>CM046819.1:23148633-23748633 GCA_025617385.1 Murraya koenigii
TCATTTGAGTTTTTAAGAACCTTATACAACAAGAAATGCATATCAATATAATGTCACTATGTGAAGCTAAAATTAATTCCGTTTACCATTCTTTTTTTCATTAACTGTCACGTAAGATGTTTAGTCAAAGCTGAGCTAAGGAAAAAAATCACACCTAGATATTTATGTTCCCAAAGAACGCCAAGCCCTCAAACAAATATCCCTAACGTTAAAACGATGACAAAAAACACATTTGTGTTTTTTTTCTTTTCTATTATATTTTTTGTGTCAATCTAATATAATATATTTGTCAAAAAAGGTGGGTAAAATTAATTTAAGAAAAATGCTAAGTGTAGAAAAAGATAAGAGAAACAAAGAATACAAGGGAAGAGAGAGAGTGGGTGGGTAAAGAGAGGGGGGGGCAAATTTCTCTCATCCTTCTCTACACACTACCTGCCAATCTTTCTCTGATCCTTCTCTACACAATACTTGCCAACAAAACATTTTGACATCTTGGTTACGCTGCAGGATCATCTTCCAACAAGACAAGGAGGATTTACATAGGTAATATACAATGCAAAGATAACTTGTCTATTTCTGCTATTGGAATCAATACTTTATCATTCATCTTAAACTCGCTGGATTGCTCATGTGTTTGGATAACAGGAATTGCAGCTAGTGTGCTTCTAGCTATTGTTCTCTCTGTTGCTGTAGGACGAGTTTGGAAGAAGAAAACAGACCATGATCAAGAGGCAGAGGCGGCTTTTCTGAGGAATTACGGATCGCTTGCTCCTAAAAGATATAACTACTCTGATCTAAAGAGGATGACAAAATCATTCAATGAGAAACTTGGTCAAGGAGGCTACGGTGATGTTTACAAAGGAAGACTACCTGATGGTCGTCTTGTTGCAGTGAAGGTCTTGAAGAATTTGAAGGGTAATGGAGAGGAATTCATCAATGAGGTGGCCAGTATTAGTAGAACATCTCACGTTAATATCGTTACCTTTCTAGGATTTTGTTATGAGAAAAAGAAAAGAGCTCTAATCTATGAATTGATGCCAAATGGTTCTCTGGATCAGTATATCTACGATCAAGATTCTTCAAACACAAACCGCAAGCTCGAATGGAGAACAATGTATCAAATTGCAGTAGGCATTGCCAGAGGACTAGAGTACTTGCATCGAGGTTGTAACATAAGGATTGTACACTTTGACATAAAACCTCACAATATTCTTTTAGATGAAGACTTCTGTCCGAAAATATCTGATTTCGGGCTTGCAAAACAATCCGAAAAGAAAGACAGTATCATTTCAATGTTGGGTGCAAGAGGAACCATAGGGTATATTGCACCAGAGGTATTCTGCAGACACTTTGGAGGAGTTTCCCACAAGTCTGATGTCTATAGTTACGGAAGGATGATTCATGAAATGGTTCTAGGAAAGAATGGTAATGTCAAAATATCAGGCAGCAGTGATTCTTATTTCCCCCGTGCTATTTACAAGCACGTGGAAGCAGGGCATGATTTTCAACTAGATGGAGTTATAACTCAAGAGGAGAAAGAGATGGCGAAAAAGATGATCATGGTGAGCTTGTGGTGCATTCAAACTAATCCATCTGACAGGCCATCAATAACCAAGGTTGTGGAGATGTTAGAAGGCAGCATGCAAAATTTGCAAATTCCACCAAAGCCTCGTCTGTTTTCGCCGACAAGATACGCCAAAGAGTCTTCTCCAACATCGTCAACAGAAATTGCTTCACAAGAGGATTCCTTCGTGGAGTAAATGATGTGTGAAATATATTTAACAGCCACGAAAATGCATTGTTTATATTACAATTTTCTAATATTTACAATAGAATTCAGAAATTTGTCAGGAATTGCCTAGATAACTCTGTCAGAAATTTTCTAATATTTACAATTTTCTAATATTAAACAATTCAGGTCCGATTATTTTCTTCAAACCACAGCCGTTGCCAAAACAATGTTTAAAACAGATATTTTCTGATAGATTAAACTAATGTATCTCAAAGTCAGAAAACAATGAAATATCAATACAACGATCAAAACTGCAATACTATAACCAACAAAAAAAAAAAGTTTTATTTAGAAAAATAAATAATTTTTTGAAGGGTATTTTTGATATTGTTTATTTTTAAGTGAAGTAAAACATCAAATTCTTCATTGGGAAGAGAATAGAAAAATGCTTAACGTAGAGAAAGATAAGAGAAAAGTGAGAAATAAAAAAGAAAGGAAAGAGAGAGAGAGAGAGAGAGCAAATTTCTCTCTCCCTTCTCTCACACCTCCAAAAATGCATTCATTATCAAGTATCAACTATACATATATCAAAAAGCCATTTATTTTCAATCTTTTCACATAGATAGCACATAACAGATTATGCCTTGCAAGTTGCAACCCAAATCATGCGGTGAGTAGAAACAAATACGCATGCGCGGTCTACAAAAAGAACTGATGAGGTCAACTACATTCATACTGGTCTTTCTTTTGGTTTCCTCGAATTTTTTTTCTGAGACGCAACAATCTAAGTTAAGCCCTGATTGATTGTCCTCGGAATCCTCTTTCACCTAAAAAGAGTTTCCAGCTTTTCCCTCCATCATCCAATTTTAGACCTTAAACTGTAACAGAGAAGTAAAATTTGTTGGCTGATGATTTTTTTCAAATTTTGTGTTCACATATCTTTACTCGTTGAGGAAAGTAAAATGACTGTTAGAGCAGTTTTCTTTTGACAAAATTTAGGAAATGCTGACCACTACTCGTGATTAATATTAAGTATTCTAAGCCTTTTTTGGTCGTACTAAACAATTGCATTTTCATTTTCTCAAGACTATTCGAGTACCTCCATCGCTTTCTCTCTCAAAATGGTTCTCCATTTCAGCTCAAGCTTGTGCTTATTCTTTTTCATGGTAACCATCCACTTGGTTCATTTTCCAACACATGTGTCAGCCAAGGATCTGCAAAATCTAAACTGCAGTGCCCCTTTTCATTGTGCAAACTTACAGAATATTGGCTATCCATTTTGGGGCTCAAACCGTCCAGAATATTGTGGCTATCCAGGTTTTGAGTTGGATTGCACAGGTGATGTGCCGGAGATTACCATCATGGACAGGGCTTACAAAGTTCTGCACATCAATAATGACTCGCGGAGAATCACTGTTGCTAGAGGAGACTACTGGGATTATAATTGTCCCGCAGAGCTCAGCAACAGTTCGCTAAATTTCAGCATTTTCAATTATGCTTCCGACGCACGAAACTTGACTCTGTATTATAGCTGCCCGGCCAACTTTATGAATGACATCTCAAGGATACTGCTTCCCAATCGATTTAACTGCAGCATAGATGGAAAAAACACCAACAGTTACTATTTCTCTTGGGATAGCAATAGCTTCAATAGTAGCATCAGTTCAGCCATTGGAGCTTACTTTAGAAGTTGTGCGAATAATGTCGTGATTCCTGTGTGGCAATCAACACTTCGGTATATGGTGAACAATCCAAATTCAGTAAATCTGACAGGAGCTCTTCGTGAAGGTTTTGGAATACGATGGTATGCGAATAATCGCTTGTGTGAAGAATGTGAACAATCAAATGGAAACTGTGGTCACATTGCCAAGACTGGTGAATTCATTTGTTATTGCCCTAAAAAAGCTTATTCGTCTTCTTGTCAATCCCGAACAGGTATGTCTTATTGAACCTGAATAAGTATGTTATTAGTTTCAGGTAGTTTGTTGTTGCTGTTGTTAGTTTAGCTGAAAAAATCAGAACCCTCTGCAACAAGCTATTCAACGGTAGAATGAAAACACACATGGGAACGGGGAAGCATGTGTTTAACGCATTGTCTTTAAGTCAACTAAAAAGGCTACAGCAATTTTTTTAATCATTTCCTTGCATTTCTTCAGTCTTAGCAATCACATTCACGTGTTAAACGGTTTTTTCTAAAGTGGGCTACAAAAGCCCAAGATTCTTTCGTTCAGAATTCCTTTTTTTCCATGTTAGTGGAAATGATTTTCCAGATCATCTTGTTTGTGGCATTTTTTTTTTTTTATCTTCTATGTTTCATGTTCATGTTCTTCTCAAGGTTCAGCCTATCTTTTACTTTCTCTTTATTCATAATTCGTTGCAAGATGCTAAAATTCTTTACGGCTTCCCATCGCCTGCATCTTTCACAAAATTAAAAGAAAGAATTAACTGCATAAGTTTCCATCATGACAAGAGTCAAGATGGCAAAGGTTTCTGACAAAAGATAGCCAAACAACGCATAAAATTGTGTATGAACAGTCATTTAACTACTATATACAAGTCTGTCTCTTGCAAAATACGGATGTTTTCACCTGATAAATTATAGAAGTATACAACTAAGATGCAAGTCTAATGAAGTTTACATTTGAGTTTAAATTTTAGATTCATCAAATTTATCCTATGACATTCAAGAGACCCCTATAAGCTGTTGACACTTTGTTTTTGGCTGTGTGCCGCAGGATCATTCTTCAACACAAAAAGGAAGATTTATCTGGGTAATTTCTACATCTGACAACTATTTTTTTTCTTTTGGCAGTAGCATTTTCAACAGTTGATTTTCAGTGATGAATTAAGGACAGTTGTATCTTTGAATGCAGGAATTGCAGCTAGTGTGCTGGGTACAATGGTGATTCTTGGTATTCTTCTCATGGTAATCCAAGGACTAATTAAAAACAAGACAAGAGAAGATGATCAAAACGTGGAGGCTTTTATTAGGAACCATGAATCTCTTGCTCCAAAACGATACAGTTATTCTGATGTTAAGAGGATGACAAAATCATTCAGAGAAAAACTCGGTCAGGGAGGCTATGGAGAAGTTTACAAAGGAGAACTACCTGATGGTCAACTTGTAGCAGTAAAGGTCTTGAAGAACTCCAGAGGTAATGGAGAGGAATTCATCAATGAGGTGGCCAGCATTAGTAGAACATCACATGTTAATATTGTGACATTTCTAGGGTTCTGTTATGAGAAAAAGAAAAATGCTCTAATCTATGAATTCATGCCTAATGGATCTCTTGATAAGTTTATACATAATGATCGGAATATCAAGCTGCAATGGAAAACAATGTATCAAATTGCCATCGGCATTGCCAGAGGACTAGAGTACTTACATCGAGGTTGTAAGGTAAGGATTGTGCATTTTGACATAAAACCTCACAATATTCTTTTAGATGAAGACTTCTGCCCGAAGATATCTGATTTTGGGCTTGCCAAACAATCCCAAAAGAAAGAGAGTGCCATATCAATGCTGCATGCAAGAGGCACCATAGGATATATTGCACCAGAAGTATACAGCCGAAGATTTGGAGGAGTTTCTCACAAGTCCGATGTCTATAGTTATGGGATGATGATTATTGAAATGGTCGGGTGCACAAAGAATGTTGATGCTGAAGTGACTGACACCAGTGAAATATATGTTCACAATTTGATATATGAGCGCATTGAAGCTGGCAGTGACTTTCAATTTCATGAAGTTGTCACTGAAGAAGAGAAAAAGATGGCAAAAAAGATGATCTTTGTGAGTTTGTGGTGCATTCAAACCAATCCATCTGAGAGACCTTCAATGCACAATGTTCTGGAGATGTTGGAAGGTAGCATAGAAAACTTGAAAATCCCACCAAAACCTTCTTTGTTTTCAGCCATTCAGTGTTCTCCAACATCATTGCCAACAGAGCTTGTTTCGCAGGAGGAATTCAGCATCATGTAAGAGATATGTGAAATGTTATTAAACCTGTAACTGTAACAGGTACAAAATTAGTTGGCTGATGGTGATTAAATTATGCGAATTGAATGATAATTAAGTTTTAAAGTACATTGTTGCCCGTCTGATGGTGTACCAACATCAACACAGATCAGCCACTAATGTGGTACTTCACATAAAAATGCATAGTTGTATGTGAATGGAACAAAATCTTGCCTCACATTAATGTAACCAAGAAAAATTTCTGCACATGATTAATTTCAACAAGAAAATGCCAAATCTTAAAAAGGAAGAACACTGTAATTTATGTGGTTTTGGCATAGAAGAGCAAAATTTTTTTAAGGAAAAATATTTTAGTAAAGATAAGGGATTTAACTAAAATTTACCTATTTGTGTGTAATTTTCCATTTACCCCCTAAAAATTAATTTTTTTGACTTTATTTTTTTCTCAATTATTACCAATATCATGATTCCAATATAATTTTAGTAACAAATGAAAGTATAAATATGTTGGGAACAAGACTCAAACCGAAAACTTGAATACATCAATTGGCTTACCAAAAGAAACTCTCATACCTCTATTTTAAAGCTTCCCTTAGAAGTCTTTCAACTCAAGTAATTTAAGCGATGATGTGAAATAGCCATACCAAAGGAAAGTACCAAGTATTTACCCAGAGAACTTCTTGTTTCTTTCTATAACTCCTCTTGCTAGGACTATATTTGGAAACTACCTTTTTGGCTAGAAAAAAGCTATTCAACGGCGTACAGCTTCTTTCGACGTTGAGAAGTAGTCGGAAGCTGAATAGTCAAAAAAGCAACTGGCGACACACGTCAAGCTGGTAATGATAGAGTGAGTCAATAGATCTTTTGGGTAACTGACCCCACCAGGTCTCTCTCCCCTTGATTGTAAATATTCATCGTAAAAAAAATTTGTCAAACAAGTGGTCTATGGACCATTTACTTTTCAACATCGAAGGCTTCTAGACTATAAGTGTCAATCATTGTCAAACGAATGTTTGAAAAACGTGGAAAGTTGTCAAAAGCTTAAAACAAAAATCTTGCATCAATATTTTTGTTTTCTTCTACTGCTTTCCTTGCATTTTTCTTCGTGAGAACTGAGATGTGATGAAACTCTTTCCGTTTTTCCTATATACAGCCGCCAACAAAACTGATCTATATTATCTACTTAATTTCACCAGAAATGGGTTTCCAGCTTTTTCTGCCGTCTCCTAATCTTCTTTCTCTTCTATGCTTTCTATATGTAATTGCTGTCGAGATTCATCCATCTTTAACAGATTCGGATAGTCTCCGACGAGGTTGTAGTCTTCCATTCCGTTGTGGGAAGATTGCAGCCGGTTATCCATTTTCGGGAGGCGAAAGAGAGTATGCTTGCGGCCATCCTAGCTTAAATCTTAATTGTGAGAATGATATAACCACCCTTATGCTTGGTGAAATAAAGTACCGTGTTTTAAATATCGATCAGAAGGAACAACTTCTTAGGATTGCAAAACAAGTGTACTTCGATGGATTCTGCCCACAACGTAATTTCACCATCGATTCAACACTTTTTGCTTGGGCTGATGGGTATGAGATGCTCACTTTGATTTCTGGTTGCCCAACAATGTCCGGAAAATCCGTTTGCTATATTGATGGGCTCAACTATGCCAATGGCTTCATGCAAACAGGATCTCCGGTTTGTAATTTTAGTATTACTTTTCCGGTTGCGCAAACTTTACACTCAGCAGCAAAAAGAAGTCTGGCAGGTTTGAAAGTAGCGTTGGGAACAGGATTTGAGCTGAAATGGAAGTTGAATTCATCGTGTAAGAACTGCAGCAGTTGTAGTTATCATGTCCTTTCAAATAAAGGAATTTGCCTATGCCCAGATGGGCAACTTGGCAACTTACCGGGATGTTCAACTTCACCAGCCCAACAAAGAGCAAGCGGTATGTGCCTGAGGAATTAGGGCAGTTGTTACCTTCTTATTATGTTATACCACCATGACGAGATTTTAGGGCAGTTCTTACCGTCTTATTATGTTATACTACTATGATTTGGGAAGGGCAAATTTAGGATCAAATTGACTGATCTTAAAACTTTTAAAATTCCCACTTCAAGACAAATTATTTGCCACTCAAAAGACTTTTTGACTTTTGACTTCTGACGCTTTGGTATACTGCAGGATTATCTTCCAACAAGAGAAGGAACATTTACATAGGTAATATGCTACATCATCCTACTTGTTTATTTCTTTATCGGCAGCAGCAGTTTTATCATTCATTCTTAAGCACACTGGTTTGTTCCTATGTTTAAATAACAGGAATTGCAGCTAGTGTAGTGGGGACAACATTGACTCTTGCTATTATTCTCACTACTTCCATACGACAATATTGGAAGAAGAAAACAGAGCATGATCAAAATGCGGAGGCAGCTTTTGTTAGGAATTACAGATCTCTTGCACCAAAGAGGTTTAGCTATTCTGATGTTAAGAGGATGACAAAATCCTTCAATGATAAACTCGGTCAAGGAGGCTACGCTGATGTTTACAAAGGAACATTGCCCAATGGCCGTCCCATTGCAGTGAAGGTCATGAAGAATTTGAAGGATAATGGCGAGGAATTCATCAATGAGGTAGCCAGCATTAGCAGAACATCACATGTTAATATTGTTCCATTTCTAGGCTTTTGTTATGAGAAGAAGAAAAGAGCCTTAATCTATGAATTTATGCGTAATGGCTCCCTGGACCAGTATATATATGATCAAGAATCTTCAAATCAGAAACGAGCACTGGAATGGAGGACAGTGTATCAAATTGCAGTCGGCATTGCCAGGGGGCTAGAGTACTTGCATCGAGGTTGTAACATAAGGATTGTGCACCTTGACATAAAACCCCACAACATTCTTTTAGACGAAGACTTCTGCCCCAAGATATCCGATTTTGGGCTTGCGAAACAAACAGAAAATAAAGAGAGTTTTATATCAATGCTGGACGCAAGAGGAACCGCAGGATATATTGCACCAGAGGTATTTTGCAGACACTTTGGAGGAGTTTCTCACAAGTCTGATGTCTATAGTTATGGGATGATGATTCATGAAATGGTTATAGGAAGAAGGAATGCAGATGTCAAAGTATCTTGCAGCAGTGAATATTTTCCCAACGCAATTTACAAGCAAATTGAAAGAGAGTATGATTTTCAACTCGATGGGGTTGTAACTGAAGAGGAGAAAGAGATGGCAGAAAAGATGATTTTGGTAAGCTTGTGGTGCATTCAAACCCATCCATCAGACAGACCATCAATGACCAAGGTTGTGGAGATGTTGGAAGGTTGCATAGAAAACTTGCAAATTCCACCAAAGCCTTCTCTGTCTTCGCCAACAAGATTCACCAGACAGTCTTCTCCAACATCATTCTCAAGAAATATTGCATCACAGGAATCCTTCATGAAGTAAGTTATATGTGAAATGTAACTAAACCAGAATTTTAACAGCAAACAGAAATGCATTCCATAATGAGATATTGAGAAGTTCCCTACCTTGTATTTTAGGATAAAACCACATAAATTGGATGTCCCAAATGCATTGTCAAGCATACTCCATCATCTCATCACGATTGTTTCCTTCATGCCTGAAAACACGTAAACACAGATCAGATGATGAAGGGAAAATGTATGCAAACACTAAACAACTTAACAAGACAAGAAAAAATTTTGCCTGGCTAAGCAAGTAAAATGGTGTCAGATGGGCCAGACGTTTCTCCTTTTTGGCAAATCTGCATCATTTGCCCAATAAATTAATTGACAATTTAAGAGGGTCTGTACGTCTCACGTCTTTTGTGCAATAATTTTCACATTCTTTTGCCTGCTTTCCTGCAGCTCTGCCTGCAAAATTCATCAGCTAAAGATTGAATGAAGGCTTGAAAATGACTGTTCACCAATAAGGAAGTTCCTGACCCAAATGTGATTAGGTTGGAGTATAATTTTGGTATTTCAGTTTGGGACAGTTGATAAGAGAAAAAACAGATGGAATTTGCTTCATTAACTGTTTACCATGCTCATCACATACTAGTTTCGAAATATCTAAGATTCAGTCATGGAACAAAATATTTAAGGCTTACAAGTTTGATTTTCAAATTGGAGATGGCCCGCTGTCTCTGGTATGCGAAAAACTTCAATGACTGTAACAACAAAGAACCACATCCCCAAACAAAAAGAAGTGGGGAAAGAGAAAGAAGAAGTGCATTAGGCTCATTGAGCTAAGATAAAACTTAGCAAACACAAAGTTCTGAAAAAATAAGAGCTCTACTTACTCCAAGTCTCTGCATCTCAAGAGATCTTCTTAATGCTTGTCTTTTAGATAGCAGATTCTGAGTCATCAACTTTAAAGGGCGTCTGTAATTTTTGCCTCGGTAGATTATGATAGCATGACCTTCTTTTAACTTGTCCACTGAAATAAGAATTCCACCACTTTCTGCTACAAGTGACTTTGCAGTGTCAATTACTTGACCAAACAATTTCTGCATGGTAATCACTTTGGCAACTTCTCTGTACTTCCAGTGCTGATGAAGTCCTTCAATGACACCATCAAAGACCCCACGCCTGCCTGAAGCCAAAATTGAAACAGGAAGTGTGAGCATAGATATAGATCAGACAGCTGCAAAGAACTAGTTTGTAAAAGCAACTAGGAATGTTTGTTACAATCAAAATAGCATATCTGGCAGAATATATGTGAAATCTTAGTGTTTGAAACACTAGTTTCTCATTAAAATTTGCATCAACAACCCCCTGGATTAAAAATTTACATCAATTAAAGCATGAAGTCCACGAGGTAAAAGATCAGGTCAGAATCCACTATGAGAAATGAAAACTATTTTACAGAACCGCCATTGAAAGTTGAGTCAATCCATTGCAAAAATTTTAAAACTGAAGTTACCAATAAGTGATCTCTATGTTTCTTGAAATATCTGATCAAGAATAATGATATCTCTGGTCACTAATTCCTTAACAAGAACACTGAAATGTATAGAGGGGGAAAATTTGCCTTACCAAGTAATAAGTTACTATTCATCTTCATTCCTATTTTACGAAGACATTGTCTCTCCTCTTCTGTAATCATCTCCCGGTCTGGATCCTGCTCTCTGGGTTTCCATGCAGAATTCAACTTTGATAAATCTTTTGCTGACTTCTCTATCTTGATGTTAAGCTGCAAAAACAATAGTGAGTTTTGCTCGACAAACAGTTGTGCATCAAATAATAAGAAGATAGCCATCTTACAATGAAAAGCTTGTGTTCTTGCTTTCTTAGTTCCCTCTCTAATTCTTCTACATCAGCTTCCAATTGGAGTTCAAACTCTCTATTACCCATTTTCAGATCTCCAAAATCAGTTTGGATATCTTGGAATTCTGATAAAGTTCCAGCTTTGCTAGTTTTTTCCAGTGGTTCATCAGGTAAACAAAAAGTTCCAATTGCTTTCAGCCGTGCACCTTCTTCATGATTTTGGCATATTTGGAGTTCCCTTTCCCTCTCAATTATCAAGTTTTCAACTCCACAAGGAAGAAAGTCCTTACCTCTATACAGTATTATAAGAAATTTATTGCGCAGCAACAGAACTCCCCCTGTGAGGTGCTGCATTAGTAAGACACCATCATCAGAAAACTTGAAATTCTGCAGAAATAAATCACAGGCATAATGCAAGCATACATAGCATGACAAGCATGCTATCAAATGCAAGGGCCATAGACAAGCATGGCTGATGCTTTTGAGGCATGGCAGCCTACCCTTCAGCCCTTCGGTACACCCATTTCAAATGAACGCCTCAAAAATTGATACAGATGATGTTGAGATATAAGAGCAATACTATGGTGATTCAAGCAAGAAACTAGCCAAAAATTGAAACAGCAACAGTGATGCTTAAATCAAGATGACTTTTATGGAAGGACAGTGAGGAGCAGCGCAGCCTTGTCCAAAAGTGCAGGTGGCTAATATACAACTAATGCCACTTAATGATGAGTACGGGTATATCTGGGAAACTAATCAACAGACTGAAAATTGGTTTGCTCAGCCTTGAATGTGTAATAAAATGGTATACCAACAGATCATGGACTTCATATATTGAAAACTAACAGGTTAACATTTGTATACCAACAGATCATGGACTTCATATCTTGAAAACTAACAGGCTAACATTTGTCAAACTTGCCTTGAGCCCATTTGCCATTTGCTCATTGTCAGTATTTGGAATTCCCCATTTTACTGCAATTTTTGCTACAAGACTTTTCTCCCACAATTTTAAGATAGCAGCAGCTAAGCCTTGAAGTCCCCTGTTCCTCCCTTCAGAAAACAAGAATAGATCGAATCAAGGAACTTGGCTAGACAAGGTGTGTAAACTCACAAAATCAAATGCGCATAACCTAGTATCTATCATGCAAAATGGAGAACTTTATATTAATCTTTATAAGGTTATGCTTATGTGCCACATAGATTACTAAAATAGGCAGCTAGGGCAATACCAAGGACAAAATGAGTAGGTAAAGGATGAGCAAGCTTCCTCAAGTATGTCAATTCATCATCTGTCAGCTTTGATCTCACATCAGGTGGAGAAAGCCTAAATGGAGGCTTAAATCCAGGAACCACTTCTGGAAGTAAGTCTCCATCTACTGGCAATGGCTTCCACATCCACCAATCAACAAAGCGAGGTCCTAAGCCATCCAACAATCGGTCACCTTCTCTCTCATACAGAGACCTATCTATTCTAAAATTTTTATCCATAAAGATGCTAGGTGGCAAAGAGTTCTCTTCTCCATCCTTTAAACTCCTGTTTTGGTCCAGAGTTGTGGTATTTGATTTTATCCGAGAAACTTTATTTTCTAAATCTAAGTGAGTTGATTTAGACAAAGGTGCTTCTTGGCCATCAGCAGAGTGAGGACGCATCTTCACAGAAGATTTTGAACCGTCACCTCTGTAAACAACATGAGCATCTTCCTTAGTCCAAATAACCAAGCCTCCTGTCTTCAGCTGTTTAGAAGAAAGGAAAAGCAGTTATGGTAGATTCAGAAAAACATCTGAATTACTACACATTAAGAAGTTAATGCTTATAAATTATTTCACACTCATATTATCTTGGCAATACTACATAACATTGTTATCGAAAATAGAGCATTAGAAAAATATTGTAACTACAGAAAATCTCCTCAAATTGGAACTCAATCCCAATCCAGATACACTAAGTTACACTGTACACCCAATAGTCAAATTGCAGCACAAATACAACGTTCCATTATGCGCACATAGTAGAGACATCAATATTCAGACACTTCTCAAAAATTCTTATATTAAAATTTTCAATTCATTGGTAAAACAAAGTCTTTGAACTTGAACATAGTTATGTAGAATCACAAGTAGCAACGAAAAGTTACAAAACCAAACCTCGAGAATTTCTCTTGCTCTATCCATATTCCGGCACAAAGGAACATCAAACTTGACCATAGCAAGCTCATTCCTCCTCCAAGCCAACCTAATCTCAAACACGACACTCTCAGTAACACCAGCTTTCTTCACCTTCACCCACTTCTTCATCTCCCTAGCCTCATCTCTCAATCTCTCAAGCAACTCCCCATCAAGCATCATCTCAGCTTTAGTCACTACTCTCTCTTTCTTCATCCTCCTAAACACAAACCTCTCCTCCCTCAACCACGGCACTTTCCCACCAAAACCAAACCTCAAATCCATCTCATTTCTTCCATTCTCCTCAAAACACCCTCCAAACTCAAACTTGTCCGTATCCTTCTTCCGGGATTCATTCAAAATTTGATCTTTTTGAAGTTTTTCAATGTTTTCAATAATCTTTTTCATAGCTTGCCTTCCTCTGACACCACTTTCTTTAGCAGTCAATCCTTTGTCTGTCTTTTGAAAGCCTTTTTTGGTCTTGAGTTTGGAAGGTTTGATGATTTCATCTGGTGCATTTGGTGATAATTTAATATCTGGGAGTTTTAATGTTTTTGGAGAGTTTTGATTTGGGTTTGCAGAGGAACAAATCGCAGAAAAGGAGTGGGATTGAAGAGAATTTAACTGAGAAGAAGAAGAAGAAGAGAGAAAGAGAATGGCTGACATGAGTGGCTATCGTGATATTTTTCTTGCGACAGCACAAAGAAAGCTTTGAGTTTGGTTGTTTGTTTATCTCATCTCACGTTCAACTGACAAAATATATTCAGTGTCTGTTTGTGATGTCTAATGTCATATGTAATTTAAAAAAAAAACTTCTGCTTTAATAAAAATTGTTCATATCAATTTCCAGATAATAGGATTCTTTTCTTTTTTTATTTTGACATTAACGGATTGCTATTTAGTCTTATCTTCAAGGAATGTTCTTAATACTAAGATGGATTTATAAAACCATTATTTGAAACCCAATGATGAAGTTGAAGATACTGATTCCGCAGAGGGCAGGCCAGGCAATGGCAGCATTATCTGGGTAATTGCAAATTGCATTTCCAACCCAATATCCAATAAGCTTTATAAGCCAAACACTATATGATACAAGTCTGCACAAGCAGCAGAGTTCACTTGTATTATGATGATAAATGATGAAAGGAAAACATGAAAGATACACATATCATACATTTTTGCAGCACATTTTCTTTGTTAACATGGTTTCAAAAAAAATAACATGTGGCTGAGATTGGAAGAAATTAAGTTTCACTGAAAATATCCCCACAGATTGTAAAATACATCTTATAAAACTGAACTAGTCGCAAGGATTAAAGGCGAGAAACCTGCACTAAGCACCGGAAAGCTTTTTTCCTCTCTAACACCAGCTTCATAGTCATGGACAAAACTAACAATAAAGATTTACAAGCAAAAGACCACATACATGAGAGTAAAAGCAACCAAACTGCAACTCTGCAAGACCAAAACCCCCCCACCCCCCTCCCAAAGAAAAAAAAACACAGTCGGATTTTTCTACGAGTCAAGGTTTCATCAATTCATCTTTCCCCAGTCATCATCAGCTGGATCACGAAGAGTTCCGAGCATCCAGTCCATCCATATAGTATAATGACCATAATTATGTCGGTATGTGGTGTGGTGAATAGTGTGATAGCCAGCACCCATCCAAGGCCATAGCTTGGCATGGATGCAATCATGAATGTTTGTCGTCCATATGGCCTCAAGGAATAAGAGCCCTAAATGTGTGGTATAATGGGTTGGCACTATGAAAAGTGCTATAACATGTGGAATGGCCTGCAGTATACCATCCAATGGGTGAAATGCCAAACCTGAAATAAAGAAATACTTTCCAGTCACCAGTTCAATAAGCTAGATAAAAAATGCAAATAGAATCACATAGGGAATAAAAAGTGCACTGAAAAGCCATCAGGGAAAAAATATTTCAATTGCTAGTCAAACAATTAGAGTAAATCAAAGTAACCACAAGACAACAGAGGCAGCCAAAAGTATTAATTACAAATGGGTTGAGAAGATTGATCTGCATCAGAATTTAAAACTGCCAGTAAGAAATAAATTTCAGCCGTAACCATCTTTCTTTTGTTACTAACATTGCATTGTTCTCATCTTAGACCTTATTTCAGTAATCAACCAACATAAGTTTTGTTTACTGAAATAGAGCTTTCTGTATATTAGCCCATTTCAGCAGAAGTATAATATACAAATTCTATTTTGATCTTCGTAGAATGATAATGTCAGATCCAAAATTAAATCTATTGAAACAAAGCAGCAGGAAAAAGTGGGTGTGATAGTTTGTACAGAAGAAAAGAGAAAAAATAAGTTTTACTTGACATAAACAAATAAATGTTGCAAATCTACCCATATCATGAAACTACCATATCTTTCAAACATTAATTTCAGAAGAAGATATTTCTATTCAATTCATAAGACCAATTTCAGAGACATAGAACTGCAAGAAAATATGCAGAATGGTAAGGTGACAACAGTGAAAATAAATGAGGTTAAGTCATGGCCAATCTGAGTCCAATGGTAAGGTGCCCAGTTTTACCATAACACTACCCAGTCATGATTTATTCCATTAGGTGAAGGCACATTCCAAGTAGAAAGCAAAGGCAAGATCGGACCATATTCCTAGTTTGCCGCCAGCCTCTTAATCAAAAGGCCAAAAAGAAAAGTTGAATTTTACCAGCTAAATAAATTACAGAAATCAAAGAGAGTAGACTTAAAACATACCAGCAAATGGAGAAAGTGTATTCTGCTTGTTGTAGATATGATGGGTTGCATGAAGATGCTTATAAAGAAACTTTATGTCATGCAATTCTCTATGCATCCAGTAAATCCCAAACTCAACAAGCACAAGATAAATAACCAAATAGACCAGGTAAGCAACCCAACCAATATCACCTATTCTGGCAAAACACTTTGTCCAGCCATTTTCAACCATGTACTCAGAAACAGTGGGAAGGCCACAGTACAATGGCATCGCCTTCATAGAAACAAATATTTGCAACAGCATAGCTTTTCTAGTAGGGATGTCATCTGCAATAAGAATGTTGTCCAAGGAATAAATCAATAATGTGATCTTAAACCCATGTAGAAGAGATACTTGATGAAATCATGTACATTGAACAACAATAAGATGGCGTCAATTTCCTAAATATTGCATAATTTACTTGGCTAAAAATATAACAATTTAAAAAATAAATAAATAAATAAATCTTTCAATGGATCAGCAACTGCCAAAATTTGCATCAATCTAGATAACAACATATACTCATGTCATTAATACCAAACAGAGAGTTACATAAGTTCTAAATGTGGGCAAATTTTGTCTACACTATGATTCCCGAGATCATGCTGCCATATATTAATTCTCAATAGCAGTGAATCTATAACAATAACAACATAAATCCAACTGAAAAAGGGGTAGGGGGGGATAAAAAAGATCACCAATTCAAACAATTTGTAATAATACAACGCTCAAACAACAAAAAGAGCATTCAATCAAAACAATTTGAACAAAGATCGAAGCTACGGAAATAAACCATAACGTGTTTCATCAATCGACCCAATTGACCAAAAGATTCAAGATTTTGAAGAAACTCATCTGAAACCAAACATGCAAGCCAAAAAAAAACCCAGATTAATAAAACTGCCAAAGAACCAAACCCATCTCGTAAATCAATCTGAAAAGCATTAACAACACACGTCAATAAAACAAAATAAAAATAACAAAAATGTGCGTTACCTTTAGGGACATAAACGTTGCGTTTCAAGTAGTAGATATAGAAGCACCACAAGAGTCCAGAAACTAAGTAGAGAAGAGTTCCGGCAATGTAGTTACGAAGCCACGTCTGCAAAAAGTGGGGAAGAGGGTCCCACCATTTGGAGGGCAACAAGTTGGCCAACACAATGCGGTTGTAGAAGGTGGTCTCGTCCACGAAGAGTTGTAGATAATCGTCTCCCATCGCCGGCGATTTGGACCCTAAAAGAGAGAGAGAGAGAGAGATAGCCTGTCTGTATCTGGTGAGAGAACAAGTGGAGTGAGCTGGAGAATCCTGTGTGGACTTTTAAGAGTGTGAAGACGAGGAAGAAGACAAAAGGGGATGTCAAAAATAAAAGAATGCTGATATTTGCCCCGGGTCAAATCCCGGGTTTGATATCGAAAACGACGCCGTTTGACAGTTAATTATTATTTTTAAAAAAAAAAATTTAACTTCAGCACTGTTTATGTTTAATTTTTGTTCCCCTTTCTCATTTCATTTTCGCTTCTCTTTTCATTTTATGGGCTTCACGATTTGTTTGGGAAAGCAAACTCAGGGTGCACTTAATATAAAGTGGTCTTCTTGGATGGATTGGTTTCACGGTGGATTGCAGTTTCAAGTTGAGCACCATTTGTTTCCTCGGTTGCAACTATGCAATCTCAGGAAAGTTTCACCCTTTGTTGTGGAGCTCTGTAAGAAGCATAATTGGACATTCTAAGGGCATTTGAGCAAGTCCTTCGTTTCCAATTGATATTAAAAAAAATGAATTTAATTATACAAGAGATAAGAGCAAAGAATTAGATGATTACTAGGAGTTGCCCTAACTATAACAGTGAACTTGTTGCCATTTCTTACTTTTTCTGGTTATAGAACAAATCCATCAAATTCATCCAGGAACACTTCATTTCATTTATTGATCAACTGCTAATGAAGTTATAAGTGTTTTCGGATGAAGAATCGGAAGAAATATTATTCACGATTGAGTTTGTGCAGCCATCAGTTGAACCAACAAAGCAAAGCCACTTGCAAAAGAGCCCTCATCTCTTCCTCCATCTCTCTGTCGATTAGCAACTCAAAATCAAACACCTACCAAGTGCGCTCTCGTCTGGCCCCATTCTTTGAACCCACTTCACTATGTCCAATTCTCCATCCCTCTTTGCCATCTTCCCAGTCAAAATCTCCAGCAAAACCACCCCTTAATTGTAAACATCGCATCTTTTCCGTTGGAAGTCATGGCTGTGGTTGGATTTATGGCTGTCGGTGATGGCAGTTGGCTCGGTGGTGGTAGTTGGCGGTGGCTGCAGTACGCGAGAATTGTGGCTGGAGTGTGTAATGGCTGGGAATTGATCCATAAAGGGAAAGGGAATTGACTTTGCGAACGCTGCGTTTTTTGGCTTAAGTCAAACGGTGCGTTTTTAAGTTGGGGTTTGTGGGGTGAATGGCTGCGGGCTCGCGTGATGGTGGCTGGAATGCTTGCGTGATGGTGGCTGTGGAGTGAATGGCAATGGCTACTGTTGAAAGAAAGAAGGAAAGTGGAGGAAAATTGTTGGCTGTGAGTGAATGGGAGCGGTTTTGGCTATCGATGAGTAAAAACGGGAGCGTTTTAGTTGTTAAGTTTAACGACGTCGTTTTATTTGTTTAGGGGTTTGACCGGCTTTGACCCGGTGTAAATATCGTTTTCCAAAATAAAATATCAAACACTTGACATTTCGTGTTGGCAGTTTGGAGTTTGGGTTGAAAATTGAAATTGGAGATCTGGAATTACGCGTGTATTTTTTTTTTTTTAAAAATGTTACATTGGGTTAATCATATTTTGACACTTGATCTATTTTGCCGTTGGATTCGATAGTCATGGCTAATTTCGGATTTTCCTATGTGATCATTATTATTATTATTATTATTAGCTCGTTAATTATATCGTTTGTCAAATATATTGTTGTGGATCTAATTGAGAAATATCTAAATTATAAATATATATATATATATATATGTACATATAAGTGAGCAGAAACTAAATGGGCATAATGATAAGTTACAAGTGAAAAATGTGAGATAAATTTCGGGTCCGGTGCTTGTCTTCAATTCGTATTGAATGAATGAATCTAGATGTATTATAGCGCGCTATTTATAATAAATACAAGCTTGGTTAGTGGTGCAAATACACTTCATCAAGAAATGCATGGTACATTTCAAACTTTTAGTTATCAACTATCAATTCCCAACATATTTGGGGATTGTAATCTATATGAAAAGTCATGTACTTTACCATACAATCGTTACATACATACATATCTTAATAATTTTAAGTATTTTTTTCTTTAATTTTGAAATAAAATTAAATTAAGTTAACGAGAACAATCATCAGTAGTGATAACACACAACACTTTTTTATTTATTGATCTCTATTTTAATTATTTTAAATATTAAGCATTAATATTACAAATGAATTATGAGGGTATCACATTCATTCCAATAAAATTCTTATAAAAAAGAATATACAACTCTAGTATAATTTAAATCATGTCCAGCATAGTCCACAACAATATCATATAATATACCAAAAGCTTCTATGTGACCGCAGAATTTTGATATTTCGGTGGATCTGGCTTTGCTTTTATACTGCTGTGGTGGCGGACCAATGACTGTTAATATCAAATTATTTTCTCTACATTCATTGAATGATGCGTTAATTTCTTTTATTATTGTGAGTTTCTAGAGAATAGTCGATTTAAAGTAAGTGGGTTTTTGTCTATGTCTATAATTAACAGTGTGATTTGATTGTGCGTGTGATGTTGGTGCGCTTATTCTAAAACATTGTTATTTCAAGGGTAAATTTTAATTTTCCTCTCATATAAAAAATAATTTTCAATTTAACTTCTAATGTTCTCAAAATATCAATTTACCTAATTTAAATAACGTTTCTAAAACTTTAAGAATAAATTAATATTTTCAAAAAATTTTAAAATAAATTGAAGATTATCATAGATAAATTGAAATATATCCTTTGATAAAAGGTATCTCCCCTAATTCTTCCATTGGTTCTTTTTTTTTTAATGAATTTTAAGTTAACAATATTGAATATAAAAATCCAGTAAGATGGCTCGTGGTCGGGGAAAATGTTATGCCTCGATGACATCAAATCAAATGATGAAGACTTTTCTAGATTTTTTTTTCACTAAATAAAAGTATCTTGATAATATTCCAAAAAATGAAAAAAGCATCTTGACAAATAAAAATGTATTGAGAAGGAAAGGAATGCCAAATATCAAAAGCTTAAAAAATTGCCAAAAGTCACATCACACACAATTCATAAAAACTGTCTCTAACCAGACACATCATGATATATATAAACAAAAGTTAATAAACATAAACAAGATATATATATATAACTCTTATTTCATGCGATAAATAGAGACTCCATTTCGTTTAGGTTGATTTAGACCATAAGCAGACGTGACCGTTTAGGTTGATCTAGGCCATAACTTACGTCGGACACACTGATATACATGTATAAGAAAAATAGTCCACAAATTTCTAAGGATCGAAGCCAAGTAACGAGGGACAAATCCGTAATAAAGGCTCCAAGGCGTTAGGCAAAAACTTTCTAGCAAAGAGATTACATACTGAAGTAATAGTGTTACCATTATACAAACACTTTGATCCATACCGAATTTGATTCAGAAATTCATCCGTAATTTGATTCCATCCGAATTTCCCCGGATGCGGTCCGCCCCTCGACCAATCGACCCACGTAACACTCCGATTCGAATTTAGGTCAGAGTAAAGTATATTCACCAAAGTTGGGATATAATGCTCGTCGCTGTAGCAAGGTGGGAGGCAATGCGTTTTGAAAATTCTATAATATTTGGTATCGGAGACAATGAAAAGGGCTAGGTCACGGTGCACTTCAAACCATTGAGACCCTTTTCTCCAATCTGTTAGGTTAATTGAGGGTGACATTTTTGGGTTGTATCGACCACGGCCTGGCTTTCTTGGGTCATCAAATGAGCTTAAAAAGCTTAGATTTGAGTTGATGAGATACTTGTAAATTGTTCTGAAGTTGAATAATGGTATGCAAGATTCAGAAAGAAGCACAAATCGTTGATTGGAGATGTCAAGGAGGGCATTCGCTAGGAGTCGCCTTTCAGCATCAACCATTGCTACCGTTCCCCAATAAACTGGCTGTAAAAATACGCACAGACAATAACATGCCAAATTTTAACAATTTAGCATTGAGATAATCTTAAGTCATTGTTAGTATATATAAATGACATTATCTCCTGATCAATCTTAAAAATCCCTTTCATTCATGCAATCATATATTACATGATATGATTATGAATTTATGAAAATGAAATTTAAAAAGTGATATCTAACTTCGATTAAAGAAGTTTACCTGGCTAGGAATTCTTCTGCCGTAGAAAACAGAACTCTCAGGAATTGTTTCGTTATAAGAAGGATGTGAGTGGACATAGATTGAATAAAACCCTTCATGCCCTGCAAAAAATTTCTCCCACAATGAAGCTAATGGCAATGGCCCCTTTGCCAAGAACATGAAAGCAACTTTTGGAGCAACGGAACTGTTCCCGTGAACCATTGACGATGCTTCCTGAAACAACTCGTCATCACTCATGTTGTGCTTGATGAATCTTTGGGCTTCCAATGAAACGCTAGCAGTGTTGTTAGATAATAACGACCAGTTTGCTGAAGCAAATGGCGCTATTGCCATGGTGAATGAGAAGTTTTTGAGCCAGAAAGTTATCAAAACTCCTAGAGATAACCCGATCGCGAAGAAAAGAAAACGATAGACATGATTTAAATGCAAATGGGTATTTACAGATTTTAAAATTGATCCGAGTAGATGTTGTCTTTGTTGTTGATGCTGCTGCTGCTCATTATCCATTGTTGTAGGCGATGGAGCACAGAGAGAATTTGAGAGGACTAGTGGGAGTTAAATTGACATTGATTGTTGATGAACACTTGGAAGATAAGTTAAAAGTAACATGTGTTCGTATGGAGAGAGCTATGGGGAAATTTAAGATTAATTCGTGAGCGTAATTTAATTTTGAAGTAACCCTGTTATAGATATGAATCGATGTTTTTGAGACTAAGAATTTTTTTCAATGAGAAACTCTTCCCCTCATTCGTTCTAAATTTTAGGTATGGTCAACCACTCATAAATATCACTTTAAACGAATATCCTAATTGCTAAAGCCAAAACATTTAATGTTTTTTTTTTTTTTAAACTCAATATGAACCCAATTTCATTCTAATTTTGGTAAGTGCTCTTAGAAAAAATTATCCACTTAAGGAAAATATAAAACACAATTTTTTTTTAATTTTTTTTATAAGGGACTCGGTGGTGCTAAGGACACACATTAAAATCGAAATGAAAACCTATAGATTAATAATGATTAAATAATATGAAACATAGGAAGCAGGCATTAATCCAACGTGTTTTAGCTTTCAACAAATTTGTTAGGTCTAGGCAAAAAGGATAATGATTAAATAATATGTTATGGCCATCGCAAGTGTTCAAATGAATATTAGGTACTGACCAAAAACGAGAAGCACCAGGACCATTGAGAAATTTAGGCAAGTTGCCACATTTTTACATTTATTGTGGCATGTTCACCGGGTCTCATGTTTCTTCTTTTTGGTCCCATAGAATTAGAGGCTACGAGCTACCTACTTGTCTTGACTCCTGTAAAATGAAAATTTGAAGAAACTTTCTATTCAAGCCTCAAGTTAAGCAAATGGGGTAATGTGCTTTGAGCTGAAAGGGTTTGAATTCAACCCTTGAATTTATAAGATATTATGATCCCTATAGAATAATTAGTTGCTTTGAATTCAACTGGAGTAGAAAATAGTGATAGCAAACTCTGGGTTCGGGTACGAGTAAGGGTTCGGACTTCCCGAGTATTTTTATACCGGACCAGGATATGAACTCGATTTCGGGTCTGGTCCGGGTAAAACCATGGTACCTGAAATCCGAGTTCTAAACCCCAATCAATGAATCTGTTAAAAAAAATACTGCACATATCCAGATCAAATTCAAATACAAATTCTAAATTTCAATAACACACCCACAAATATAATCCATATTTTCCAATGTTTCTAAGCAATAAAACACCCACAAATATAAAAGTTCAAATCCATAACACCAACTCTTCTTCATCATTTCTGTTCTTCTTCTTCATTTAACCGCTGCTCACAGCTCACTCATCAAACTTTCATCAATCAAATCACAGAGCATAACAAAGTATACAAGGCCGAGACTCACGATTCACGGTGGTTAATGATGATGAACACAGCGACAGAGTCACGGGACTCACAACCGCGATCAACTTCGCCGTATCAGTCTCCACAAGCCGCTGACGATGATCAGGTGGTGTGGCGATTCACGGCTGAGCTGATGATGATGATGATAATGAATAGAGCAGCGGAGGTGGGCAGGCTGTGAAGCACGGTGAATTTGATTTGGTTAGGAGATGAGTTGAAGTTGAAGAAGATAAAACGTTTGGGTTTGGGCATGTGGCTTTGGCTCTCGATTTTTGGCTACGGCGGCTACAAGTGTTGGAGTGAAATTAGGGCTCTTGTGTTGTGCGTGAGTGTTTCTTTTTTTGTTTTATTATTTTTTATGTTTCTATTTATAGTAAAAATATTTTAAAAAATATTATTAAAATAAAATATCCGGTCCGCGTTTTCGATCTGAATGCATCCGGGTCAATAATATTAAATTTAGATACTGAATTTTATTACACTTCAGTAGGGGTTAAACCCAACTCATATTATCCGGATGTATCTGAATCCGGGCTGGGTTCAAATTAATTTGTCATCCCTAATAATAATAAAAAAAAATCTAAATTCACATTAATACGAGCTCAAATGGCAAGAGTAGTACTTGGCTTCTAAGGTAATTATGTGTCCATTGACTCACTCTTATTTACAAAGTCAACCTTGGTGGAGTAGTCAATGCTTTGCTTCATTAATTTCATATCAATTTTCTGTCACAGCTGAACAGAATGTGCTTTTTGCTTAATTGGCCATAATTTGCTGAAGGAGGAGGAGAAGATCTAAGAAGAAATTGAATAACTTCATGCCATGGTGGTCAAATTTAAAATCATTTATAATATTGACTGTTGGGCGTTGATACATTTTTGCATGGAATGCATTTTAAGTTTACTTAAAAACTAAACCTCTTGGTTCTAGCGATTCAAGGGAGAATATAATTAACTGCTTTACATTCAAAGGATCTTAGTTGACCATTTTGCGCAAACATTCCTTTTAAGAGGAAAAAATGAGCGAAATCCCCCATTATTTGACAAAATTAATTTAAATTCTTTAATATTTTAACTTTTAAAACATATTCAAAATTTTTTGAGTGTATCATTTTATTGTTGGTGGTTATTTGATGGTGAAAATATGAATACTTTTAATTATTGAATTATTAGAATAATTTTTTTAATCATAATTAATTAAAAAATTAAATGAAAAATTAGGAAGGACATACATGATCATGTCACTCACGTAATATATATATATATATATATATCATTTAATTTTCAATTAATTTTTTAAAAAATTCATCATTAATATTTCCTTTCTTTTTTTCATAATTCTTTTAATCATAATGATTAATTATTCAGTTAATTAAAAAATAAAAAAATATTTATATTCCTAACATCAAACATCCACTAATAGTAAAATAGTAAGATCAATAAAAAAGTTGATACTCAAGGAATTTAGATGATTTTTAAAATATCAAAGAAATTTTAATTAGTTTTATCAAACAATACGGGGCTTTAATTTTTCCTCTCTTTTCAGATTTAAAGTAATGTATCATATACATCTTCAAGTCCTACAAGAGATTGGAGATTCAAACTCCACTTAATTTCTTCGTAATTTACTAACAAAAAAAAAATTATGCAATAAAAATTTTTACATCGTATAAAACAAATTATAAATGATAAGTGATATATATTATTTTTCTTTTAAAAAAATTGATATACTCTAAATTTATTTATCATTCATCAAATTTATCGGTTATATACTTTCCGTCACAATTACGTTAAGAAGAAAAAATTAGTTTTATGATTTTTATTATGCATCATTGGTAACGTTTTCACTTTTGATTCTATAAAATATAATTGTTGAAAACACATCATTTTCATTTTAAGAACGGGATATCAGACGAAATACAATAAAAACGATACCATGTTTGAAATCATTTGCATAACAAAACCGCACTGTTTCACTTAATTCTAGGACTGAGAACGCCTGATTCCACGACGCCGTTTTTGTTCTTGTATCAGAAGCTGGAAAACGCCAAAGGCCGTCGACAAAACGTACCGTTTCGGGTCGGCGCAGAAGAGGGGAGAAACGAATGTCGTTGAGGGTGATGGAAAAGGAAGAAGATGAAAGAAGAGAAGCAGCGACCGCGTCATCACAATCTTTACAGCCCAATTTCAAGGCCAAAGGTGTCACCCAAGAACAACTCTCCAAATTCCAAGTACCATCTTTTGCCCCCAACTCTTTTATCTGTTTACACACGCATGTGCGTATTTGTGCAGTTTGGTTTTGTTTATCTGTATAATTTTTCCTTAAAGTTTGAATCTTTATAATAACCCAGATTGGGATTTTTTAATGAATTTCGTTGATGTGTGTTAAGGCTTTGGAACACTAGTTTTGTAGAAGATGATCATATGGTTACAAATTTAGAAGCTTTATGAGAATTGTGTTATTAGGAAGCTGGTTTCTGTTGGCATTTGTCCATTTTCTATCTTCTGCATTCTGTTTATAGGCTGGTGCTTATGATTGAAAGGGATGATTCTGAATAACTGAGTCCCTCCACATGTTGATTATGCTGGTTGAATATTTGCTTTCTTATAGTCATGTAACTTTTCTGAATTAGAGAATCTTGATGAGGTATTAGAAGTCAAGCTCAAAGCTTTTTGTTTGGCTAATGAAACTTAAAAAGATAAGGATAGCATCAAATGAGGTTAAGAAACTCACGAATTTATTCCTAAGGATCATATTTCTATTCAAAGATTTCTGCCAACAGGGGTTTGCCCATGAACCAGGTTGAAGAGGTTGGCAGGACTTCTCTCATAACATTGGAATACGAAGTGGGGAGTAGCAGCAAGGTTGCTCTATCACTCTATGTCTAGGATAAAACAGAACATATTGATGATAATTCTAAATTGGCCACTGTGATTTAGAATGGGAGGTTGTCGCTGGTTTGGACTTCTCTAATAATGAGAATTTCTTCTTAAAGTAATTTCTTATATGGAGCTTTGCTAAGTATAGTCTTCCTAGTTTTCTCTAACACCTATTCTTTTATTAATCTCTTTTGAATATGCTAGGAGCTGCATAGGAGGCGTTTACAAATAAAATCCAAATCAAAGTTTCATAAGAAACCAAAAGGTACCTTATTTTGTCCTTTAATAATCATCTTTCATTATCAGGTGAGGTATCTGGCTCACCCATCTAAAATCCTTGTAGGATCTGCATATGGGACCAGCAAATCTGACGGCGAAGACCTCAATTCCAAGCATCATGGTGATATGGAAACAAGTGCTACAATTGAAGATTCAAGTGCCTCGAACTTGAAAAGCCACAACAACGATATCAGTTCCTCTGTACAGCATCATAATGTAGCAGCATCTCATGCACCAAAGAAGCGCCAAAAATTACACTGGGGGTATATTTAACCTTTGGCTACTAGTTAGTGATTGTTATGCATGCAATTAGAAATAAATATGAACTTATTGAATTTTTTATAGGTGGAATTGTTAGACTTAGGTAGTGGCACAAGGTTAATGAGAAATTCAGTAGTCCTGGTTCACTCATGTCTTTTAGGTTGATATAATGGTTCCTGATCCATGAAGCCCTTTTGTTTTGTGTCTTTGTAAGTGTGGTACTTCATGATGGATCCACCCAGGAGCTGATCCTTTTAGTTTATGTTTCAATTTTTTTTTTATTTCTCTTTCGGAAGGCTGGAGAAAGTACTCTTTGCGTTCTTCATTTCAGTAAGATTTCTTGAAACTGTTCACTCAATAAGCATAGGGTATAAGCTGAATCATTTTGACGCATTGTAGACTTCAATTGTTTTGGAGTTTTTACTATTTCTTTTTCACATTTTTCCTCAGTAGAAACCATAATTATTTTTTGCACTATAATATCCCTAAGTCAAATTTAAAGTTGCCTCATTAATAACTGCTCTTTCAAATTATCTATATAAATAGTTTTCTTCTTTCTTATTTTCTTGGCAGGCTTGACACCAAGGAAAGATGGGAAAGGAAGGCCAATATGTAGGCATTGGCATGTTGGTGCTAGTCCACTGAGTTTCTCCAGTTGTTTCAATAGGACTACTATTGTTACTATTGCATGCTTTACGGGAATGCTTGGTATCTGTTGTGTACATTCATGGAATTTAGCATGAACCAAGTGACGTAGAAAAAGGGAAGTATATATCAGAACATAATCTCTCTCTTACCCGGCAACAATTCTGACAATCATTTGGCGAAATATCAAATTTCCAGCCAGCTGTCTATACTCTAGAATGATTCCGTATAATTTGATGATTCCAATTGATTCATCGATACTTTTTGATTTGAAAATATTTGGTAATATGCAACATGAAAAATGTATCATAATTATCAGGTATCAGTTTATTTCTTGTTTAAACATGTTACGAGTCATAATCGTATGTACGTTATTCAGCCTTTCTCAAGCTGCCACATCCGTGATGACTGATGCAGGTATAGTGACCCATGAACAAAAAAAAAAAAAAATGCGCCATCAAGGATCGCTCATTTGTTTCAATGGAGAACGCGGTTAGTTTAATGGAAGCATTTGGAGCTGCATTCATTGAATTACGAAACCGAAAGCTAAAAGAACTATTGCAAACCTTAAAAACTGGTGAGCATCTCTTCAAAAACGTGATGTTGCCATCCGATTACTCGCATGAGCCTAATGTTCAATTTTAATTTTTTTCTTTATTTTGGGGGGTTCATATTTTATACCCCTTATAGCTTTGGGCTTGCTGGGATGCCGTTTCGGTCGTTGATAAACAAACGAGGAACAGAAATCCCAGCTCTATAAATAATCAAATAAAGCACTTTGCTCCACTGGCCAAATCAGTGTTCACTTACTGAGAATTTCAAAGAAACACGTATATTTAACAAAAGTTGGCTGGATTTCAAATCAAACATCTGTGCAAAACAGAGCTACATGAGAATCCGCAAACAAGATGGTCCGGGACCTTGAGTGTAGGTAGAATAAAGGAGGAAAACTCTACAGAAGAAAATTGGCTTGCTTATTCAAGGTCAGTGTCCATGAGCCGCAATGAGATTATTACCGCATCCACTTCTAATATTTTCAGAATCAAACCACTGGATTGAGAGCACGCTCTATTTCCTCCAATGATCGTCCCTTTGTTTCTACAACATTAACAGCTATGTACAAGACAGCAAGGAGACAGACGGCTGCAAATCCCAAATACACTGTACTGATACCAAACTTGTTTACAACGCTCAAGAAGTACAGTCCGATAACAAAGTTTGAGATCTGCCATCACAAAAAAACAAAAACAATGAGCATACAGCATTTATCAATTTCAGGAATAACTGAATATCTCAAAGCAATTATTCATCTATTCTTAATGGCCACGAAACCAAAATTGCTAGCTCCTCCTTTATGGCTTACCCAATGCATGCCTAATGACAAAGCAACCGCTTTTGCTCTGATTCTTGAGGCAAAGATCTCTGGCAGGAGAAGAGCAGGCACAGGACCAGCACCAAGTGAAAAGGATAATACATAGCTGTGGAATGAATGCCATACTTAGATTTCATGGACCATAAGCTAAGAGTAGATAAGTGGAAGATAACATATCAAGAAGATTTTTTATCTCATAAAAGCTTTCAAATAAGAACAATAGGGGAAAAAGAAGACAGGAAAAAAGCAAGCGTAGCAAGTGTTGACTTACAGGACGGTCCCAAGAACAGCAAGGGTGCCGGAATATGGTGCCAGGACTTTCCATGTGAAGGACAAGGACAGCAGCAACATTGAAGCAGCCTTCAGAAAGAGATAAAAATAATACAAGAAATTGAATAAATTAGAAGATAATTGATGAGAGATTGGATTTATATGTGTGCCCATTTAGTCTAGAGATACATCATTCTTCTTTCATCACATTTTGTGCCATGCAAACCAAATGATGAAGATTAAAAGAATAAGAAATTGTTAATAGTATCATAAAATAATATCCTTAGTGCCCATTTAGACTGGTGAATGACAAGAATCAAGTGCAATCCTGCTCTGGCATGCTATATTAAAAACCCAGAATTTCAATTCTGGCATCAAGCATTTTGAAAATAAGATCATCTATCCTGCATCTATAAAAAATTTATTCCCCACCCCATCCCCCAAAAAAAAAAAAAATTGACCGACACCTGGCAGTTATATAGCCTACTCAAAAGGGCCCCAAACAATAAGATATATGTCTGGTTTCAGTAAACTAACAAAATAGCATCACAGACAAGCTATAGCAAATATTGAATATTGAATTCTAATAGAAAAAGGTAATATGAGTGGTTAATTTGCAATAAACATAATGGGGACGGGTAAGCAAGTTCAGACAACCGAAATATAATTAAAATAAACCCTTCAGCATTTAGCTTTCTATTTAGTAGTTTCTTAGAAGACAATGTATTGTCCAAGTATGCTCATAAATTAATAAGATTCATGGGATCATTCATATGGATTTCATCACAACAGTACATAAATATAAGATAATCTTAGATCATGAAGAAAATAAAAAAGATACCTCCTTGTTCACTAAATAACCTAAAGAACAAGGAAGAAAAGGGTTTCAAAGACTCCGTGCTATGTATTCAATTACAGTAAGACTCATTTCAGAAAAATTCGTGTTCATTGCCTCAGCTGAAAAATAATTAAATACTAAATAAACCTACCATTCCAGTAAAGCTGAAGGTTAGAAGACTTTTTCTGCCTTGTCTGTCCATCAAAAAGGATGCAATGGCAGTTCCTGCATGATTGCAAACGAGCATCCTAAATATTTATGGAAAATATGAAAAAGGAAATTACATAAGAATCTGAGAAATATGCTATAATTACCAAAGACATTTGCTGCTCCAACAAAAGCACTTGCTGCAACATCAGATTTGATTCCAGCACTACGGAAGACAGAAGTAGAATAATAAACCACAGCGTTTATCCCAGCCAACTGCTGGAACAAGAAAAGTGCTGCACCAACACTCACAACTGCAGCAAGACGTGTTGTTACGAAGGGAAGAAATCATCACCATGTTACATCAGAAAGCATCGGTCACCACAAGCATATGGTATAATCGGAATGAGAAAGCAGCATCAAGGCATAGATCAATACAACATTTTCAGCTTACCATGTTTCTAGAAGTATCTACTTCTAACAGCAGTTGTAGATAGAATATGTCAATGCACCCTAACCAAGTGTGGTAGATGCAGAAATAATAGAGGTCATTGGTGAGATGACAAGATGACGAAGCAAACCACAGTAAATGTCCAGGAGAGCGAAAGAGACTACTTTAGGTGTATGTTCAGGAAGAGTAAATGCCATAGATGTGAACTAACTTCTATGAGGAAGATCCAGTAGCGGTATGTTCAGACTAATAAAGAAATATATATGTACACATATACAGTACAATTGTGAGTATTTTCAGAGAATTTGGGCCATCAGGTCCAAACTTGATTCCTTTCAAGAAAAAGTTCAGGACACAAGATTCCAAGAAAAGGTGAAGCTTGAATAATCTTTAGGCACATCATATAGTGGCCAATGTATGCAAAGTCCAATCATACTGAAGAAGATTCATATTTAATGAAACTAAAATAGAAGCTCATTTCAGTGAGTTTCATTTATATACCTTTCCAATAGCGGCTGCTAAATAAATCAAACCATCCTGCCTCTGGCTCTGCAGAACCTTGACCCGCATTTGTTAGATCACGCATAACTTCAGTAACTCTCTCTTTCCCGTATAGTGTTTGTATAGATTTTTCAGCTTCAGATTTCTTGCCTTGCTGCAAATTGAATGTCTTAAGTCAATAAATATTTACAGCTGATATATAGTGTACACAGATAATAATTATATGCGACTGAATAATCACACAAGAAAACCTGGAAAAGCCACCGTGGGCTTTCGGGAGAAAATCCCATTCCCAGAGCCAAAATAATAGATGGTATAGCAGCAAGGCCAAACATTGTCCTCCACCTAAAAATTATATATAAAAGAGATAAGAACAAGGAAAACAAAATGCATACAAGAAAACACATAAGTGATAAAGCGTAAGAGAGAATAAAATAAATAAAGGGCCAAACAAGAATAACTGAATCTCCAACAATGGACTGGCAACACTTAACATTATCAAAAATTATATAGATGGCCCTTTAATTAAAAGAAAAAGAAAAAAAATTGACACAGATGGCATGAGCAAGCTTTACTGATGTTTCATCAAAATTCTCTTCTTTTAATCAGATGCAAAACAGAGAAACAAGACCAGAAATAAAAAGAAGGGAAAGATGATTACCATATAGGGTTTCCAGCTAAGGGTAATCCAGCTACCAATGCTGCAAGAATCCCAACACATATAAAAAGTTGGTTTACTGATCCAAGAGCACCACGAATTTCAGTTGGTGAGATCTAACAAATAAAAAAGAGTGTTAGCGCATGAGACAACAAAAAGAAAAGGGTACACAGTCACAAGACAGAAAATATGCTCTCGTGCTACCTCAGAAATATAAAGTGGTACAATGGCAGATGAGATGCCAATTCCAATGCCTGCCAGTAAGCGGCCGATTATCATAGTCTGTACACTCTGGGCAGTAGCACTGGAAACATTTATGACAAATTTAAGTGTCAGCTTTCATAAAACACAGTGAAGACCAAAATCTAATAACAAAAATATAATTGACAAAGGACACACCATAGAAATGCTCCAACCGCGAGGGGGATTGCATCTAACTGAAAAGTCTTTGTTCTGCCAAACTTGTCAGCCAATGATCCTCCAGTAAAAGAACCAACAGTGGCACCAGCAAGCAGTGAGCTGACAGTCCATCCTACTCATGTTGTTATAAGCCAGCTAATTATTTGTTTGTAGTGTAATTAAAAAAAAATGAAGGGAAAATCCAAATTTCAAGCAACTACATAGCAATGTAACCAATAACTTGTTTATAGCAACTAATCATTTGTGGTTGAAATAGAGAAAGAACAAGAGTTTGCGGAAACGTGATTTCCAGCACTCACCTTGCAGGACAGTGTTTTCAGCAATCCCAAGGTCCTTGGCGAGGTATTCGAGAGCGCCATTTACAACTCTGAAGTAAGTAAAAAGAAGAGTAAACCACTAAAGTAAACCCTGTGCATCAGTGAGTTTAATGATTTAAGACAATAAATATGATCCTTGCTTTCCCATTCGACAACTAAATTTTATGATCGAACCACAAATGACACAAATCACAAATCCATGTAGCACGCATAACATGTTAGTGTAAGGATATCAAAATCAATGAACAAGAACTCAAAAACAAAAGAAAAAGGGACTTTTATTTGTGAGTTAAAATGAGACGTACCCTAAGTGATAACCAAACAAAATAGCTCCCAAACAAGCAACCCCAACAAAAGGCAAAACTACTCCAGAAGATTTCTTCTCCTGAGGCTTGAAAGGTGTAGCTTCTTCAACGTCTCCAGCTGTATTTCAATTTCATAGGCCACTCATCAAAACATAAATTTTAAAAACTAAAAAAGTAAAAATAAAAAAACAAAAGGCATTGCATTTGCGGCATGAAACTATTTATATCGAAAAAGTCACAAGGCATACAAACTTGAATCACTAGAGAGAATCGACCCACTAAAAATTATAAAATTAGCCGAAAATTATCATACAAAACGCGAAAGAGCAAACAATTCAAACCAAAACCAATAACAATAAACAAATTCAATATGCAATCCCGTGATTCATAATGAAATCAATAAACAAACTGTAAAATAGACTTAGAACTACAATAATCAACCGAAATTGACAATTAAATTTAAAAAAAAAAAAACCGAACCGGAGGCTTGAGCTTTGACCGATCGGGGCTTCACCGTTGATCTAAACAGAGTTTCAGCGCCATGAGTGGCACGCGTGAGTTTGATTCCCATACCTCTCATGCAAATACTATTATTACTAGTAACATTACAATTCAAAGCAACACTTCTGGTGTTAGCAAATCCAGCAATGAGCGCACACGTACTCCTCCGGTTGCGGGCGTCAAAGCAAACACCCCCTTTGACTGCGTACGTGGACGCCTGCATTGTCGACTGATCCAATAAAAATAAATTCAAATCACATCGGCGAAAAGTCAAATAAGTCAAAAGAAGAAAATTAATTAATTGACAAAAATGTCATTAAACAACGAAACTGAGATGAAACTAGTAAAATAAAAACGCAACCGCTTTCCAGTCTCTGATTGAAACTTGCGATGGTGAGAGAAGAGAGCGATGAGAAGCTTTTCTCTAACAAAACGAAAAATTTCTCTTTATGAGTAAATAATATTTTGCGAGTGCTTGGGGAATATCGCTGAGAGAGTGAGAGTGGAACTCTAGTGTTTCTGTTTGCTCACTAAACAAGAACTAAACAAGGTCAAGTTGGTGGAGAATTCAGGATTCAATTCTCCTCTCTTTTTTTCTTATGTTTTTATTTTTACGGAATCGATTTTTTTTTCTTTTCTTTTTATTTTGTAGTAATTTTTAGACTGTCAAATGGATTTATATAGGTATTTGTGAAAAATGAGGAAATATGATAACCGGATGATTACGTGAGATTTTGGACTAGAATCGGCTTGCGTTCGAGATGTCGTGGCCCGTGGCCGTACGTGGGGCAGTTTTGGTTGCCTGTGTTTGACGTACATTGCAGCTGATACGCATAAAGGATTGTAGCCAATTAGATTATAGTTTACATTCTACCTGTGGAGTCTCGTTCGAGTAAGAAAGTTCTGTTTTAACATTTCATTACTCAAGATTATCAAACACATATTGAAAAACAAAAGAAGGTAAAACAGATTTATTTACTCGATTAAATTATCAGAAACTTTTCTTTTAAAAAATAATTTTGTAAAATATGGCTGTAATTTCGTTTTTATTTTTTCAATTATATATAATGTGGAACATCCGAAGAGAAAAACAGCCCGGGCGTGGGCTGCCCTGCCCTGCCCTGCCCTCATTGTTTCCACCGGAAAAATATTGAAATATTTAATGACGTTGTTCTTGTCAATACGAGGATGATCAGTTGATAAAAGGGGACACAACCGTCTTTGTCACATTGAAAAGTACAAGTTCAATTTCTATAAGCTTCCAGGCCCAGACCATTACTTTTTCCAAACTTTCCTCTTATTAAATAGATTTACGAAATAAAAAATATTATTTATACAGCATTTAAAATAATTTATCTTCATCTGGTCCAATTTGTTTTTTCTACTCACTCGTATCTATCTGACTCTTAGGCATGCAATTGTTTGATTATTAGATATATTATAAAGGTACAACTGACAACAACAATATCAGAGTGGCGCAGCGGAAGCGTGGTGGGCCCATAACCCACAGGTCACAGGATCGAAACCTGTCTCTGATAAATAATTTTCTCCTTTTTTTTTTTTTTTTAGTTTCCGTCATGTCCATTTCGCCTGACATTTGGTCAGTCAAGTGTCCTTTTTGGACCTTGTACTGTTGTTGGGCTTAACTCACTCATATCGTTTTGAGGTCGGATCTGCATATTTTTTCAGTCGAATAGGCCTTTTGCACCCCTAAAATCTCCTTATGAAATTCCTTTTTAGCTGAAATTACTTAAATAACCAAATATAATTTAATTAATTCCTTATTTTTAAACAAAATTTTAATGAAACACTTGAATAAATTATTCTTTAAACAAAAATTTAACATTCATTCCAATTCATTATTTATTCATTTTTTTCATAAAATTATAGGAGTTTAAATTTGTGAACATAGAAACTATATAACAAGAAGAAAATAATTTAAGATTTGTATGTAATAAAACTTTAAAATTATACATTTTTAGGTTAAAAATAGTTAATTTTAATATATAAATTTATATTTTGTAAATTAAAAGGAAGGTTATTTTAAGACATAAAATTTTAAAGCGATGTTGTTAGCATTATAAAGGGGTGTTAAAAGCTCCATTCGCTCTAGTCCGTCGTATGTTGTCTGACCCGACTCTTTTTTGTCTACTTTGCACGATCTTGGGCCAAATCTCTGAACGGCCCATTCTAACCACATGAGATTTTTACAAGCTTCTTAATATTATCTCTAATAAACGGGGTGATACAATGTGCTGGGTTAAGCCCGGCTGTGTAGCCCGTTCAAAACTTCGAAATTTGAGAAAGTTTTCAGTTCTATTTATAAAAATATCATTATTGATCATTATATACATAATCGTCCTTGTCATATTTATAAGTTTGTTAGTCTAATAATTTTCATTCTTTATAAATTTAAAAATGCGTCAGAAAATTTTAATCTAAAACTCAGTAATTCAACACACCCACTAGGGGCACTTTTGTTTCCCACCTTCAATCTTTCTTCTTCTTAATTTAATAATCTCATTGTCACATTTTAAACTAAACAATTTAAATCCTAAAATCCAAAATCTAATAATTATAGGAAAATTTACAAAAATAGCCAAAAAATTTGTTAATTTTCAAAATTAGTCACCTTAAGTTTTTCTGTTATATTTAGCCAGTTATAAAATTTTTAAACTACAATACCCTCAGATATTTGAGTTAGGAGACGAACTCAGAAAATATGCGATAGGCATCTGTCGTATATTAAAGATGTGCAATAGGTATCTGTCGCATGAAATTACAGCAACACACTCATTGAAATTTCGTGCGACAAGCGCTTGTATCTCGGTAGACAGATGCTTGTCACACGAAAAGACAGATTTAATTTTTTTTGTTTCATAAATGCCTATTATACTAATATGCTTTTATCTGTCTCATCACAAACTTCGAAACGGTATATTATACGCCTAAAACGGACATATGTAGCATAAATTATGATCTTCGGAAGGTACTTAACACATATAATGTGCTTATGTGCGACAGGCACATGTCTCCCGAGAGACAGGCGCTTGTCGCATGAAAAAATTTATTCAATTTTATTCTTTTTTTGTGCCACAAATGTCTATTATACTAATATGCTTTAATCCATCTCATTGCAAGCTTCGAAACAGTATATTATATACTTAAAATGAACATATTTAGCATAAGTTATGATTTCCAAAAAGTACTCGACACATACAACATACTTATGTGAGGGAGACAGATGTCTGTCGCACGAAAAGACAGATTCAATTTTATTCTTTTTTTTTTGTGTCACAAATGTCTATTATACTAATATGATTTGATTCGCCTCATCGCAAGCTTCGAAACGATATATTATACGCCTAAAACGGACATATGTAGCATAAGTTATGATCTTTAGAAGGTACTTAACACATATAATGTGCTTATATGCGACAGACACAAGTCTTCCAAGAGACAGGTGCTTGTCGCACGAAAAGACAGATTCAATTTTATTCTTTTTTTGTACTACAAATGCCTATTATACATATATGATTTGATTCGTCTCATCGTAAGCTTCGAAACGTTATATTAAACACTTAAAACGGACATATGTATTATAAGTTACGACTTCCAGAAGGTACTCAACACATATAATGTACTTATGTCGAGCGCGCGTGACAGTTGACGATGGGCATCTGTTTCTTGCTGTCGTGCTCACGATGGAGTAAAATTACAAAAATTAGTAATGATTATATAACTTATCATTAACACAGGCAGAATTGGCACCATCCACCTCAATAGAGCAAAAACATGACAAATAAAGCTTAAGAGGCATTTTATCGAATACCTCATGTACTATATTTATTAAATCTAAATTTCATTAAACAATCTTCAATATTTATGAACAATCAATCATAATACTCCTATTTAATCATCTATATGCTGATAATTACCAATCAATCTTAAAAAAACCAAAAAGAAAAGAAATGATAACTTCAAAATTGAGGAGATAAAACTGTCATCCAAGACCCGGAAATCATAACAACTGGGCATCATAGATGAATTCACTCTCCAAATCCCGTCCAATCGCAGTTAACGGTTGCCGGAAAACCCAAAATCAAGCTGTTCTATCACTCACGCCGAAGCTAGCTTTCGTGAGTTTGAAGTTTGAAGAGATAAGTGTATTTTGATCCATAATTTGTGTAATAGGTTAGATATGATATAAATACTTAAGGTGACTAATTTTGAAAATTATTAATTTTTTGGTTATTTTTGTAAATTTAGCATAATTATATGATTAAAAAATTGTAATCAAAATCAATCAATAATTAAAATAGATTGAAAATAAAATAGCAACACTTAGAAAATAAATTACATATTTTATTTATTAATTATTTACATAAGTACAACAAAGAATTGAAAAAGAAAATTTGTGGCCAATTCCTATTCTATTTAAATTCCGAGCAACTTTATACAGCAATATAGAGTACCAATTAAATAAGAAAAAGCTCACCCCTATATATATATATATATATATAGGCATCGCCCTTTTTAGGTACATTAAACCATATGATATGAAAAAAACTACATTAAAACTCAAATGAACTAGGTAGGATTACTCTGAAGACTACATTGGGACTCGACTGAACTAAGTAAGACCATTAAAATGACAAAATTTTCTTAACAAGTATTTTACGTAACTATATTTTTAATACCTCAAACCGAAGACATTGGTTAACATATAACAATTCATTGCCAGTGACTGATCTACGCGTTGATATCACCCGTTAATAAATTTATAATTAAACTTAATTTTGTGGTCCCAACAACAGGTTCTTAACATTAAAGTCAAGGACAACTTTATCTACTTAATTCTCTTGAAAGCTAAGAACCTCTCAATTTCAAACCTAGCTAGACTCCTATTAAGTAATTAAGCCACCAATCTTGTTCATGACCAAATCCAACGTTTAAATTATTTCATGCGAATTGTTAATTATAATCATATATCTTGACGTGTTTTAGCCGCCCTAGTGTCTCAATTTGTTTGTAATCTCATTAACTTTACAATTATTGTCTTCATATCGTAATGTTTTTAATTTATCTCTTTTCCATAATATAAAAAACGATGACTATGTACACGTCTTTTTTAAGAAATACCTACTTAATGAACATAGTGATGTTTCTAGAACTTTGCACTTATTTAAAGAAATAAGGGAAAATACGCCCAAATATCTCATAATATTTGTTTATCTCAGTGAAGGTTAAACTCTGTTGTTTGAGAATTTGATATAACTATATTCCCACTCCCACATTTTGAAAAAGGACATCCACGCCATCGTTTCGTTAATGATTTTGTCTATTTATATAAGATTAATATACTATAATGTTTAAAAAGATTAATGTACTACAGTGTTCTTACCTTTATTGAAATTAATAGATGAAATTTATTAATAGAATGAAGTTTGTAGTAGGTGATCTATTTAAGAAGCAGCAGGATTTTAGTCATTAATTTCCCAAGTTATGAGAGTCTAGTTATTGAGATATATTTTAATAAACCTAGATATTCTTTTTTTTCTATAAAAAGTTCTAACTTCGTAAAAATGATGGGTCACCGTGGTTAGGTTAATTATGTCTACAGATTTGCGCTACACTTGTATTTTCTTTAACTCTGGTCTGGACTTTGTCTCTAAGCTTTTAGTCGTCTATGCTTTTAGTTGCTTCTCATACAGTCGTTCTTGAAATTGACACCAGCAATTGATCGTCGCTTGAAAAAAAGGTCTCTTGGAACTATTGATAAAAGCTTACGTGCACTTACAAGCATGGCGTATGTTTATGTTTACTTTAAAATAGTTGTACATCGAAAAGAAAATACAGACTATTCAATTATATTGTTATGTAATCACAAAATATGTCATTAAAATATATGCCGACAAATATAAAATTCGTGGGTCATGTTGGGTGATATGGGTAACCTTTTCAATGTTTAACATCTGGGTTAATTGAATCAGCCAAAAGAAACTAAATTAAAGCATGAGCGATGACTGTCAATTAAGAAGTTTAAATTTCTATAATTAGGTAGGAGATCTCGTTTCAAGAAAATGACGTTGTCAAAGTAATAGTTGGATTGAATTAATTAACAAAGTTGAATAGAGATCAACATATTTTATGATTCAATGATTGAGATAATTGCCCAAATGCTATTTCCATTCACACGTGTTCTAATCATAAATTCATGTGTGCACCTAATGACTTTTGCTCCAAAAAATGAGCACTGGATTTGAGTTACACACATTAATTAACATTATTAAATAAACACGCCTATTATTTCTAATGGAGACGGCAAGAATCAATGCAAAATATAATGTTGATATATGTTACTTGATTATTCTTATAAATGCTTGTTTTGTTTTAATTATATATAGCTAACCGCTTTCCATAGAACATCATTCAAAAATTTTGTACCGTTCCCATATGGGCTATGTTCATTATGAAGTTCTGTAAAATTAAATTCAAACTTAGAAATGAATTTGACTCGACATTTACGCTAAAAGACAATTAAAAGAATTATTAATTTAAATATTTAAATCTTTTTTCTTGAAAATTAACAACTTTCGGTTGAATTAATTGACACTTTCTCTCCTTAACTATGAGATAAATTATTCAGCCTTCTGAAGACTATATATTTATACTAGTATTGATTTTTGAAAGATTTTATTTTCAATTTAAAGAAACTTTTAAAAGGATTAGATGGAACATTGAGAGATAAGTTCAATGACTCAAGTAAGAAGCTAACCAATACTTACTGACAAATTAATTAATCTATTACTCTAAAGAGGATTGCTTAAACAATGAGTTGATGGTAGTTAGTAAGATTCGGAAAGATTTTCCACTTAATAAACAAAGTTCATGTCTCAACGTCAATCACGCAAACTAGGTTTACATTAATTATAAATCGATCACTAAATTAACATCATGGTAGGCCCTAATTACCTTAATCTCCTGATTGATTAATCCAATTTTCAAAGCTAGCTAGCTCTTTAAACTCTCTCAGTTTTTTCAAACAGGTTCTTCGTGTTAGGTTTTGTTCTTCTGAACAAACCTGTTTGTCCGTAAGTCAATCTAATGTTGTTTGATGCACACACAAGCATGACCATGAACGCGTTGACAAGTTTATATGTATAATTTGTTTTCTAGTATTACCTATTTAAAAATCCTAAGTTTGTGCCCTAAGTACGATAATATCCACGTAAACTAATATATTTAACCCAACGCAAGTAGTATTTGAATATATGAATAAATGTAAAAAATTAATTATGTGATTCATTTGTTTTAATTGGCCCTATTAATTATGATTAATGTTCAAAAACTTAGTTAAAGAGAGATAGTATTTATTGCTTTTTAAAATTACACAGGATAAGGATAAAATGCTAGTAATGATAGATATCTATAAGAATAAAATATAAGAATATGATAAATATTTAAATGAACCAATTACATTATCTCAATATCTACTTAATGAAAATTGGAACATCCTTTAGAATAAAATTTGAGGATGTTTAATGTTAATATTTCTTTTACCGGTATAAATTCATATAATTATTGTAACATTGCTCGTGAGTGCACCTAATACAGTTCCGATGTATATGCCCAAAAGAGACCTAGATTTACCAGCATTTATAAATACGTTATAAGAGATGAATTTTTAGTCGGTGGAGAGAAAAGCTAGTGTTTTACAGCCACCTGTCCAATTCTGCTTTGCTAAGTTATCAGTTTCGACATTAAAGTTTTTATTATAAATGATTTATACCACAATATGCATCCGAAGAATCTATCAACCCTTTCTTGTATGTTTGTGTTTGCATCTCTCATCTATGTGTACACTAATATGTTTAGAGAGTGCTAAGATTTTATAATACGCTTGCTCATAAACTTTCTTGCTCTCTAGATTTTGCTTGATCATTCTTACTTTCCTCTTCCCTTTTTCGATTTTCTCAACTAATTTTCCCAGAAAATTATCTTTCCCTATCCATACACGACACCACTGTAAACTTAGTCTTCTCAATTCTAAAACCTCTCACTCTCTATAAATATAGCTCATCAATTTTCACCTCATTCTTGCACTACTAGCAAGCTTGCATTTTTTTTTTTTATTTTAAATATGGCTGATACTGATCATTTCCAAACAACAAAAGCGAACAACCCAACAACGAGTACCCTAAAGCTTTTTGGTTTCAACATTTCAGAAGATCACAACAACAACACAGATTCATTTGGAGCAAGCAAAACTCAGTTATCCGATGAGGCTCTTGAACATGAACCCAGCACATCTTTTCAATCAAATATTAATATCACACGTAAGTACGAGTGTCAATACTGCTGCCGTGAATTTGCCAACTCACAAGCCCTAGGTGGTCACCAAAACGCTCACAAGAAAGAAAGGCAGCTCTTGAAGCGAGCACAATTGCAAGCCGCTCGCGGTCTTGTGTCCTCGCACTCCCAACACTACCACCCCATGCTGCTATCAAACTTATCGCCACGGCCACAGCAGCACCTCCTTGCTCCGACTCTAGCTGCAGCTCCTTCTGATCATCAGCATCATTCATCTAATTTTTACGTGTTGCATGGGAACATAAACTCAATGCCGCCACCGTTACACGTGTCTCATCACCGTAGAAAGAGGGCTGTGATGTATCCTCATCGTGCCGGGGCTAATGCCGGAATGTTTCCGGACGACGGTAGGGCTCGGATGCATAAGGGGTTAGGGTTGGATCTAAGTCTCGGGCCGGCAGTACCATGATGATGTGAACTTTTCAATCTCTAAATTTTTTGTTAATCTATCTGCCGAAGGGGGAAAGTGTAATCTTATTTTCCTTGTAGACCTTTGATCATGAACAATTCAATTTTCTTTGTTTACCAGCTGCATATATTGTGCTGTGCGGTGCCATATCTATATGTATAGACATATACATATATTTTTTTCCCTTAATTCTCATACTAAATTTATCTTATTTAATCTTGATAAAAGTGTTGATATTTGAACTCAATATATCTCAACATTCTCCAATTTTCAATTAATCCATCTTATCTACATAATTACCCTTGTTTAAAAGTAAAATATATTTAAAGATAAATATTATTTTTCTATTTTTTTCTCTCTCTAAACTGGAGTTTTATCCATGACACAGACTGTCCTACATTCAAGTGGTTGCCCGACATTATTTTAGGACTAAAACACCTTAAAGTGTTTGATGCTTCTATGCTTTTGACTCTGAGTTTGCTATTTCATATGAATATTTTTATGATCTGAATAAAAACTTACCTATCTTTTACAACCTTTGTAGCCCTCGCAAGCTCTTGCTAAAGATATATAAGTTGTTGGAAAAGCTGCATGCCAAAATGGGATGGACTTGAAAATCAGATTGCTTTAATTTGGTGTGAGAGAAAGAGAACAGGTGAGGGAGAAAAGATATACATTTTTTTTTAGTTTTTAAATTAAGGGTAATAGAAGAAATATATTAGAAAATGAAGATTAGTGAAAAAAAAAAAAGAGTTGAAAGAACATATAATTCTTAATTTGAGCATCAAGTCATTGGTATTTTAATATAGAGTTAAAGGAGTTAAAAATCATAACATGTAAATGGGCAAACCATTTGTCTGAGCCCAAATAAAAAGAGGCCCAATTTAAGCTCATGATTAAAAGTAGTCGATTTTATTTTCTTCGGCAAGCTCTCTGCAGCACTACACGACACGACACAGCACAAGCAGAAACGTTATAAGCCTCGAACTGGGCTCTGCCACACCTCTGTGCTCTTATCTTTGTGTCTTGAAAACCCAAAGAATAGGTGCGTTTTCTTTTAACCTTTGTTCATTTTTTGAGTTTACACTTCACAACCACTTCAAATTTTGAACTGTTCATACATCAGCTCTGTCTATTATTATTTTACTTGGCTTGCTCTGTTATGGGCTCTTATTTTTTAAGGTAGTTAAATAGCATAAATGGTAACGTTGTTGTTGTTTCTTTTGATTCTGCAATGTTCTCAAATGAATTGCTGAAGTGTCTGTAGTTTCAGATGAGTAATACAAAATTGGTATTCAGTTTGATTCAGATGATGCACTTCCCCTAATTTTTCATATAGCTCCCATTTAGTTATTGAGGAAATTTTTCGGATTGTGAAAATAAAATGCAAAATACTTGGAATTCTTGAGTTTACTTTCCACACAGTTCATACCCAATAATAGGTAAATGTCTGTGTTTGTATATTTTATTTGTTTATACATTTTTCAAGCGCCTTGCTTGATGGCAATGTGTTGCTTCTGAATATAGGTCAATGTTGTATGGACTCTCTGCCCCCAAAACTTGCATTTCCTGTCCACAAGGCCCTCGATTTTCTCAAAAGCGTCTAGTTTCAACAAGGCTTTGTGTGCGTGCTTTGTTGCCGGACGATAATGGTGGATTTAAAGTGGAGTATACACCATGGTTGATTGTCGGATTGGGTAACCCTGGGATTAAGTACCATGGCACTAGACACAATGTAATCAACCAAATGCTCCAACTTTTTAGCTTTTGTTTGTGTTTAGCTTTATGTTTATTTTTGTCTCCCTTTGATGTTTGTGACTGTACGGAGTATCTTGTGCCAGGTTGGTTTTGAAATGATTGATCACATTGCTCAAGAGCAACACATTTCAATGAACACAATACAGTCAAAGGCTTTAATTGGAATAGGTTCTTATTCTGTTGATTTTTTTTTTCCTAAGCTTTTCTTTACAATCTTTTTTTTTTTCACTTCCTTCTTTTTGTTGTTGTGTTGTGCTTGCTGCTCAGTTGTTTTTTCAAATTCCTTTTATGATCACTACAGGTTCCATTGGAGAGGTGCCAATTCTGTTGGTAAAACCTCAGGCATACATGAATTTCAGTGGGGAGTCGGTTAGTTCTGGTCTCTTATATCAACTTTTAAATTATTGTTCCACAGATGTCAGTTCTCCATTTTCACATGGCATTTGCAAATGACTGTCATCCTGGTGGAATCGACACCATGTTAAGAATTGTTAAATCTTGAAAAAGATTAAAAAAATTGAGCTTTTTCTGTTCGCAGTCCAATACTACTTGTGGATCCTTATTTTATGTGTTTGTTTATTATGCATTCTAGATTATTATGAAAAATATATTTTAGTTCTTCAAATTTCATTTGTGTTTGGTACAAGACAAGGCTCCTTTCTTGGAAGGATTTAATCTAGGTGGATGTTCTGTGTATGATGCACTTCTGAGGTCTAACATTCATATAATGGCTATTAATAGTCATTGAAACATATATTGCTGTTGATTGGCTGGCTTTTATGAATTTGATCTATTTGTTTTGATTGTTTAGCGAACGGATGCTTGTTTGTGTCTCAAATATTCCTGTGGTTTCTCTTCTTTTCTCCTTGGGCTTAATAAGTAGATCTTTTCCTATTATTTAGTTGTAGCCCCTGAATGATAGTCATTTCTGTTCCTAACTTTTTCTTTCTATCCACTATTGTTAAGGTCGGGCCTCTTGCTGAACACTATCAAGTACCGCTGCGTCACATTTTAGTGGTAAGCATTCTCCATCTCATGCTCGGCAATAGGAAAAATCAATGGTTCAATATGATAAATATAGTGTTTTAACAAAATGTTTCTGTGACTTGCCCTTGTAGATCTATGATGAAATGAGTTTAATGAATGGTGTTCTCAGACTTCAGCCAAAAGGAGGGCACGGCCATCACAATGGGTATGTTATTTGGATATCAGTTGTGACAGAGTTTGTACGAGTTCCCATGTGGTATCCAGAAAATTGTTGTCCTCTAAGAAATAATTTTTTTCTTGATCCCTTAGTCGATGGAGCTAGTGCATTTGTTGGCCTCACTGCTCACTCTCAGATAAACCTTGGGATGGTTCAAGTGCAAACAATCTATTTGGAAAAATTACTCCATGAAAAGATCTATAAAATTAGGACTGAAAAAAGTAAAAAAAAAAAAAAAAAGCAATATAAAATAAGATGTTACGATTGCAGCTGCCACAAATGCTGCCTTTTGAATGTTTATTCATGTGTCTAACAGTTCAAGCTCAAAGTGATCTCTGTGCTGTGAATGAGTGAAAAAGATGAGATATCTCTATTATGCTGCTGTCTTATAAAGTTTGTTTAGCAGCCACTAATAAATACGAATGAAGAAATATTTATAATTATTACTCCCTTTTCTTTCAGGATGAAAAGTGTGATGAACCATCTGGATGGTTGTCATGAGTTTCCTCGGTTGTGCATAGGTTGGTTCGTTGGGTGCCATCACTTTTTCATGACTATATTATTTTCTCGTCTTCAAGAATTTTCGCCCCCTTTTTAGTTAAAGTGAAGACTGTATTCTTTAGCCTTCAAACTCCACATGTTGCAGGTATTGGAAATCCACCTGGCAACATGGACATGAAAGCTTATCTACTACAGAAATTCAGCCCCATAGAGCGGGAACAGGTATAACTAGTTAAACTATGCTGCGCATCTCGTCTTGATGATTTATTTAATGGAAAAATATGTTGCGTCTAGTTAATTATAATGCCAATCTTAAACCCTTAATTCCAAGGCTAGTTAGCTAATGATGGGTTGGTCTGGGTGCATCCCTTGCACCTGCATTAACAGCCATAAAATTGTAAAAGAGAGTCTGTTTTGAATATCTTTGCTGCTTGTTTTTCGGACATGTTATAATATCTGAATTTAAATCCAATACTGGGATGAATGGGATGATGTATCTGGTTAACATAACTCTGCTATTGCTATAAAATTGTCCAATTCTTACTAAATTGATTGCTACGGAACCTCTCCACCAACACGAAAATGCAAAAGCTTCAGTTGTAGATATGTCTATGGTTGCGCCGGCTTTTCTAATATCTGCCGAAGTCTTGCTGACAACTTTCAGCCCACATTTGGCTATTTGTCTTTTGATAGATTGATGCAGCCCTGGAACAGGGAGTTGAGGCTGTGAGGACCCTGGTGCTCAATGGATTTGATCAGAACATTTCTAGATTTAACATGGGGCAGAAATATAAGTATCACACAGTTTGACCATCCGCGACCAAAAGAATACAGAATCGAGAGATTAAAGTCTTCTTCTGATCATATCATACATGCTTCGTTGGAAACTTATGAATTATGATGACCATAGAGATGAAAATTTCTTCAAGCATATCAAATTCTATTTCTTTTGTTTGTAATACATCCTATGTAAATTTTTTCTACTAATGCTGTATATCTCCTTGTGATTTTGCTGGTAGTTAATGCTAATCCTTCTTTAGTGTTTTTTTAACACCCTGTTTTAATCCCTCAAACAAAAAAAAAAAAAATCCACTCTACTTTTAAGAAAAGAATATTTACGCTCCGAGATTTGATAAAATAGTTATATAGATTCTTGTGTTAATTTTAATATTATTAATATATGAGATATATTTTATTAATTGTAAAATTCATGTAACTCAATAATTTATTTAAAAATTTTTACAAAAAAATACAAATTTATTATTAAAATAAATATAATAATTTATATTTTAAATATTATTAGTCTATTAGACAAATTAACTATTTAAATTGTATTTATATTTATTAAAAATTTTAAAGTTAATCATTTTTAATTATTATTTATAAATAGGATTATAGTACAAAAAAAAATTTAGCGTTCATTATTAAAAGTTTAAAATTTTAAGGGTGATAATTTTTTCAAATTTTAAGGGTATTTTTTTATTTATCGAAAAATTGTCATGTTTTTTTCCAAAATTATATCACAACTGTAGATTCGCGTTTCATGGAGACTAGTTTCCTGCCATTTGGAAAAACTTTACTCAACCGGCCCTGGTGGTGGCCTTAGAGTATCAAATTTTGTCAAAACCGAAAACAAAATGTCGTTAAAGTGACAGATCTACGTGCATCCAACTATCCAAGGTCATATCAAAGAAGCTTCCTTTAACTTTCCAGTAAAAAGTAGATAACCCATCATGAATTTCCAATCAAATCAAACGGTTCGTACAGAATCCAATGTGATTTCAACGCCCTTTATGATTTCCATATGGGACCCACTTAAATAAGAACGTTGGGAGCAAATAGAGAGGCAGTAAGTAGATAAAAATTGGGGGGAAAGAAAAATCTATATTTTATTAGACCGTTGGAAACGGAAAAGGGCCAAAGCGTCTTTATCTTATACAAAACTACAAAAGCATTTAACTCTCAGAATCTTTCATCTCGATTATCAAATCAAAACAAAAAATGGCAGAGGCTAACGGCTCTCTGTACCAAGACCTCAGTCTTCTCGATCCCATATCTCTCCTTCTTTCTCAAAACTCTAATCCTCAAAACCCACCAGTCACACTGAAACTCATTACAGAGAATTATTTCATGGAGAGGGGACCCAGATACAATGAATACGCTGAGCTGAGAGAATCAAGACTGAGAAGGAAGATTATGCGAGAAGAAGATGAAACTGATGAAGGGTATGAGCCAAAGCGATCGCCTTTAAAGAAACAAGTGAAGTTTCGGGGGATTTTGACTGGTTCAAGAAAAGGGTCCTCTGTTTCCTCCGTTTTGGCTCAGTCAGTGCCTGACTTTTCAGCAACTTTGCGGAAAGAAAATCGGAGGCCGGCGAGTGGGGCACTTGAGTTGACTCCTCCGGCGAAGAATTGGTCGAAAACGAATGGGAATTTTTCGAATTCAAGAGGAAGTAAGTCGGCAAATGCAGGGGAGAAGAAGGGAATGATGGCAAGAAAGAGTTATGCGAGTATTGAAGAATTGAAAGGCATGTCAATGGGAGTGGCAAAGGATATTTGTGGGGAAAACAGAGGAGGGAGGAAGACTGTTTTGAGTAGACAATATTCAATGTTTGGTTGAGTTCATTTTTCAATTTTTTTTTCTTTTTCAACGGTTGTTTATTGGATTTGTAGTAACTTTTACCAGGTTGGTGATTGATCACGTTTTTTTTTTTTGGGGGTGGGGTTGTATGTTTCTGCTAGAATATAACATAAAGCTTTGGATATAATCATGTATGCATGTGATTATATATATAATATAATAGACGAGGTTTCTATTGTATTGAGCAGACAATATTCAACGTTTGGTTGAGTACGCTTTTCTTTTTTCTTTTTTTATTTTTCATTGGTTGTTGATTGGATTTGTAGTAACTTATACCAGGTTGATGATTGATCACCATTTTTTTTTTGGGTTTTTCGGGGGTGGGGGGAGAGTGGTGGGGGTTGGTGCTGGTGGGCGTGTGGGGTGTGGTTCTTGAGTTTTAGTGCAAATTTACAAAAACATTCACAAGTTTAGAGGAAAATGCTTACCTTTTTCATGCCCATGAATGCATTTGGGATTTCGTGAGTTCTAGTGCAAATTTACAAAACCATTCACAAGTTTAGAGGAAATTGCTTACCTTTTTCATGCCATGAATGCATTGGGGTAACTCAGTATCATAAAACTCGTGAACTAAATGATGATTCCATTAAATCGATCAAAATTAGGATCCACAGGCTGAGATTCAAAACATTGTTAGTCAAAGTGAAAGTTTGAACTTCGAACTTGGAAGCTCTTGGGAAATTTCAAAATAAGAAAGCATGTATTGATACAATGCCCATCTACAAAGTCAAGCATCATTTGAACTTCGAACTTGGAGGCTCTTGGGAAATTTCAAAATAAGAAAGCATGTATTGATACAATGCCCATCTACAAAGTCAAACATCACTTGATAACCAAATACCATCCAATGTGTACAAAAAATACCATGTTAATTGCCACATGACTAAGAAAAGAAGCTCACAAGTCAGAATACCAGGGCTTCACGAAATTCAGTAGGACTCTGGCCCGCACTCCAAGATGTCTATCACAATCTCCTCAACCAAAATTTGAATTATATCCAAGCCAATTTGAGCACCAGTTTCAAATGCTTCTATATCAAAATCTGTCCATTTTCCCAAGGAATGACTCATCTCACATTCTATTATCTCATCAGGAGTCATCCCAGCCAAATGCGTCCACCTTATAACCTCCTCTCCAACTTCTCGAATCAGCATCTCTGCCTTCATGCGTAATGGCAGTCTAGTCCATGCCTTGAATCCAGAGTTACTGTATCGGCCATATTTTGCATCAAAGCATTCTATCCAACAGTCGAAAAGGAATCCCCTAAGTTGATTGCCCTCTTTTGTTACTTCAAAACCAAGAAGGTAATTAAATTTCGGCTGCATAGCACTAGCAAGAACTTCAAGTTCATCAAGTACAAAGGGTGCTACAAGAAAATCTGTCAATCCACCAGATTTATGCAGACTTGTATTTCCGAACAACAGTTCAGCATTTAAGATAGCATCCTTGGCATTACTTAGCTTGCTTCCAGTTAATCCAAGGTCAACATATTCGATGCTAAGCAGCAATCTAGAAATTTGGTTGATAAGGTCAATCACCATTTGATTACCAGCACTTCCTTTGCTAAGTGAGGTTGCGGAATCTAGAAGGTCTCTATCAGGAGCTGCTGGCTGTGACTGATCTTGGGGGTAATCCATGCAGTCAAGTTGCAGCCTACGTCCTAGAATTAAAAACAAGATATTTTGATTTGGCAAAAAGCATGTTTCAAATATAATTTGTAAGGAAAGAGAAAAGATAGGAAACAAAGATGAAAATTATAGAATGAGAATTTTATTTTTATTTTTTTAAAGAAACATCTTCGCTTATAAATTCAGTTCCTTACCGGAGCTATCATCTATGCTACTGGAGATGCAGCTGTCATTTGAGAATGAAGCTTCAAGGACGGAACCAGGACTAAGATGTTCACCATCGCATGTAGACCCAACTGAAGTCACTTTTGTCTTTGCCTTGGTCTGAGATGAGCAAAAGAACCCATAACCATAAGGTTCAAAAGTTTTCAGTGGCAACACTTTACACTCACTCCTACAACAATTTCTAAAAATTTTAAGAATCAATTATACAACATTAATTGCCCCCATATTTATAGTCAATTCAAAGAGATTGATTGTCCTTTCAACAAATATTTAATGGTGCAAAAACATCAATAAGTAGAGGCATTTTCATATTCTCTCTGCATGCATTGACGATTTCAACCAAGTCATTTCTCAGAACAACTTTTAAAGTTTTCAGAATCAGAAACAAGCAGAGTACAAGCTAGAACAAAATTATTAACATCACAGACAAATAGAGACAAAGGTAAATATTATGCCTAGTTGCCAAAACCAAAATATGAGAAGCAATATGCCAAAGGAAAGAGAAACAACCTGGAAAGGAACATCTGCAGTAAACACAAGACCATCTGGAGAAATAGGCTGCTCTGCTGTCAAAGCGGATATTAGCTCTTGGAGAATAGCAGCAGTGGATCGCTTAGGTGGGGTACCTGTTGTAACCAATTCATCGTCTTCCTGTGAAGTCAATTCCTTCAATTTTTCTTCTAGCAAAGCACCTAAAGCATCTCCTGTCAATGGCAATTGTGTTTTCAGGAAAGAGGCCCCATCAGTCTCATCCATTACCTTTCTCCTGTAACAAGCACCCTTACTCAAAGAGTCATTTCGATCCTTTATTTTCTCCTTCGTGTGTGCGGCATTCTCAGTCTTGTTTCTCAATGGGGAATTAAATGTAAAAGAAATTACACCACTTTCCTTAGTGCCATTAGCTCTCATACTATCCCTCTCACAGGCTGCTTTGCTTTTGATAGATGTCCGATCTACCGAACAAGAATTAAGATCCTTTGCTTGGCCAGTCACCATACATCCCTTTAAGTTTCTCCGTCTCCCCAGCGTTGAATTGATAAAGCCTGTATTTTCAACTGGTCCATTGACACTCCTCCTCTTCCTTACTGGGGTCCTTAACTGTAACAAAGAGCCATCTCGCTGGTTACAAGATTTTCTCTCAGCATCAAAGCTAGCATTATCTACTTTGGAAGGAACCCTAGGCCTGGTGCAGCCACTTAAATTTCTATTAAGAGCAACAAAATCTTTGGACCCACTAACAGTGTTAGCAGAACATGAAACACTCCTGTTGGGAAGATTACTCAGTTTGGCCCTTGGTGGCATCCTATTCCTGCACAAGGACATCTGATTTTGGGTTCGGGTTCTTTGCTTGGAAGTAAAAGAATATGGTTCCTCAATTTGAGGCTTGCACCGCTGGCTTGTTGACTTCCACTGAATTTGACCTTCTTGCAATGAAGGCTTCCTATCTGGACTGGGTACACTAGCTAACCGCGTTTCATTACTATCATTACTACCCGTTTCTAGAGCAGAAAGAGATATAGGTTGCCCTTGTTGTCGAAAACCTACATCTCTTTCTTTGTCAGGTGATCTTGGTTCACTCTTTCCAGGTCCAAGAGATGAGACATTGACAAAATCTGAAGCACAAGTTGAATAAACAAAAGGCTGTTCTTCAATATTTGATCTGGAGTCCATAACATCTAGCATATTACCACAATTTCTACAAGAAGTCTGCCCCATGAAAGAATTACAGATGCTCACGTTAGTAGTAGACTGTTTTGACAAATCTGGTGACACGACCTCCATTCTTGCTTCTGACGAAACCTCATCCTTGGAGGTGTAAAGAGTTGAACTTGAATAAGTGAGAGCAGATTTTGCTCTACTTGTAGCTTGCAGGCCAGGCTCCAAAATTTTAGTAGCAGCATCAATCAACCTAGAGGTCCTAGACACATTCCTAGCGCTGGAGACCCTAGGACTCTTTATGGGAGAGGCAAATTTGCTGTGGTAATTCCTTCTTGACCTGGACAAAACACCCTTAAATTGCAATGCCTCGGCACCAAACCGAGTCACTACCCGCCTCTCAAACAGCTCAGTCTTTTGTATCTTTTGCGGCCTAGATTCGATTTTTCCACATCCTTTGTCTTTCAAATCTTCCATACTTGACCCACCCTGGTTATTCACAAATTTGTCGTCTCTAACATCACAAGAACCCGCAAATGAAGGTTTCTTGGGCTTATCTTTACGTGCATCCGGCATTGAATCAAGACCCATTAGCCTGGCAACCAAACCCGGCGCTCGCATGTCATTGTTAGATTCTAAATCAACAATACTACGGCTACCATTTTTCTTCATATTAGGAAATCCCCCACTGTTTTCATCAGCAATCTACCGTAACAGAATGATTAAAAAAAAACCCATAGATTATTTTAGGCTCTCAGCAAAAACAAGCAAGTATGAGTAAACATGAAAAATACAGTAAGGAAACTAGAACTTTACCAAATGGAGCTTTGCTTTGGGCATCTTCTCGTCCCCTCCAAACTTCTTTTGGACTTGTTTAGCTCGAACTAACACAATGCATCATCAAAATTCAAACTTTCTTCAGAAAATATGAACTTTAAAGAACAACAAACTACATTCATAAACACACAAACCTGGAGGAAGCAATTTTTTGGAAAAAAGCTTCTTCTTGGCAAATCTACGGTTCCAATCAAACAGCTGAAAGAAAATACCAACACAGCCACCAGTTCTATCTCTCTCAGGCCTCTTCTCCGTTATTGCCAAGGACGAAGACGTCTGTTTTGCTGTGGTTTCATCCATTTTATCCAACAACCGAAAAATAAAATTGAAACCACCCCTACTAAACCCTCATAAACCAATCCCACCGCATTGCAAAACCCAAAATGTTCCCATCCAAATTTTCATATTTTGATAACAAGCAGCAATGATAGAGCTCAAAAGACACAATGTGGCAGGGGAAAGACAAGCACCAAGATGGGAAATGCAGTACAATAATGTAATGAGTAATCAAAATTAAAAAAAAAAATTGGAAAAAAATTGTAATGGGGTATCATAAGCCTAATCACTTACAGTATCTCTGTGAGAAAAAAAAAAAAAAAAAGAAAACGACAGTACATAGGGGAGTGAAAAAACGACAAGACACAACTGAGCAAGAGTTGCAGCAGAACAGCATACAATGGTAGGTAAGTGTAATGTCTTGACACAAAGAGCGAGTGACTCCCCCTTTTTTATCCTGTTGGTGGTGACGATGAACGCGAAAAGAGAAAGGAACAATGAGGGGGGCTCGAGAAAGAGAAATTTGAGGGCAGATGAAAGCTGAAAAGGGCAATGTTCTGTTCTTCACCGCTCTGTTGAAACTGATATGATGCTCATTCATGAGATAGAGATCTTAAGAGTGACTGATTTATTGATTGATTTGTGTATCGTGGGATGTGTGGCATCGTAGCTGTTTGAGAATTGAGGGGGTACGAAGAGGGTAAGCCACGCGCGCTGAGGCTAGTCAACCGTCAGCACTTCAACTTCAACTTCAATGTTGTTTCTCTTTTTACTTATTTAACTCGGACTTAATTTAATTACAGGTAAAAGCCATTTGGATACCGTAGTCGCAACCTGTAATTATATACGAGCAAGGTAAGGCTAAGGTCAATTTGTTTCACTATAAATAATTTTATATATAAAATAATAAATAATATATTATAATTTTGTAATTACAGAGACTTATTTATTATACAATTTTAACGTTATCGGATCTTTATATTTTATTTGATAAAAATTAAAAACACAGTAAGGTAATTGGAAATGAGGAGCGGGTGACAAGACAAGACAAATAGGGACAAAACTAATATCGTCGTGTCCACGTCTGTCAGCTAGCTTCCGCTGTCGCTACATACAGCTACTTGTAGGAGCCTTCCTTCTATTTACCTTTTTTTTAAAAAAAAAATTTTAATCCTTTTAAAATTTTCGAAAAGTAACTCAAATTCCCAAATGAGTCACTCGCAGCGCAGCTGTAAAAATTTCATCTCACTTGCCCTACGAAAATGACACGTCAGCTGATTAGTTTCTTTCCAATATTAGAGAGAGAGAGATTGTGAAAAGCCTAGAATAGATGATGCCATGCAAAGCATTGAATAATTTAGATTTTGTTTTAACTTTTAACGTAAAGAATAAGCAACATGTATTTTATTTTACTTTGTTGAAATGGCCACGTGAGTTCCCATGAACCGGCAAAGCAGCCAACAAACCGAGACTAATGTTGTCCATATGGGTGAAGTCGATGCATTTTTTTATTTGGGGTGCAATATATTAATAATAATAATAATAATAATATCAATTATTTGAATTATTGATAATTGAGGAGAGGCCTAGACTAGAGTGAAGCCCGTTTTAATTTTTGACTTCTTTTGGATGCCTTCGAAGAGATAAAAGTCACAAAATCTTTTTCTTTTTTCATTTTTTTTTTCCTTTCAGACTCGGGCGTGGAGTCATAATTGTTTTGACCATTGATTTGTCTTGTTACAAAGTTGTAAAATGGGTGAATTTATCAACTTTCACAAAGTAATTAAAAAGATCGCTACCAATTTGCTGTCACTAGGGTCAAAACAAAAGGTTATAATTTTTATTATCTCTTTAGTGGAAAAAGAAAAAAAAAAAACTACAGTGTTGTGATTGCATGATTGTATTGCTGCATACGTCATATACTTATATTCCGTTTAGTCTAATTTCCCCAAATCTTTATTTAAGAAAAAAGAAGAGTGAGGGGTATGTCTGTTTAGTCTTTGACCGTTGTGGGTTTATTTATACATTACAGCAAATTTGAGGATTTAAGGGTATTTTTCCCTCATATTAGTAGCCTTTTATTAAAAGGACATGGGCCTTACGTAAAATTGGGTTAACCCAACAACCAACAAATGTCCGGGCCATTTCAGAAACCCAGAAAAATCTGACAGAGCCTAGCTTGCTTCAGTTTATAACTGCAACGTTTGGCAAAGAAGGTCCAGTCTTCTGGTCCTTGTAGTTGTCTAGCAAAAGAAGGAAACCCATGTGACTTTCAAAGTACAATTGGTGATCAATTAGACTTTAAATTAGGAATGGCCAAACACTTTCTCACCATATCACCATGATTTGTATACAATGCCCAAAACGGCAATTTTTTTCTTTTTTTTTCTTTTTTTGTGGTCATCACAAGTAGATGTGGATTGTGGATAGCTCTTGGCATTTGGGAATTTGAATCTCTCTAGCCTGGAGTTTGTACTGTTGTACAGTCGGCATCACGTTCATATATTATTATTTCCTCGCATAAAACAAACTGCTTTGTCACAGTGTCCTAGTTAATTCAGAGAACAAAATGTAAAAGCCTAATATCTTAAACAGCTGGCCCAGGCTCAATCAAGCTCAGTCTTTTATGATTAGATGAATTCAATTGAGTCAATATTAAGTTGGGTTGGCCCAAAATTGACATCAATTGGATAAAATGGTGAGTATGGACTAAGTGTTCATTGTTTATCCCAATTATTGTGATTCATTAGCAGTAGTGTGTATGTGTGTGAGTAGGCAGTGAAAATGAGCGATATATATATTTAATATTCTATTGAAATTGAATAGGTATAACTTAATAATTATAAATTTATATATAAATTTATTTTATATAAATTGATGTGGTATGATTAAATTTATTAGATTAAAAATTATTTGATTCACATGATTTGTTTTTATTATTTTATATTTTTATCCAACTAATGAGTTAATGACAAATCAATTTGTACAAAATAAATTTGTATAATAGTTTGTAGTTGTATCATGACTCATTTTAAAAATATTAAGTACTGTAATTTAAAAATTATATTAATATAATTTTTTTACTTGTATAATAAAAAAATTTATTATATTTTTAATAATTTGAGATAAAATTATTAATTAAAAATTATATTTACTATATACTATTAATTTTTATTTGATAAATAATTTTTTTATGTAGCAGAAGTTACAGCACTTCATTTTGAAACGGACGAAAATGAGTATGTATGATGAGGCACAATAATCTTTCAACCAAACCCTTTGAATTTTAGGTGAGAGTTTACACTGACAATGAAATGGGTCCATAGTGCTGTAATGGAAATCTCAAATTTTATTTTGGGAGACTGCTTTCTACTTTTCTATTTTAGCTTCAATTTTTTTTTTATAACTAGAAGATTATCCTTTAACTTTATGAAGCAAAATAAAATCCATTCATTCTCAAATCCCTGTAAACAGTGGCCCATTTCATTTTCATTTTCCGCATTTCATTACTTTTCCTACGCACCTTCACTGGAAATATATATGGTCGCCATCAAGTTGTCACAAAGTTTGATTCCAAATCAATCACCAGTGGAAGCTCAGCAGAGAACACTAGCAATTTCTGAAAAGGAAAGGGACACTACGTGTTGTCTCTCTGCTCCTATAATTTTCAATTTGTCACTATCCCCAACGGAGATGCCATCACTTGGCTGGCCCAAACAAGGCCGAAATTCAACCAAGAAAAGGCTTGGTTCATGCGTTAAATTCAAAAGCCAAGAAAGCTTGCTGTTGCTGGATGAGAACGTTCTTAGTTATAGGAAAAGATATTGTTCACTTCGTGTGTGGTGCTTTGGCCCTTTTTAAAAACAGGAGCCTTCAGAAACTGATCGATATAATCATATTTTGTTCCCAAACTTCTCTAAAACAAACCAGAATTAGAAAAAGTAAACCTTGCCGCCAAGAACATGGAAGAAAAGCCATATAAAAAATGTGCACGAACTTGAAACTGGGGTAGGGGGACCTCTCTCTGTAATGCCAGTGCATATGTTTTGTTTATCACATGGTCAATCATGAAATGAAACACACATTTGCAAATTGACCAGATCCATATGTTTATGACCCAAATGGGTTATTGTTTCAAGTTTCTTTTGCTGGTTACAAAACAATTAGATACATATCTAATACAGCAATCATACAAACGATTATGAACAAATCTCAATACAAGTGCACCAAAATCATTGAACAAATAATTAACCCGGGCACTTGTCACATAATACAAACTTATCAAAGTAGGTAAACCAAGCATGTGTGAGCAGATAGCCGAATAGGCAAAATACCCAAAAAGCAATAAAGCAAAATAAGAAACAGAATGGGACAACCATGAAAGCAAGGGTTACCTGTCATTTTGTTCCAAATGCATGTGCCATGATCAATTTCCTTTGGCTTGAGGCCCCTCCTTTTTATCTTCCTACTCTTTCAGTATTTCTTATCCTTACATGGCACATCATCAAGAAAAAACACATAGGCTATAAAAATAACACAATATAATCCCCTAAATTTTCTAATTAATTAAGCATACATATACTTAATTACTCAATCAATCATTTCTTCCTGTTCTTGTCTTTGCTGAAGATTGAGCCTAAGCCAAATAGATTCCCAGATGGAACATTCAGCACTGGATTGACACGAACACCATTACCATAAGAGCCATAATTCTTCTTCAATGGAGGCTTAAGATAGCTTGATTTTATTGATGATGACGACGACGACGATGACTTGTTGCTGCCATCTTTTGACAATGCAGCACGCTTATCATTTGATGCTGAACCTGTAGAATTGCTTCTTGATAAAAGCGGAGGCAGAGGACACAAGCTTCTCCCATAGCCACTGCCACAATTCAAGCTACTACTTCTCTTGAACTTCCAAAATGACTTGGAACTTTGCTTGTTATTATTATTATTGTCTTCTAAATCATCATTGTCCACTGCTTCATCCCTCATTATCTTATTATTATTAATATTATTGGGTTTCAAATTCAAGCTGTCTTGATCCTTTGGCAATATTGGCAATGCACCTGGTACCGGATTAACATTTTTCTTCTTGTTCTGCTTCTGCTTCACTTCTGTAGGAAGAATCCTTCCATCAGAGAAGAGCTCATCGGCTGCTGAAGATTCTTGATCAAAGCTTTTGCGAACACAGAAATCAAAATCAATGCCTGTTGAGTTTGATCTAAAGAGGTGATGCCCCTGTTGATGCTGCTCCACAGGAATAAAATCAAACTGACAAAAATCATGAGAAAATGAAATTCTTGGGCTCATATTAGAACTTTCAAGCTCAACTGCCATGTTTGATATTTCTTCAACACTGTTACACACAAACACACACAAAAAAAATAAAAATAAAAAAGGCTACCAGATCATGCAAACACAAATGGCCAAGATGGTGTTTTATTTTAAAGAAGGCAATTGATGACTATTAAAATGGTATTGAGATTGAAGATAAGGACTTGGGAACAAATGGGTATGAGATTAATGCAGAGGAGATATGTGAGACTGAGAGTCTTGAGATGTGAAGAGATAATTAACGAGCGACGTGAAGAGAGTTTTAAGGAGAAAAGGCCGGCCTCAGTGGAGTTAGTTGAAGGGCCAAAATGGAGAGACAATAATATACTGAGAGCTACCAAGATACAGGAAGGCATGTTTCCAGTGACGTGGATGGAGATTATTAGCAGGATTATGGGACTGTTTTTATTTGTATTTTTATTTTTATTTTTACCTTATATTTATGTGTCTTATCTACTTCACTCTGATGAACTTCCCTTTAACTCTTTGCCGATGCATAATGTCATGTATGGATTTAAAACTAACAAAATTCTATTTTAAAATATTTGACAGAAAACTCATCACTAACTCAACTCTTATTCGTCCTTAAAAGAGTAGAAGTAGTTCACCATCTGCGATCAAAATTATCTTGGTGATCTCATTATATAAGGTAATAAATGAAAATATAATAATTAAACAAATCTTGATCATATATAAATAAAAGTATATATATAAAGATCTTTTAAAACTCATATAATGAGATGATATTTATTTTTTATCCTACCATCCATCTGTTCCTACTAAATGGTTTCAAGAAAAAAATAATATTTTAAGAAACAAGTCAATCTTGACTTACTAGTATTCTAATTAAATTAAGAATGGTACTCAAATTGAAGTATTGAACTAATTAATTTATAAATAACGATATTTTGTTTGCATTCTTCTTCATTGACATTGGGCGTTGGGTGAGAATGCTTTTGAAAAATAACTTTCATATAGGGTCATACTAATAATGAAAGCCTATTTTATTTAAATTTAGTAGGTTATAAATAAGTTAAACCGAGTCAAATGGAAGAATATTTTCTTTTTTTAAAGAAAATAGGTTTTAGTGAAATTTTAAAAAGAAAAATATAACCAAATCTTGCTGATTTCCAAACGTCATGCAAGCACACCCCTTGCAAGTTTCATGAAATCTTTCTTAATCCCTTTCACGTACAACCATTTGCAGAAATTTAAAGCCAAGATATTGAACTGATAGCTTTCTAATTAGTTAATTGTTGTGTTTGAAAACTCCTATGCCATGAGGCCGAGGCACCCCACTATCTGCATAAAAGTCAAAATATCAAAAAGCAAAAGTGACTAAGTGCGGACTGAAAGAGACCGGCAAATTATGCTTGAATTAGATCTTAATTATCTTACGTAAAAATCACAGTCAAGACTGTTGAGTACTGCTGACCCACTTCTAATCAAGTTATAATAATAATGTAAGATCTTTAGCTTGATCAATAATGGATGATTTAAAGTATTCTGCAAATGGCATAAATATTCGCTAGTTCTCCTGTATACTTAAGGTTCTTTAAGAGCTAATACAATTAGCTAAAATATAATAATTTCGATGAATTTAGCCTATTGAATTAGACGATTGAATAAACACGATTATCATCAACCATGCATATAAAATGGCTCACCTACATTTAACCACGAGTAATAGATCTTGTACCTAATACTTTATGAATAGCATTAGCTTTTTTTTTTTTTTTTTTTCATTTAACGTCCCACCTTATTTTGGTTGTGATTTTTAATCAAGAGCTCATTTATTGAGGGATGGTTACTGACCAACCGTTCATAGATAGAGGTATATACAGTATTCTGTAATTGCCAAAAGCCATAACACACAAAAATAATATATTTTAATCTAAAATCAAAAGCAACCATATGTGCAAGTGATGTGAAGAAGAATTAATGTATTTCAAATTATGTTTTATTTAATGAATGAATGATAATTTTTGACAATATAAAAATATAAATGATGCATCAATATTTAGGATGCTTTGTTGAGTTATTAAGATCCTTTCACGATCTGAACTTCTCTCTATCTGAATTTCTCTTGAGCAAAAAATTATGCATGGATTAGTGGTTAATAAATTTAAAATATAAATAAGTTAAATTCTATCTATACAATATTATTACATGACACATGGTATAAGACTATTAAAAGCTCATGAGTGCTTAGATCAAAAGAAGATCATAATCTTAAATTAATTATATGCTAAAGTATAAATTATCCATATGTGCAAGTAGTTAAAAATAAATGTATATAAGAGAACAGAGAAAAGTTAAGAGTTAGAGAATAAATTATCAACAATATTATATATTCTAAATTTTTTATCTTAAATAATTAATTATTCTAAATGATGTATTATTCATTAATTAATTGAAAATATTAAAGTGAATTAATTATATTATCTTACCAACCAATTGATGAATGACACATTATTTAAGATAATTATTTGGAATAAAAAATTTGGGATATTTAGCATTACTCATAAATTTTTTCCCAATAATTTCAAATCATATATTCAAATAAAAAAGGAGGAAATCTAACTATTAGATAATGAAGAATTATTTCTGAATTATTTTCAATCACATGTTCAAAGATTCGCACTAGGACAGAATCCAAAAATATTTATGTGTCTAATCTAATAATTGAATAATTTAAATTTCAAACTTATCCAGAAATATAAAGATTCTGAATAATTTTTTCAACTTTAAATCTGAAAATTAAAAAAGGTGGGTGGGGTAAGAGTTTAAGTTTAGGTTAATTTTGAATTATTTATCGTAAATTAATAATTTTTAAGTTATCTTATTTATTTTTAAAAATCTCAATATACCATCTATTTTTATTTATAAAAAAAAATCATCAACCCACCTCCAAATTTTTACCCTCACTTCACCCGGATGCCAAGTGATAAGTTAAAGTATACTGCTTGAAGCGCCAGATCCAACTCATACGGACAAAACTTGACCTTAAATGAGAGATTAAACATCCAATTTTATAATATTTGAACAACAAATATTTCTCAAGATTCAATCATCAAATATATACACACACACACCCCCATAGATGACATAGTTTTCAGACTTTACAATCCATGTTTTGATTGATGTTGAAATATAATATTATCTTGAGATATAAAAGTGATAAACGGGACATGCTTTTGCCTCCCCATTTTTTATTCTTTTTTTTTTTTCTTGTTTGTGGTTGATGAACTAAAGTAGAATGGCCCCTTCACCTAATGGGGCCAAGGAATGCTTTACAAGTTTTAATTTCTATCCAGACATTCATTTTATTTGGTGTCTCTTTTTCTAGCTTTGGCCACTTGCCATGTGATTAAACTCTCTAAAAGAAGCACAAAAGACATATTGGAACCTTATATAGTCCAACTCCCATAAATAGCTTTCCTGATTATACATTGCGCATAAATCAGTTCTCAAATAATGCTGCTTCAATCATCCATGGTGGACATGTACGTAACAATTCTATGAAAAAATTAAAACAACAATATCTTTTACAATTTAACCCTTTTACTAAATATAATATTACAAGTTATTATTTTGATAGATTCTACTTTCTAAACTTTTCAAATAAAATATTTATGAAAATGTTTTAAAGTAGATTTGAATATATGATTAAGCCAAATATTAAAAATAATATCAAAAGAATAAACCCACATACAAATTTGTTTAAAGAAGAAATATTTTTCTTATTAAATTCCCTAACAATTTTTTTTTTTTAAAAAGCCATTTGGATAGGGATAAGAAATTGCCCTTTCCAAAAGTATTTTGTAAAATTAATATTAAGGAGTGATTGAACTGATGAGCAATCATATTTCAAAGGGATAAGCTCACATTGTGTCCTCAATCTCTCATAAGCTAGCTTTTGACTTTTGGTGATATCGGGTTATCCTTTGATATTGTTTTTCATAAGAGGAAATAAGGAATATGGTATCCCATTTTTAAGTATAATGAAGGGTGCCTGAGTGGGATTAAATTAACGAATTATTCTATGGCAACTCTTGCTGTTGGCACTCACACAATGACCTAAAGAATTATTAATTTTAACGAGAAATATTCACAACTCTTCAATGATATTGTATATCTAAAAGAAATAATTACCAATATCTTCTTTCATGGGACGTTAAAGATGTTGTAATAGATACACAAGAAGTGGACAACTGTTTCTTCCGGCTGGTTGTGTCATCTCCATCATCCCGATAACCAGGCCGGCCAGCTGCCGCAGGATTGTAACTGTCGAATTTGAGAGCATTGAAAATGTACATGACAATGTTGGGCGATCTTGTATACACTTTTGTGTGCACAAGAAGGCAATTTTCAAGCATCTTGATGTAGCTGCCTCATCAAATGACATTGTCTCATCCACCAATTCTATTACCCTTGCCTTGTTAGTTCTAAAGTCCATGCCTTTGATTACCAAGCAAAAAACAAAAAAAAAAAAAAAACCGTTTTAGAACGATCTTTGCATATAAAATTTGGAAGATGCTAATTGCACACAAAACTACTCATAAAAATACATAGAACAAACAGAGTGAAGACACTTTTATAAAAAAATACAAAATTAATAAATTAAAGTGAATAAGTTTATTTTTTAATAAAATGTTTCTTGTCTTTTAATGATTTTGTGCATTCTTGTGTATAATTTTATGTGCATTATTAAAAAAATTTCTAGATTCAGAAAATATAAATTTCAATCAGCTATATTGGAGTTCATCATATTTTGTCATTTTGTAGCTAGTTATTAATTACTTGTAATTAGTCTACTGTAACATGCAAAATTGAGGAGCTCCTGCTGTTCTTCTTCAAACTGCAGATCAAAATTCTTGCTTCCACTAATAATTTCCAACATCAGCATCCCAAAGCTGAAGACATCACTTTTCACAGACAAGAATCCTTGCATAGCATATTCACGAGCCATATATCCACTGAAAAAAAAAAAAACAATTGTATATAAATTATTTTTACAAAATAATTTTTCAAAAGAGTAAATGTTTGTTTAATTCTTATATTTTGACCTAAGTATCCATTTAGCCCCCAATTATATATATATGTAACAAATAAAAAAATTAATGCAGCGTCTAACTGCACAAAAATGAAAAATCTCAAAGAAAATAAGTTTGTTTCCACGCATGTTCTTGACAAAGGATCACTTCACGAGTGCTTGTTCCTCTTCTTTCCTATGGGAGACGAATCAAAGAAATTGGATTAAGAATCAAAGCCTTTAAGGAGTTGGAAAGGTGTAAGGGCGAAAAACCAAAAAGATATCTCATCTTATAGTATATTGAAATTTTTGATTTTTTTTTTAGCCCTTCCCCGATTTTCATATGGTCAGAGATTTTTGATTAGAAATATTATCTCTCATATGTGTATATATAATCATTCTCTAGTGAAGACATACTCAGTTTGTTAAAGTGAAAATGCTACTAATATAAAAAATAATTTTTGTATATTTTTGTTCCCCCCCCCCCCCCCACACACACTATATATATATATATATTAATGACTTTATTAAAATTAAATAAAAGTTAAAAGATAAAAAAAATACAGATTTCAATATACTGATATGATAAAATACAATGCATTGGAGTCTGTGTGTTTTTTTTAATTTATTCATGACTTTAATATAATCATAAGACAATAAAGAGATGACTCATAACTTATTCTAAGAAGCGTAACCTCACTCCAAACTAATCTTGCTTAAAAAAAGAAACTTCCAGCCATGAGAAATAGTGACAGAGTAGAAGTTTTCTGAATATAATAGTTTTATTTGGACTTTCGAGTATTAAAGCATATATGTGTATATATAAATATATATTCTTTCACATTCATATATATGCTTTAGATAATTGTAAATTTAACAATTAACAATTTAGGTCTTGGTTGATTTAGACAATTATAATTTAAAAACAACAATACTAAAATATTGGGTAAACACAAAAAATTATAGCTTAAAAGATAAAATAATTTAATTGCATACTCATATGATAAAAGATCTATAATATGTTTACTATTTTTGTTGAAATTATCATATTTATTATACATTATGATTTTCATTTCATAATTACAATTCTTTTTTTTCTACAGCACCTCCATAACAAATAAGAACTTAATCATTCATAGCATGATCATCTGCCATCTTGTAATGAAAATGTAATACTATTTCTGGTAAATTGCTCGCTTCTGCCGGCGTTATCTCTATCATCATCATCACCCTGGTAATGATCAGAGGACTCTGCTACCGAAGGTATTGCGACCGAACTATTAGAAAGCATCGACAATGTAGCAGACATCGTTGGGCGGTCTTCTATGAAGTCCTCTGTGCAAAGTAATGCAATTTGCATGAATCTTAATGCAGTTTCCTCAGGAAATGTACCAATTGTCACATCCACCAATTCCATTAGCTTCCCTTCTTCTTCCAATCGCCGTGCCTGCAACATGTACATAATTAAGCAAAATAATTAATTAAACACAATTACATGCATGTATATAACTTTGTGAACATCGATCAAACATTAATATTGTTAGTCTACTTACAAGTTTGAGGAGTTCTTGGCTTTCTGCTTCTAATTGCCGATCATAATTCTTTCTCCCGCTTATAATTTCTAACAATAACACCCCAAAACTGAAGACATCGCTCTTCGATGACAAGAAGCCTCGAATAGCGTATTCCGGAGCCATGTAGCCGCTGCAAAATAATTAAATGCATAAGCTAATTATATATGTTGAAAAGAAGTGCAATTAATTAATGAATGTACCAGCAATCATATACTTAATTCAATTCGTGGATGTGTATGCGTACAATGTTCCAGCGATCTGGCGAGTTCTATGACGACTTTGGTCATCATGAAACAGCTTGGCCAAGCCAAAATCTGAAATTTTCGGATTCATCTGGTGACCAAGTAGAATGTTGCTTGCTTTAATATCTCTATGTATGATTCTAAGAACTGAATCTCGATGAAGATAAAGAAGCCCTCTTGCCACTCCCATTATAATGTTTAAACGCTTTGGCCAGTCAAGAATTGCACTCTTACTCTTATCTGCCACCGAACAAGACAAGTAAGTTAGATTCAAATTAATACAAATATGTTACAAAAATTTTAATGGTGAAATGATTTTCTTACTACAGTAACATGGGAAATTTTCTCAAATAAAATGTTATGATAACTTAACGAGTGAAATATATAATACCGAAGAGGAATTTGTCTAGGCTGTTGTTGGGTAAGTATTCATAAACCAGAATTCTCTCTCTTTCTTGAACACAGCATCCGAACAACTGCACTAGATTCCGATGTTGCATTTTCAATAAAACTCTCACTTCATTTTCAAACTCTTCTTTGCCTTGCATTGAGTTAGTTGCAAGTTTCTTTACCGCAATTTCTCTTCCGTCTTGCATTATCCCCTGAGATATTTGATTCCACGTATTAATTAAAAACTGACTCTGAATGTGATACGTGGATTTTTGGATAATTACATGAAAACCACTATAGTTAATGTGGAAATTAATGTGAATGTGGTTGAGCAGACAGAAAGTCCAAATTAGAGGAGCTAACCGAATAATCTTCATTATAAAAATTCCAAGTGGCCAAGCTGCCGTTTTTCGTCTTGAAATCCATTAATATTGGTAATGCATAGTAATCACATACGTTATATACTATTTAATTATCAACTGTACTACTAAAAGGAGTATCCACCATTGCTTTCTTCCCATTAACTTGTTAGCCTGTCGTATTAATTAAATGACGCACGCGATAATTAGGAAGGTAATGGGACACGACTAGAACAATGCACCAGGATCACTAAATACTAATCATCTATTATGCCTACAATCAACTAATAAAATTATATAAATTAAGTGTGTGTGTGTGTGTTTTTTATAATGCATGACATAAGTTTATTAACTAGTTCTATATAATACATCTAACGCACGCACTAAGATTCAATGTTTGGTATTATCTTTCTGTTGATTTTTTTTAAGGTCGTGATTGATATATAGTTGTAAAATAACAGTATATACAAAGTTAAACCTTTATATGTGCATGCAGAATTTGAATTAAATGCTTATTTGAAGTTAGGACTTAACATCTTATTGTTGTTATTATTATTTTTGTTATCAACTATTAATCAATGGATCTCAAAATGTCAAGTTAAATACAAAATGAGAAGAAGATGGTAAACTTAAAAATAATAATAATAAAAAAGTTACCTTGTATACCGTACCAAATCCTCCCCTTCCAAGCATATTTTCAGTAGAAAAATTGTCAGTGGCAGCAATCAAAACATCCAAATCGAACAAGAAAGATCTCACGTCAATGCCCTCGTTATTCCTCAAATCGTTAGCATCATTTCCCCCAAATTGCATAGATCTCCCCTTCCTCATCAGCACAACACTCAGCACCGCAAAAATGATTGTGATCACAGCCCCACTTACACCAGCCACGGCTCCAATTTTCAAGTATCTCGTCTTCTTATGGCTACCTCCGGTCTCTGATTTCGACTCAGGCTGCAGTTCCGGTGCCAACAACGTGCTAATATCCAACGCAGTTTCCCAATCTTTATGGACAGGATCCAAATTAACCTGAACACTACAAGTTGGGGAGCCAACCCAAATGGCCCATTTTCCTGAACAGCAAGTCATCATATAACTTCTCAATGCCAACAAACAATTTGTACAACTCTCACCATTAACATCCCTTGTGCACTCAACGTAACCATACAAATAATAATCACTCGAAATCACTTTTGTTTTCGCCACCGCAAATCTGTTGCCAGATTTTCCCGCCAGAACTGCCAGGTTTACCGTAAAATTATTGACTGTTTGGTCGAAAGTGATTGGATTAAAAACCTCACGCACGTCGAATAATGCAAACACAAGTGAGCTATCTGCTTTGTTGATGAAGTTACGAGAAGTGTAGCGGATCATGCAATAAGTATGCCAAATTTGAGCTGCGGTTTGGTCAGGGCACACGCGGCGGATGCTTAGTACGGCCGAGTCCATGCATTCTTGGCATTCTGATTCGGTTATGGTGGCGCGGCAGAGGGCGAGAGCTGTGACGGGCTGTGAGGAGTTTGAAGGGGAGATTGTGGTGAAGCTGAAGCCAGTTTGGGCAGTGTTGTTTTGAAGTGTTTTGAGTGCAACGCGGAGATTGGATGAGAAGGTGGAGTCCAGTGTGTTGTTTGTTAACGAATTACAAACTTTTATTCGAGGATCCTCCTCTGCGGATGTTTGGTGAATGAATGCGAAGGTGAAGAGAAAAGAGAAGAGTTGCAATAACACTTTTCGGTTGTAATAAGAGATTCTGAAAATGCCCTGAAATGTTTGAGTATCAGGCGTTATAGCCCTGAAGTAACCCATTCTATACTTTAATTAAGAAAAGGGTATCAGACTATCAGCATTCGAAATTCCTGAAAAGTGGGGTGGAGCGATTAGGTCCTGGCGACTTTTTACTAAAAACACTGGTCTCTGTAAACGCATAAGATCAGGGCTGATGCATGTGATCTGATGACAATATCGGAGTGTGTATTTTGAGAATGAACAGAGAATTTATGAAGATTAGTTCAAGGGTCTTTGTCATAGATGGGTGGCTTTGCGTATTACGACCGGTTCAAAATTTGATAGAAGAAAGCAATACCAAGGCAATTTCAATATGCCTTGAGCAAAATAATTGATGTCAACGATCTGGCCACAGGTTTCACGCAGCAAAGAATGAAAAGTGATGGTCATACGTCACATTCATAATAATGATTGATTTCAAGAAGGCTGAAGGTCAAATGTAAAGCATTATGTAATTCGCAGATAGTGGGCGGCCACTTTAAAATTGGTGTGAATATAATAGGTCTCAATTGCGCGCTTAATTCAATATAATAGGTCTCAAGTGCGGCTGCGCGGGGCCTCATGAGCGACCTGATCTCATGGCCTGAGCGTGGGGTATTCGCAACAAGCCCCAGCGGGCCCCAGAAATCACCATACTTGCGTGTCGGCTGGGCACCTCACCTCAGCTAGGCCCTGCAATATATGTATTTTAAGTTGAGCTTTAAACACCCCCAAAGATTTCTAATAAAACCCCTCTGCTACAGATATCCATCACCTAATAACCATTGAACGACAACTGCTTTTCCTTTTGCCGATCTTATTTTAGCGGGAATTTGTTTTGATCCACATGCACATCGTACTTTTATTGTTATATCTAAAGTTAGTTTACATATTACTTGACATAAAATAGATAGTAAATTTTTGTCTTTATATAAAAGTAAAATTATATTTTATAATTGTTCACTTAAACATATAATTAAAATTTTATTAATAATTTTTATTCTAATATAAATAAACACGCTATTCTTACAGTTACTCCACGCTCCTATAACTTAAAAACAACATTAAAGAAGTGCTAGACCCACAACGGCCCACCTGCTCATTCATTTAGAGCACACACAAGTTATTGGTAGGGAGACAAAAGCGTATTTCATTTTGGAGCCTAAGAATTTGGACTTTACAAGAATTTATGTCTTTATTTACGGATACGATTAGAGTTCATATAATTTTATTCTTTTTATTTATATGCCATGATTAAAAGAGATTAGGTCGGTGGAAATAGGAAACGGTGGAGAGCTGGGGAAGAAAAGATATGAAAGAATATTATCTCATTAGCTTAAGAGCTAAATAATTATTGAATTTTACTATTTTTTATTTAAATAAATTGAAGAGTTTATATTAGTGTCATATCAAATTAAGATATAAATTTTCTTTGATTTTGTAACCGTATTATTACTGCTCTTATACATATCATGAGATAATTTCACTACATCGTAAATAAATTTAACATCAAAATTATGACATTTAAAATAAAACCCTCAAATTTAAACTTGAAAACATATCTCAAGAAAATGTTCATGGACTGGAAGGTTTCAACTTCCAAGTTTTAGAAGTGCAGTTTGTTACTCCCAATACTTTTCTGCTTTGTCCAATCCTCCAACAGCTGGCTACCTAAATTTTTCCAAAAAGTTGCTGACATGGCGAGATTCAATTGGCTTCTGCAACTAAAGAGGGAAAACAGGGCGGAAGCTGAGCTGTTAAACCCACCAAATTAAAGAAGTGAAGACAAAGATCTGGGCATCCGGACAATTTAATCTCTGTTTCATTTTATTTATAAATTAAGTAACTTTTTTTTTTTATTACATTGAAAAATTAAGAAAAAAAATAAGATAGAGAGAGAGAGCATGTACTTTGGAACTTAGACAATTATCCAATCACTGATTCAGTCTTATAAACTCCAAACTAAAACCATCATCAATTAAAAAATCTTTTACACGCAACGGCCCTTTCTCTCTTTTTGAAATTTCCACAGTCGTTACCGCACGTTCAAAAAATTAGCCAAATTCCCATTTTTTTGTTGCTTTTACAGTTTCTCTTTTTAGGGGTTTTTGCAATATTCTCTCACTTTCTCTCACCCCCAATCACCAAACCCAGCTTCTTCTTTTGCATTTTCTGGGAAAATTTGAGCCCAGAAAACGGGTGTTTGTTTTGGAGGTTAGAGAAGCAGAGTGAGTGAGAGAGACAGAGAGACAGAGGCAAGGCAATACAAATATGTTGGACAACGCTAACTGGGAGCTCAAGAATTGCTGTAACCGTGACCAGGTCAGGTTTTTAGTGACCATTGGTGTCTTCACTGTTGTTATTCTTGCTGTAAGTTTCTCTCTTTTTGTTCCCATTACACGTTCTTTTGTCACTCTTGTTTGTTTCTTGGGAAAAACTCATGAAAAATTGAAGGAATCAAAATTTGAAGCTTTTGTTTGAATGTCTATGTCAACTGAGTCAAAGGGGTTGTTTTCGTTGGGCTTAAGTCAGGGGGGTAATGAATTAAAATCTTGATATTTATTTTGTATCGTGTGTTGTTTATTCCTTTTGTTCTTTCTTGAATTTGTCTGATACCAAAAAGAAAATTTGGGTTGTTATATTGCTCGGTGGATCCACAAATGGAGTGTCCATTTGCACAGAAATTCATTATGATTTGAACTGAAAAGGCAAAACTTTTGTTCGGTGGTCTTATGTGAAATTAGTTCTCTGATGTTATAAAAATCTGTTATCTTTATATTGAAATGGAACACTAGCAAAATTTGGTTGTGTATACAATTCCATTGGCCATTGGGTATACTTAATATGAAAAGTATTTAGGTATTTCCCTTCTCAAATTTTCATTGAGTGATGTGAATGTATTGGTATCTGTTTGTTTATTTGTATGTTTAACTGGTCCATTGATGTAAACTGTTTTTTGCTTCTGTTTGTCATAGCTCTGGAGGACGATACTACTGACGCCTTTCAAGCTCATTACAGTGTTTTTGCATGAAGCAAGTCATGCAATTGCTTGTAAACTCACATGTGGTGATGTAAGAATCTTCTTTTTCCTATCCTATATGATTACAGGGTACATACATTCCTCGATCATATTGAGCAAGTAGCAAAGACAGCTTGACCAACCTTTTTTCTCTCTGTTATGCTTTTATTATTGTTATTTGATATTATGTGTCAGAAATTCAGCTTTACCTGGACAATATTATTGATTTATGATCAGTCTGTTTAGATGAGTTTTCTTGTTGCTGCTTAAATATGATACAATATAGTGTATCTTGGGTCTCGTCCATTCCAGTGTTCTCCAGAGTCTGTCAACTTTTGATTTGGAATAACCAACATTGGAACATACGTTAGTTGTACATTGTTGTTGATTAGCAATAGAGATTTGGTTAAGGATGCATTCAGAACTGAATTTATGAATCTTGTATATTGCCTCCCAAAAGTTGAGGGTAAAGTTCCTTCGCAGTCATAATAGTCTTAAGGGGGTGGTGTTTGCTAAATTGGAGAACTTTTATCTACTTCATTGTGCAGGTGGAAGGGATGGAGGTTCATGCAAATGAGGGTGGAGCAACACAAACACGTGGTGGTATATATTGGTTGATCTTACCTGCAGGATGTAATGCACTTTTATCCCAAAACTTCATTTGTTTGATGCTTTATCCCTTTTTTTGTGTTATTTTACATGACATGAAGGTGTTGATGCTAAATAATGATGCCATATAACATGGTATGGGGAAAAATTTTGTAAAGTTGCATATATTTGTGTATAAATATTGATGCTTACTATCATATGTTTAATACACACTTGTATTTGTGGACTTTATTAGTTAAAAATAATTTTGTGGTATATCCCTCGCCCTTAGTTCTTCTCTCTTGTGAGGTTAGAATCACTGTGTCAACAGATTCGGGGCTTGTCCGACTTGTATACAAATAGTTGTTTGACTTTTGTCTTGTTCTGAGAAGACATAAAACACAGAGAAGGCACCCCTCAAAAATAATAATGCTATGCCTGTTGAAATTTTGAACATGAACCACAAAGAATCAAGACTTTTGTTTTTGCATTAAGTTATGGAATCTCGTTTGTTCTGATATATATTTTATATCCTTTTACAGTTGGGTGAACTTTGGTATGTCACTCTTGGTTTTTATGGTTGCTCTTTGCTTCCAGATCTTGGTTCATCGTTCTGGGGAATGGCTTTGGTACTTGCATCAACAAATCTAACCACTGCAAGAATCGCTGCGGGTTGTTTAGCTCTCGCTCTTTTTATTGTGCTCTTTATTGCACAAAATGTAAGATATTTATAAACAGAGGATATTTTCTCCTTGAATATTCTGTAAAAGTGTGTACTAAATTTTTTGCTTTCTCACTACTATTTTTCAAACAGTGGACACTTAGAGGACTTTGTATTGGTTAGTGCTTTACAATGATCTATGAATAATCGTTCCCATGATGTTCAAGCTTCCATGCTCATATTTTTAATATTTATAAATGGATTCCTTAGGATTCATCATTTTCCTCGCTGTTATATGGGTTTTGCAAGAAGAAACAAGTGTCCGCATTCTCCGATACGTCATTCTATTCATTGGTACATGCTTATCCTGTTATTCTCTTTTATTCTGAATGTTATTACAAGCACTTTTTTTCTTATCTCTTTGGTGCAAAAAAGTGTAGCTAATATCTACTCTGAAAATTGCAGGTGTAATGAACAGTTTGTTTTCAGTTTATGGTAAGTATTTCATGCTTCCTTTCTATACCAAATGGCTGTCATTGGAATAAGAAATTGCAAATTGTAGTATCTTTAATGCAAAAATGTACAATACAGATATATATGATGATCTAATATCTCGGAGAGTCCACTCCAGCGATGCTGAAAAGTTTGCAGAAGTTTGTCCTTGCCCTTGCAACGGTGTTGGTTGGGGAATCATTTGGTGAGTATTTTAGCTTTGACAAGATGAAAGATGATTATTCAGAGACTTATCTATATGATTTTCTAACATTAAACATTTTCACTTACCTGTTATCAACTGCTTATTGTTGTCAATGGTGGTTGCAGGGGAATCATATCATTTGCATTTCTATGTGCAGCCATGTATCTTGGACTTGTCATCTTATCTTAAGGTAAAATCTGCTTCTGCTAAAGAGAATTTTTGCATAGCACTTGACAAATTAATTTGTATTGAAATTGAATTTATAGATATTTATGTTTATAAAAATTTAAAAAAGTGCTTACGGTTAAGGGTTATGCTACAGAAAGCTTTAAGTAGTTATGCTTGTTCTAGATTCTGACAAAATAGAATAATGCAACTAAATTAAGAGAAATAATGCAATGGCAGCTCTTAAGCATCTTTCTACCTCCCCCTTTTGGGTGAGAAATATAAGGTTGTAAAGTAGTGTGTCTGATAACATGGTAACAAACTAATACTCAATGCAATTGTCCTTGCATGAAAGTTGAGATATTGCTGCGGAATAGAAGTTGCACAGCAAAACACCATGAAATGTTATTCATTTAAACTTTAAATGTTCACATAAAATAGAAATTTTCGTAGAATCTGTGTGGTAAATTACAGTATCCATACATATAATTTCTCTGGCTCTTCTCTTTTCAGGTTAGAAGATGCTGGTTGGTTCCATTTTCATTTTTATATTGTAGAGAGCAGCAGTAGGTTCTCTGTGTCTCTGTATTCTTTGCCTTTGATTGGGTAGATTTCTTCAAAGCTGCTTCTATACTGCATTGTCACCAGATTCATTATACTGAGGGTGTTCTTGCTTCACTAATGTAATAACTTCATTCTTTTGAACCTTTCCTAATGGGGTTCCATTGTATTTTGTGATCAGTTTGTACAGGAATGTAATACTGATTGTATCACAATTGACATCAAAGTGCTTTAATTTGTAGTTCCATGATGAAAGCATTCTTATTAGACACCTTGATTATGTAAAGATATCAGTATTTCAAAGATATGTATGTTTTGTTGCTCAAATTCTTTTCAGCATGCAGTGTCAGTTGCTTATTTAATTCCTTTATATTCATTCTTTTCTTTTTTTTTTTCAAGTAAAATATTACTTCAGCAATTATCTTTCCTAGTCGAAAAAACAGCGTCTTGAGATTATATAATCTCAAAATTTCGCCCTTTCTCATTTTATTTTTATTTCTATTTCCTCCGCTTGTAAGTTTGCTTAAATGTTGGCGTTTTATACATTACGGCAAGAAGCTAAATTACGAAGAAGCCAAGAGTATTTATTACCTACCAATAGCTTCTAAACACAAAACCCCTTACTCTCCACTTTGAGCACCAAAAGTATTAAACCTGTTTCAAGTCCTGATGTTCTCTAGTGGGTATGGGGTGATGATGCAAGGGTCAATTTGAAGGTCTCATTCGTTTTGACGAGATTGCACTCCCATTAGGAGCCCATAATAATAAAATAAATAAATTAATTTTAAAAAAAATGCATATATGGTGTGGAAAGTGAGGAGGGGAGTGTAGAGGAGAGTTCTGATCGAACTCCTAGTCAAAATCTTATGGTAGCTGGAGAAGAGGAGGTACCTCGGTGGCGATGATACTGATGTGGTTCAATTCAACCAGCAAGGAAGAAATGCTTAGATGTAGATCCTTAGCTGAGTCATATCCTATTGATACCATTACCATAACATGAAGTGCACCATTACACTGACAAGACTTAGACTTGGATGGGTTGCCATATGCTTATATGCTTAAGCAAGCAGAAATTATGCGTGGATTACTTTATATATGCCTTCGTCTCTTATTGTAATTTTCATTAAGGTTAAAATCGTACGTCTCTTATAGTTATCGGGACCTTTTAGAATTGAATTTGCCTTGGATAAGTATAATAACCAAGCCCAATTTTCAGCGAGCAATACAAGAAGTAAAAGAGGTGATGTAACCCACCCAAGGCGTCAATGTTTTCCACATTGAGAGTTGGTCAGATTTTCTTACAATTAGGAATTGAGTATCATTAGAGTGGGTGATTTTGCTGGTTTTATCGCGGAGTTATTTGATGTTCCTGGCTCTTACTAAAGAGTAGTAGTCACTACTAGTCAGTAACCAGTAAAGAAATGACCGTTGTCCTTTTATGTACTTTCAACTATGACTACAATGGTAAATATAAAAGAAGAATTTTAGGAGGAGTTTGAGGGTGTCAAACTGTCGACAGCTCTACTCTTTTTATTATCTTACGACGTGAAAAACTGTATTTGGCGCTGGGGAATGGTGGCTTCATTCATTCCCAATGTGAAATTTGTCTCCCTCCTAAATTACCAAAAATAAATTAATTAGAAAAATTACACCAATCAATTTTCAAATTTCGATTATCACATGTAACATAACTGCGTAAAAAAGTGTGTGCTTATATTTACCGATTTACAGCATTCTGGCATTAGTTCATTATTACAAATGATTCAAACATCATTATATATCCAAATCATCATCCGGGTCCTCATCAGAATCTGGCATCTCATCATCCGAATCACGAAAATATATTATCTGACCTTTGCCAGTGTCCTCATCAGTTTGCAATTTGCCACTTGAAACAAGTGCATCCTCTTTGTTCTCACCGAGAGATCTTCGACCATCATAAACTTGTATGGGTTTACCATTTCCTAAAGCATAAATATTGTAGAAAATAAAATTTCTAATATAACAAAAAATAAAGTCCAAAGCATTTCTTCAATTATAAAAATGAAAATATTGTTTAACTAAAAACTGAAAATAAAATCTAATTCCCATCTCTATTCAGTGTTCTCATACCTTGGTGCTCAAAAGGAAGCACAACCTTAGCCCTTTCATTTCGCTCCTCCTCTGATAGTTGTAGATTAAACTGCACCTGTTGAATGAAACCATACCGCTGCACAAGTAAATATCACAATAATAATAATAATAAACAAGGATATTAAGTCTTTTGCTGCTAACATGTGCATGCCTGAAAATGTTTAGGATTAGTAAATGCTTTAGCAAGTGCGTGCACATACAAGCACAATTTTTATTTAAAAAACTTTTTTTTGGTTCTTCTTCGGATGTACATCTCCAACCATTCTTCTGTTAACAACTACTGTATAGGGAAAGTTTTTGTTGTACACGCACAAGTGACTGAGAAGGGAGAAAGAGAGGTCCGAGAGATCCACTAGAATCAAGATAAATCTATAATACTGACCTTTGGCAAAAGGCGTGCATTAATTATTTCATCTTCAGACAAAACTGATGTAAATTTGATGCCTGCCAGCTCAACAAGAATTTCTTCACACTAGCAACGGGGGTTAAAATAAATATTACTTTATTTTCTGTATCATAGATCAGCACATTCTCCACAAAGTAGAGAAACAGAAATATTACCATAACTCGAACACGCCCATTTCTTCGCTTGAACCGAACATGAAACTTTCCTTTCCTAAAGTTCTGTTCAAGCATAGAGAGGTTTTCCAAATCAACTCTCTGTCCAAATGCAGTTTGATTGTATGGTTCAACTCTAGCAACCATTGAGGACAAATACTCAAGAACAGCGGCGAACTTGATTTCATGAAGGTCTAAATGTAACGACCAAAAGATACTAGAAACTTTATCTGCAATCATAGAACAATGGAGAAACTACAGCATCAAAAGCAAGCATGCAGCACATAAACCAAAAACTTCAGAAATTCCTATATAACTGAAAATTTTAACAGTCAAACACCAAAAATATATAGGTTTTAATCAATTCAATGGATAAAATACAGTTAGTGGTTGTTCACAAGAAGGAAATAGTAGAGCAGCATCAACAAAAAATCTATAGAAGAAAATAAGAAAAAGAAAAAAACTCATCCATAGAATGATAACAACAGGCTAGACTAACAATTAGATTGTATTACAAAAAGAGAGCTTTAGAAAAGAGGTAAATCATGCACATACCGTGGCTACGAAGGTTGCTTAAAATGCCTGCAACGGATGAGATAGATGCACGTCTAGCCATTTCGCTCACCTATTAATTGTGAAGAGCTCATCATAAGTAAATAAGAGAGAAATAATTTGGAAGGAAAAGCCAGAAACTAGCAGCATTAACAAAAATATATTGAATAGCACTTTTCATCACCTTCATTTAAAATTTCTAAAATATTTCTTTATGAAACAAAAATCCTTTAAAAGAAAAAATTTAAGGGCAATAGCATTTTCCTACTCCTAAAAAAAATTCAAAGGAAAAATCATCTAGCAACTTTTACCAGGCAATAGTATAAATCACAGCAGACACACTTCCATAGCCAATATGGAAACTCTACAACTAATTGCATGAAGGATCACAATATCATAAAAAGTTAAACATGTCAGAGATACTGTGAGGCGTGAGCTTGTAATTAGTTATCCATTTCATTTCAATATGACTTCCATTTTCACCAAAACAAACATTTACAAAACCTAACCAAATATTTTAAAATGAAATTAATTATAAAAAAGGAAAGTACAGATTCAAGAATATTTCACTCATACAGTCATTAATTTCAACAAAGAAAAAACAATATTATATATATATATATATCTATATATGTTCTAGGTTGAGATTCGCACAGTAGTAAAGAAGGATTCATTCTTATATTATAGTAAATAATATTTACATAATACTTAGAATTTCAAACAAATATTGCCAAGTCTAGAATTAAACATGACCCAAGAGACACTAATCCTCTCACTGACTCTGGAATAAAAGCAATGAATATCAATCAAAGAGATTGTCGCTTCTTCCACTTCACATGTGACCGTGCCATGCTTGTCCAAAATAAGACAAAAGAGTACTTCAGATGTGCTCTTTAACAGCTTGTGAGTTGCCCAAATGTTTAGTTTTCGACATCATGGTTGCACCTAAAATGCAAAGTCTAAGGGGCCCATAAATCTCATTAGATATGTCTCTTAATTTTCAATTAAGACCCTACACATCTTTCCTTTGGCTGAGCCTATTCCTCACATTGTTTTTTTGTACTAGACAGGCAGTTTCCTGGCACCACCTCAGGAAAGGGAGGGGCTCTTTTTATGAAGGTTTCACACCGCAATTCCAAACTTTTCAATCACTGGGAAGGTTCCACCAGAAGAAAATTAAACTTCTCGACAGTGGATTCACTTTAAATCCGAACTTCTGAACTAAATCCTATGCAAAAGACAACATATGCAGCTTAATGCCCAAAGCAGCATTTGTCATGAAATACAAATCAAAACACTCTAGTGAGCTTCCTTGAAGTTCATCATAACTAACAGGAGAGTTGTTACACCTATTGAAGACACTGTTAAAAACAATAACAATTGCAACTCTTACAAGATATTAACATTTATAGCATATAGAATTACCGAGTCAATGGCAATAGAGAAGCGATCTTTCCCTTGTCCAATCAATCCTACAAGCAAAAACAAACATCCAAAAGATGTTCATCAGAACCTAATTATCTTCATCATCAAGTATTCAAGATGGCTTTCATTTAAAAGAGAGAGCTGCTCTGAACAGAATATTTTTCCTATTTTCTGTAGGTAAGGCAACCAAAGTGACCTTTAAACAAACAAACAAAAGAAAAATGAAAAATTTACCTTTACCCAGTTCAATAATCAAAGAGTACAACTCATCCAAATTTCTCACATCCTGACAAAAACTAGACAAAGATGAAGCTTCCTGTGAGATGTCCTTATCATCAAACCACTTTTTCCAGCCAAGTGGATCCGTATAACAATCCAATATGTGAATCCTGTAAACCAAAAGCCATTCACAGCCCCCCACAACACTGTCAGTCTGTCACTGATATAGAAACTAAATGCAACACACTACCGAGTACCAAACAGACCTTCTACATTTAAGTACTCACAGTAACAACGCCGGCAGAAACCAATTTATAAATCAACGTCAAGGCGTTCTTTTTTACAGTAATTAAAAAAAAAATCAAATTGGCCTTTGGGCAGCTATTATTCAAGTAAAAATAGTATAATTCACCATTTATGAGATGAAGCTACATCAATCCCTCTTCTCTTCAACAAATCCACATAAAACGACGGGCTCCGAGAAAACGCAACGATAACGACGCCTCTGCATATTTAAAAATATAGGAAGAACACAAATTAATAAAGCTTGATTAATACAAAAAGGCAAATAAAATTGATCATTGTAAGCAGGGAGAATTAAAATGACCTCGACTGAGATTTTCCCGCCAAAATGTAGTTACAAAGCTGGGTGAGCACGTAATTAAATACATCGAAACCGAAAGGTGAAGCTTTGGAGTCTTCGATGGTGAGAGCAGGCGCGTGTTCTCCTTCTAAGCCTCCGTCTCGAAGTGTTCTGCAGATAGTTTCAGCCATTGTTGGTGCCTTCGCTACTGACAGCGACCAAATCTAAAACCCTAGATAGGCAGTAATTTGGGGATTTTGGAATGGAGGGGCCCCGCGCTTTGACATGGAAAATTTTAAAAATATTCCCTTTAATTTTCAAAAGTAAAACATACATCCATTCATTTATCACTTGCTTATAATTTCAGTAATATTATGTAAACATATATAAAATTTGAGTAATTATTAGAGTAGTACCGCAAGTAAAATTTTGATAAAATTTATTCTTATAAATACACGTATAGATATTTTAAACTCAATGCCAATAATAAAAAATATTGAACTAAAATTATAATATTAAAATATTTATAAATACTAATTATTATAATTTAAAATTTTAATTAATTTAATTTCATATTAATATAATAAAAAAATATTTATTATTAATTTTTATTTTATAATTATATATTTTTATAATAATTATAATTTAAAAACTACAAAATTATAGTACAAAGGCTCTGTACAAGGCCCAACTAATGGCCCAAAGATTGTTGGCAGGCAGCCGGTGAAAAACGCTGGCACAGAGTAATCGTTGGCAGTTTGGTGAAAAAAAGGATTATTTGACCTTTTTAAAAAAAAAAAAAGGGCCTAATAAAATTTCAGTGAAGGCAGTACGGGAGGTTGGCTTTTGATGCACCCAATTTTCATGAGCAGAAGAATGTAGAAAGTACTAATTGCGTGGGCTACAGTTGCGCAACGTGGGGAGTGCCCACGCCCTGCGACTGCGAGTACGTCCTTCACGACGTGCACATGAATGTTAACTAATTCCTGGAAGAGTAATAACTCCAAGCTTTTCATTTTATTATCCTTTTAAATTTTAATTAATAAAAAACTTAACTCAAAACGAAGTCAAATATTTATTAATCTAGAAGCCCATAATATGAGAAACCGATCAGCACGTCAAAATTTCATGATACCGCCACGTGCACAAAACTGCAGTTACCATGAGATTCTTCCTTTTGCCTGCTCTTGATGCTGACAGCGCATCTTCGGTCCACGTGATGAACGGTGCGGGGACCCATAAAAAGTAACTGTGCAAACTCCAACTTACGCGCAGAAATGTTATCACGTTACCAGACGATCTCCGCGGCTCCACCGAGTCACCGACCGACCGATGCCTGCTAAAATTAAATCATAAGGACCAAAAATCGCTGACATTACGGCGTCAACTTGCACGGGAAATCGAACAAGTTTTGTTCTGTATGATCCTAGGCAAGCACGAGATGATAATCCCGCCCGATCCATATTCCGTCATCTAACGTGTCCGTCTCTATCTCTGTTCTCTATTTTTGGTGAAGTCTTGAAAATGACCCCTTATTAATGACTTTGGACCAATTGTTTAGAATTAAAATGTTCTAGAATTTAGAGCGATCCTTTTACCAAACACAAATGCTAATAGTTACCATCTAAATTAGTAACACCAATATCAAGACAATCATAAAAATTTAAAAGTGGTAGTTATAAAATAAAAAAATTACAAAATCTAGTTGAATATGGTATCAGATAACTGAAGTCATGTGTGAAATTTTATTTTTTTTCCTCTTTAATTAAAACATGAAATTTTAATATAGTATTTATACGTCAATATATTTCAAACTGACACTTGATTGATTAGATCATATAAAAAGCATGATAGGCTTATTTATCTTGAGAAAATATAAATTACATAGAATTTTTTTTTTACACTTTTTTTAAAGAATACAAGAATTACAGACTATATATATTCTCCAAGTATATTAGAAGATTCAAATTATGGACTCTTGTACTACCCAACAAATTGAGTCCACCGAATCCCAAAATTAGTATCAGACACACCTTTTATAAATTTGGAATGCTCAAATGAATTCTCATAAACTTAAAATCTACTTAAATTTGGAAGGATATCTGCGTGAATCTAAACAAACCTCATTGCAATGGAAATAAATTAAATTAGTTCTCAAGTTATTCAAAAATTGCTAAAATTTCATAAAAGTAAAAGAAAATAATCCCATTTTAATATGAGCAAGAAAATAATTTTGGAAAAAAAAAATCAAAAGTTCCGTTCCGTGCCAAGCAAGTGAAAAAAAAAAGGGAAGATAAGAAAGAAAGGAAAGAAAACTGTAAAGTGAGTCAGAGTCGTAAGCAGAGCCCACTTCGTCTTCACTCAATCTCTCTATTTCAACAAGTTGTTTCCCTCTCTCTTGTTACCCTTTCAAACTCTTTAAAAACCAGCAATGCCACCCCGTTCTGGCCATTACCCATTTCCCCATACACTCTTTTAAGATTGCCCTTCTGCTCGTTTCTTCGACAATCCAGTACCATGGACTCTGATTCCAAGGCTGCGAGGAGGCTGCTGAGGCTGACGTGCTCGGTTCAGAAATACGATTGGGGCCGAACCGGTGCTGACTCCCTCGTTTCCAAGCTGTACGGGTTGAATTCCGGGAAGAGGACTGATTTTGACAAGCCTTATGCCGAGTTCTGGATGGGAACTCACCAGTCTGGGCCCTCGTTTCTGTCTAAGAAGGGCGGTGCCTGTGGTGTTTCTGGCGCAGTGGTAAACGGGTCGTTGGCGAATGGTGGATGTGGTGAGAGTGTCAGTTTGAAATCTTGGATATTGAAGAATCCTAATGTGCTTGGTGATAAGGTTTTACACCGTTGGGGCTGTGATCTTCCTTTCTTGTTCAAGGTTTGTGAGTTTTTTTTTAATGTTTTTGCTGCCATAATTTTGTTTTTCTTTTCTTTTTTAAAGTGGGCATCTGTGATTTTCCTAAAGGAAGTAACTCTTTTGGCTGATAATAAGAGTTAGTATGTGAAATGGACATTAAAGTGAAAATTGATTAATTGGAACGGATTCGCAAGTCTTGCTGCCTGCCAAAATCCTTTCTGGAAATTCGAATATTAAAATTTTTATTATATTTTTAATGCGTGTGTGTCTATGTTTTTTAATTGAAGTTGTGCTTTTGGCTGCATATGAATGGACATTGATGTCAGAGTTGATCCATTTGAATAGTTCCTAAAATCATGCTACTTGGAAATTCTTGATGGGAATTCAGAAGTTGATTACTGTTGAACTGAATTGAAAAGGAATTTGTAGAAGGCGGTTGGTCATTGTTATTTGTAAAACCTTTATCTGTTCAAAAATTGGTAAGTTGATTAGTAGTACTCATGTTTTCTGTTTAAAATTTTAGTAGAATTTTCTGTTGCGAAGTTGAGGCTTAGAATTATAGAATGGCTCTTGCCTACCTTATTATTATTTTTTAAAATCTGTGGGTTGGTATTATTTTATTTTTCAGGTCTATCTTGCAAGATAAAGTAGGTGTTTTGGGGGAATAATATGATTTGGCATATATGTATATATGCGTGTGCTATCAATGTTAAGATGGGAATTGATTCATTGGAATTTATTCTTAACTCATACAAGTTGAGAAATCTTTATGGATTCAAAACTAAATTGATCTGAAGTTTGGAAAGGTGGAGGGTCATTGTAGATGGTAAAACGTTTACCTGATCAAAAAATGTTGGTTGGCTGCTAATATTTACATTTTGGTTTCAAATTTATTAAATTATCTTTTGGGAAGTTGAGATAATCTATACCAAGAGTTGTTCTTGCTTTTCTGTGTGAATTATTATTTTTAAAATTAAGAGAGAGAGAGAGAAATGATTTAGACTGGAGGTGATTTTCTTTCTAATTTTCCTTTTTAATCTCTTAGTTTATACCAATGTCTTCCTTAGCCTCTTTTCTCATTTTAAAGATTTTCTGGGCTTTTGAATGCTTTTGGAAAGGAGAATATATTCCTATTCTTATAATGTCCCAATATTCACTCACTTTTCATGAGTGCGTGCATAATTATCTCAAAATACTCCAAAAAGAAAAAGAAATCTCCATGATCTTGGAGATTGTTTAGTGATATGCAAAAAGCTTCAAAGATCACAATGTTCTATTAAAAACTATGATTGGGGCCAAGTGGGCCATGACTCACAGTTGCAACTGTGTTTGGACGGTTAGCTATGAGTTAGGCTGTAGTGAGAGTTTGAAATAGTAAATATTCTTGAGGGTTAAGTGCTTCTTAATAATGTTTGGATAAGTTGGGTTGGTTACTTGGTCTTGTCTTCCTTAAGGTTGGAAACTTAAGATCATATGTGCTGATTTGTTTCTGTGATTGATTTTCCTTTTTTCGAATCAAATTCATGACTAAATTTTATGATTTGATTTGGAAGCAATGTCTGATTTTCATTGTTTGGTATCGTCTTAGGTACTTTCAGTTGCAAAAGCATTGTCGATACAGGCTCATCCAGATAAGGAGTTGGCAAAGACTCTGCACAAGTTACTTCCAAATGTATATAAGGATGACAATCACAAGCCTGAGATGGCCTTGGCAATAACAGAGTTCGAGGCCCTTTGTAGCTTCATCAGTCTTCAGGTATCATGTCAGCTCTGCATCTCAAATAAATTGTTGTGATTTTAATGGGTTATTTTCAGAAAATGAACGTGACTATTTTTCTTGCTCAATATGATTCTGATTGCTTTCCTTTGTATCTCAAATATGTCATTTTTTCTTACATGTTTGGTCACTGAAAATTAACTTACAATCATGCACTGAAAACATTTTTCTCAATTTATTTTGCCAATATCTTTAAAGATTCCCTGGTGTGATCACATCATGCCAGTTTTTTTGGGAGAGCTCCTTCGAGCTGAACTGTTATCCATAACTTGTCTCCAGATCACGGCATTTCCTTACTAGGAAGCTGATGGTAGAACACTGTAGTAAGAATTAGGATGGTCTTACGTAATCAAAGGAAAATAAAAAAGTAGGGAAAACAAAGGTTTGTGATTTAATCGTTCTTGAAACTTGATTATTGCTGTATCTGAGCTTCTGTGCAAACCATACGGGTTTCCTGAACTTAAGTTTTAATCTAGCTGCGAGGCTTAGGCTTTCATACTTTTGTTGACTGATTTGATTCTACTGTAACCCATATGTTGTACCTAGAACTTTGATGGGTTAACTACAATTTTATATGATGGAATTCTTTTAATTTTTATTTGAGTGCCCCCATTATAGAAAAGGAGTAATCTTCCACCTCTCTCTTCTTCTTCTTCTTCTTGGAAGATAGATATACATATCTCTTCATACACGTATTGGTTGGTTTTGTGGAAAATAAGGTTTTACTTTCAGCTGATGTAAATAGCTTATGCTTACTGATGTTGATGATTCCAGGAGCTCAAGAGTGTGCTGGAAAATGTTCCTGAGATTGTGGAACTTGTTGGCAGTGAGGAAGCAAAACAAGTTTTACATATTGAACTGCAAGATGGGGAGGAGAAAACAAAATCTATTCTGCAGTCAATTTTCACCCATCTCGTGACGGCTGGCATGGAGATGACAACTGAAGCAATATCAAAATTGAAAGGTCGCCTGCATAAGGAAAGTAAGGTTAGTGGCAGATCCCTTCTTAGCGCATAATTTTTAGACCATAGTTTATGTTTGGTTTAGTAGAAATAGTCAATGTTGTGTGCTTTATGATGTTATTCTGTTGTATTTTTTTTTTTCATACTGCTTCATTGGGATTGAGAACAGTTACAACTCTTAAATGACATTGCATAGATGGTTTCTTTAACAAGGGGGCACATCTCTATAACCATAAGATCTATGAACATGTTGCTTGTTATGTTATTATCTCCATCTAGAATATGAAATGTTATCTTTCTTTTGTTTCTTTTCCTGTAATATTCTCAACCATTATGATGAAAGTTGTTCCTTTTCTGTATGCATTAGGTGAGGCCATTGACTGAAAAGGAGCAGCTGGTGTTACGGTTAGAGAAGCAATATCCAGCTGACATTGGTGTTATAGCAGCTTTCTTTTTTAATTATGTAAAGCTTAATCCTGGTCAAGCACTATACCTTGGGGCAAATGAACCCCATGCATATATTTCTGGTGAATGCATTGAATGTATGGCAACTTCAGACAATGTTGTTCGGGCTGGTCTTACTCCTAAACACCGAGACGTTCAAACTCTCTGTTCCATGCTCACATATAAACAAGTAAGAATTTGTTGCATATTATGTTCATGGTTTTTAAAATGAACTTTCTGATAGGGTGAAACAGAGCATTATATGGATGTCAAGCTAATTGGAGTAAAACAGTGACAAACTTGCCACCAATAAAAACAAAACTGCAAACTCATCAGCTTCTTTTCCGTATCTTTTTCAGGGCTTCCCTGAAATCCTGAAAGGGTTTCCATTGAGTCCATACATAACAAGGTACCTCCCGCCTTTTGATGAGTTTGAAGTTGATTGCTGCATACTTCCCGAGGGAGCATCGTCCGTGTTTCCAGCAGTCTCTGGTCCTTCAATTTTCTTGGTCACAGATGGTGAGGGATCAATGCTTACAGCATCCCAAAATGATGCTGTTGCCAAAGGAGACGTTTTATTTGCTCCAGCCAACACCGAGATTAGCATAACTACTTCATCCGAGCTGCAACTGTACAGAGCTGGGGTGAACAGCAGGTTCCTCCAAACTGTATGAGCACAAGACAGTAGTCCAGTAAATGATTTGTTCATTTATGCTATATATTTCTGCAGTTTATAATTTGATCTTTGTACTATAATGTAATATTAGTACTTCCATGTAAATGCGTTGCCATATAGTAAAAGTAATAGGATAAAAAATTATACCGCATTGGGAAAGCAAATACAAGCTGCTTGTCACATTCTCTTATCTTTCTGCAGTTATATTAAACCCTTCATTCCTTTTATTTATTGTTTATGCTTATGGAAGATTGGAGACAGATTTTCTAATTAAACAAGGGTGGTTCGTGAGAGGACTGTACTACTAATGGTCAAGGAACTAAACTTGAAAGGTAGCAAAACAGTGCAATGGTATAATCTAGAAATATTCAATCTTTTGCTTTAACTACTACATTAATATTTAGCCTTTATTAACTGAAATTTGCATGACCATGTCATCCCTTGATACTGTCATTTGGAGATTCGGAGTAGGATTGGGTTATTCCAACTTACGGTTCACTGAACTTTTAGCATTCCTTGTTATCAAAGTGTGTTTTTTTTCTCTTAATTTGTTACGATTTTTTTTAATTTGTTACGATCCTACAGATTTATAATAATTGGGATCCGCTGCAGTCGAAATACATATTCTTGTATAACCCGAGGTCTACTAAGCATAACTTATCTGTAAACATTACAACAGTAGATGTAATATGGTCAATAACAAAAAGATACGCGTCCTATGCGTGACACAGGTTTTGCGCAAACTGGATAGCCACGGGCAATCTACGCACACGTATCAAATGGTAAAATCCATGCCTCAACTTCCAACATTGCAATGATTTACATAAATCTCAAAATTTCATCCCGGGATGATGTCAAATTGCTTATCAAGGATTTTCTAAATAAATTAAACATTGCAGCAATGGAAACAATGCAAGTTCATGTGCTGCTGCTATCGTTAAATGCTACTCTACAAATAGAGAAGAGCACATGCTGCAGAATGACATGACAAACACAACCCCATTTGTAAGTAAACAAATCTCACTTCAACTAGAAGACATGAGGTTTTTCATCTCAACAATTTAAACACAAAACAAAAGAAATTCATAAAGCTTTCATCTGTCCTAAGCAAAAAGATGTCAAAACGAATTTAAAAGTCAAAATTTTAAATAGTACCCTATCCAAATCAAAATTATAGTGCAACAAAATAAACAGTGACAAACACAATTGACCATCTGCAACAGCTCAGGCATCAGTAATTGGATAATCAAAAACCACGTCTTTCCCTGTAAGCTTTCTGTAAACCCCTGAAAATGTCTCCAGCTTGTACTCGGTGTTGTTCCTCTCCTTGGGATCCAAGAAAATCTAACAGTCAAGGAAATAAAACAACCATGTCATACCTGGCTGATAATGACTGCCAAACTAGGTGAAAACAAAACATTTAATACTTCCGACTAATATCTGTACTTATTTATCAGTCATTCATAATTGCTAGTTTTATTTTTATTGCCATGACTGAAGCTTTTAGCTACCTTGATTATTTTGGATCCATCGAGACGGTATCTAATGCGTTTTCCAACAATCTCAGCTGGGTAAACTACATCTTCAAGCATGGCATCATGAACAGCTGTGAGTGTGCGAGTGCGAGGTCTCTGAACAGCAGAGCCTTTCTTTGGTGGCCTCACTATCCTTCGGGTGGCAATGAGTACAACATCCTGTTACACAACCACATTCTTGATTGTCAATACTTCAAATCACTGGTGCTACAACATATTTGCAGGTACATTCATAGCAGTATACTAGAAGGAACACATCATTCAAGCCCAGGAAGAAAACATAAACAAAATGCTAGAATAAAATTTCTCAATAAACATAAGGATGAGTACAGTACCTTGCCACTGAATTTCTTCTCCAGCTCTCTAACAAGGCGAGAATGAATCTTCCGATAAGCCTTCCTCAATCTGTAGGGCACATATACAACAATTGCCTTGCGGTTTCCAGAAACATCCATTTGACTGCATAAAATAGAGAGATTGCATTCAGGATATTAAAGAAAAAAGGCATCTAAAAAGCAAGGAAAATGAATCAATACTGAACATACATGGCTTGATTAATGTAAAGATCTTTCAAATCACTTTTAAGCTCCTGGTTGGTATTCTCCAAATCAAACAGAGCCTGCAGACATATCATACATCATTAATTAAACATTGAGGAATGCCAGAGAACTAAGAGCAAGTTACTTAGAATGCATCACAAAAGACGAACCTGAGCAACTGTCTCCTCAAACTCAGTGGGTTCGGCATCCTTGTCTTTTTGGATTTTCTTCTTCGTCGTGAACATATTGGCAGCTCTGTTTTGTAGAGTTAAGCAAGTTAGAAATACAATGTGAGAAAGAACTATCACTTACTGTACAGGGATCACAGTAAAACTTGAATAAACAATATGTCTTGATGTTATTTTATAAATAGCAGCAGCTCTACAAGTAGTAATTTAGCACAAATATCACACAAGGTTATAAAGCTATACAAGCTTAATCAAAGTTCAATTTATAAAGCTTAGGTATAAAGAGAACAACTGCTTACCAAAATTTCCCCTAAATTAAGTTAAGAGCAAAAAATATTCAAAGAGAAATTGCAATGAACTCAAAACAAGCACCCATTTTCCAAATTTTCAATGCATGCCCCAATTCAAACAGAATAACTCAATAATGAGCAGTCAAAAGTCTAACATCAACCCATTTTAACAACAACAGCCGACCAGACCACCCAGCAGGCGCAACATTGAACACCCTCGTAGCTCAGGAGACAGCATTCCCATCAATCGCCATTATAATCATACTTATTAAAAGCTAATTTAACTTGACAATAATACCACATTCATCTTCTCCCTACACTGTCCTCCATGTTCTGAGAAGCAAAAGCTACAATGCTATAATGCAATAGCAAGAAACAAAGAAATTGAAGGAACCTGTGGATACATCATACTCGGCTATACGAAGAGCCAACTGACTATTCTGAATGAAATAAAACTACAAGTAAACTGCGAAAGAACATGACTTTCGGAAAGCGCATAAAATATAGATGAACAGCTTTGATTTCATGATACAAGAGAGCACAAGCCACATAACAAACACGTAAAAGAACACGACCCATTTGATTCGAAATCAAGTAAATCAACAGAATCCAAGCATTCACAAATACCCAAAGAAAAAAAAAAACGCAGCTTTGATCATCAATCAGAATTATGAGTTGCGTTAAAGAAAATGGAGAGAGTATATTAGGGTTTAAGGCTTACCGCAGCGAAGCCTTTAGGTCTGTACGCACGAGAAGGAAAACACTAGCTTGCTGCTGCTTCTTAGCAAAAAGGAGGCTTGAAATGGGTTGAAGAGAAAGGTTTAATAGGCGTCCAGAAGTAGGGTTAAAAATTAACCTAAGTTGGACGGTCGAGATTGAGCGGTCATGTTGATCTCTGGGCCTTGATGTGAAAAGTCGGTTTCATGGGTTTGTTTTGGTGCAGGCCCAAATATAAACAGTTATTATTCTAAAGTCTATTGATTCAATGTATTTTGGGCTAAACAGAAGAAGCCCGTTCTTCACAAATTAATATTCAAAAATATAAAATCAATAATATAGAACACGGTAGATGACGTTGGGTTTGGGGACTATCAGAACATTCCATTTTAGTGGGTGACGTGGTAGGACCGATAACTTTTTCATTTTAAATTTTTTTGACCCCAAGGCATTAAAATAGCCCTGATTTCATTGTTGAGTCGGCGAGATCTGCCAAAACACTAAATTTTGATTGCTGACATACACCACAGCAACACACTAGTCTTAATCAACTTTTTTGAAGATTTTACATCCTGCTTCCTTTGTTCACTAATAATGCCAATCGTCACTAGTACTTAGACTTTTATCAAATTTTGGCCAATTTCGCGAGTAGTGTTTCTATTATTGGAGCTTTGAAATCATGTGTTATATGCTCAATTTGACAACATTTACACAAATTCTACCTACTCAGAAGATGTCCTATACCATTCTAATGAATTTGATTCAAGTAAAGTCCGGCAAGGCGCTGACTTTAAGTAATTTTGATTTTTTTTTTTCACTTAAAAGGCAAATTTAAAGCTCCATTAAAAAAATAAAAAAATAAAAAAAAAAAAAAGAAAAGAAATTGGGGCCGACACATTATCAATTCCAATTGGGATGCGCCACCATCATCTCACATTGAAATTAAGCCAACTTTATTGGGTACATTTTAACCAGCAATAATAATTGTCCTGCTCAAGGTTGCCAAAAAAAAAAAAAAAACTCTTGAAAAAAAAATGAAGCAAAAAGAAGTTCCATTTCTTCAAATATGTTAAATTTTCTGTGAGTTGTTTACCATAGAGCAAGTTGATCGGCTCTATCTTCTTAAATCATCTAGCCATGATAGAATAACAATTGCACCTTTCTCCCACGAACAATCTAACATCATGTCATGAGCGACCCCTTCAACGCAGACTGGCGCCACACCATAAAACGACCCTGTTTCGCTGAGTCCTTGCGCATCCTGAAAAACACAGTAGTCATTATACAGCCAGCTCAATTAGAAAGGGAGAGTCAATAATTTATTCAGAACTGTGTATAGTGATAAAATTACAATGATTTTGGAGACAAATGCAGGGGAAATTACTGCAACACAACAGAATTTGCTACAGGGTTAGAGAAAGGAATCAAGCAGTTAACAAGGGAAGTGACAATAATTACCACTATGAAGTCATCTTCTGCACCCAAAACAAGAACTTTAACGGTAGATTTTGGCACTGAAGGAACCGGAAGTGAGGCATTTAGCTTCCTCAAATCAAACAGTGGCATTCTTGAACTTTCCTTCATTAGTTCCTGATAACTGCAAGAAAGCAAATTCAAAGAAGAATCACATAGAGAAAGACGGATCACATAGCAGAGGGCAAATTCATTTCTTTCCAAAGAAAACTTAGTCCAGGGTAACATGTCAGTAGTTAACAACTGGGAAAAGCGTTTCTGATTCTGATTTTATTCCCATAGTGATCATCTTTTAAATGCGAATTCTTGTTATATAATCATATACTTGTCTGAGACTAACTTGTCTGAGACCACATTATGAACAACATGAAGAATAGAAGAATGCCTAAAAATTAAAAAAGGAAGCTCGTGAACTAACCGTAGGACCAGATGATCCTCCATTGATGAAGAGAAAAAAGTTTCCTTACAAAGAGACAGATCAGTTTGAAAAGCTTTAGCTGCCAAGCTGCGGGTCACCTGCTCACAAGTTTGGATAAATCTTACTTCAGTCGTATTAAATATTTACTCTGAGCACAAAAGCAAGAATACTGAAGATATTGATGAAAATGGATTCACATTTTCTCTTTGATCATCCAACAGTTTAAAATCAAAGGATATAGGAATATGACCATCTAGACACGTTATAAGCCCAGTGAAAAATACAGCCACCATACTCTTGAAGTCTAAACTGGGCCATTGTTGAATTCCAGATCTTTAGTTGAATTATAGAAAGTAATTGATCGAGAATTCACTATAAGTCTTACAAAAACAGATTCAGGAAAAAAATAACAAACAAAAATTAATTTTCTCAAAATGTCTGTATACCTTAAATGCAGCAATAGGTTTGGTAAACAGATACCGCCACACTAACCCACTGAACACAAAAAAAAATGAAAAATCTTAGTCTAAGCCAATGTTACTTCAATAACGAAGACTACGTGCATAATACATTAGATAGTATGGAAAATCACCTGTTACCCGAAGGAGGTACAGAGCACACAAGTGCTGCTCCTGCTATCTCAGGATATGGAGTTTCCATTTCTAAAATAAAGCGCCACATAAGAACATTGTCAGTGCTAGTGAAAACCAGTTAAAACCAATTAGAACTACCATTATGAATTATATATCTGTGCATTGCAGGGTTTCAGAATCTAGTATCAAAAGCAATAAGAAGAAATTATAAGTCACACATCTTAAGAGGTTCTAAATGTATAAAATTGTGTCTCAAAACCAGAATTCATATGATGTGAAATCTATTGTGCTACAGTCATGGCTTACATCAACTCGAGAATGCTACTCATAGTTGACAAAAGAGGAACATAAAAGCAAAATCAACACATAATGTTCTAAGATCTCAGCTATACAAATGACGACTCTTTAACTGCTTTCTAAGATGTATTTAGCTTGTACAATCTTAAAAAATGCCTCATGGACTTTGAAGGAATTTAAATCTACAATGCAGTTCTTAAGCATTTGTTTACTCGTTCTTATATTCATGCTTGTTTCAGTCTTGTTTTTAACCAACCAGAAGTAGACACTCACCTAAAACTTTTTCATTTCTTATCCTTGCAATATAATACTGAATAATTAGGCCCCCAAATGAATGTCCAAGCAGGACTGGAGGCAAACTGAGGTTTTTCTGGATAAAGTCAGCGACATCACCTGCATGTGTCTACTGCAGAATTTAGGGAGAACATAAAATTAGAAAATCACATTCTTGTGTTATGGAAATCATAATATAACATTGAATGAAAGAAGAATATCATAACATTAGCTTGTCCAAGGGACAGCTTCTCAGTGACGAGCTAAAGTACCTGAAGAGAACCAGCAACAGTACCAGGAGGTGCATCACTTTCACCCTGCACAATTAAGGAAGGTGAATGAAGTCAACTTGAGATCCACAAACAAAAATTTATCAAGGATTCCAACAGCCGATATAAGTCAAAGCAAAGCACAATTATGTCATGAATCCATTACCAATTAAACACATTACAATATAGACAATTTGCCAAGCATCAATATGAGAACACCTAAGGAGTTCCCACGGCAATATGGTCCTATTGGAATCAATGCAGATTAATGGAAAGGGAAAAAAAAAAAAGTAGTAGTAAAGAATAGAGATAAGTAAAGCTCAATAGAAAGAGTGAAATTATTAGAGATTCATCCACATTTAATTTTCTTCAAGATGCAATATAAAATTTTCTTTCTGTGTTCACTCAGTGTCTATGCTGTGATGCCTTTAAATTAAAGCAACAAAAAACTACTAAGCCAAGAACTATACAAATCAGATATTGCCAGAAGAATTCAAACCAATTAAGCTTCAAGATTGGCAAAAAAGAGTAAAATCACCAGATGCAACAACAAATTAATAATTAAGGTTAAAATAAAAATAAGAAAAATTAAGAGAGGAAGAGAATGACCTGACCCAGCAAGCTGACAGCATAGCAATCAAAACCAGAATCAGCAAAGAAAGGCAACCAGTGTTCAGCCCAGCACCAAGCTGCATGATAACTCCCATGAACAAAAACCAAAGGTGGCCTTTTTTCATTTTTCTCATCTGGGTCTTTGTTTGTCACACTCTTTTGCTCAATCACCTCGATGTTCAAACCAGAAGGCAGCTGGTGAGAGAGACGGCTCTGCCCTTGCTTCAGCTCGAAGGGCACCCGCATTTTGTGAGCTTTGCTCAGAACAGCCAGGGGTTTTACTGTCATTTTGTTTGGAAGGGTGGTGGGCAGATAGAGAAGCCAAGCCATTGATTTTGCTGTGAAGTTATGAGCTAAGCAAAAACTTGGTTTTGGTTTTACTTTTTATCTCACATGGATTTTAAGATAGCAGCAATGTTATAACTTGAAAATAAACGTTTAACACTTCAACCATATTACCTGCCTGCCACTTTTTAATTGGATGGACATGAACTGGCCGACGGGGAGTTGACATGTCTTCATAATATATAAATATTGAAAGTTGCACGAAAAGTATTGATGATTTTGCTTTTTTTTTTTTCGAAAAGAAGTATTGATGATTAAAAAAATAATAAAAAAAATTATGTTATTTTACCTCCCACGTATTATATATGAAAATTATCAATAATCAATAAATTTACCGTTCATATAAAATAATGGTCAAAATAATTAACAAGACGAAAAAACTTGTTGACCAAGGATTTTATTCTTAATTTTTTTAACTTAAATTCATAATTTTTGTATTCTACTTAAATTTTAATTTTTTTAAAGAAATCAAATATTAAAATAATTGCGGAAGTTAAATCTTTTTTTTATTGTTTTTATTCATAGGTTCCATCATGTGGATAATTGAAATATATGTTTGGAGGTAACGACAGCAAATTAACAAACGTTTGGCTATTTTGGTAATTTTCGTAAAAGGCGGTTTTAGCGACAGTTGTGATGGTTGAAACATTTGCGCAGTAAAATTCAACATTGTTACTCGACACTTCTTAATTTTTAACTTAGGATTTTTTTTTTAAGATAATAGTGTATAAATTTTTACAGTATTGATAATGATATTTATTATAGTTTTTTAGATTTAGATATTTTAATTTTCACCATTGATTTAATTTAGTGGATAAATAACTAATTGCTTAATAATTAATTGATAATATCCAAATTCATGTATATAATTTTATTTTTTTAATTTGATTAGTATTTTCTAAATGACCAATAAAATTAAATATTAAATCTTTAAATATACAAATTAACTTAGATGTGCAAACAATAAATATCGATTCTTCAATCCTCAACAACACGTGTTAATTCAGATTCCTTTAGTAATTTATAATTGGAGCAATATAATTTTAAATTCTTAATTTTATTCATTCATTTTTTTAATTACTTATTAGCTAAGAAAAAGATTGAATTGAATTAATTTCTGTAATATTTATTAATCTAACAGTTTTTTTGGTTGAAGAAAAGATAATAATGAGAGGATATTTAAGATTGAGTTGTGTTAATACTAAAATAGATATATTTTAAAAGGATAGCTAGTAAGTTTAAATTGAAAATAATTGAAATTAAAATATTATTCCAACTAACTTTTAATTTTATAGACTGTTAATTAAATTTAATGGTGCATAGATATACTACTATCGATGCTGTGATTTTTATAATAACATTGTAGGGTGGCCCACTTAAGTTATTGTTGCTTAAATTAATTTAACAAAAAGAAGTGTATAAAAAAATTATTGATAATAAAAAAAACGTTGAAAAAGATAGTACAATATACGGAATTTTATCTTTTTTTTTTGTTATATAACTTAAAATAATAGAACATATTTTTATTTTCGAAATACATGAGAACTGTTCTAAAGAAACTGAATGAGAATTGATCTAGAGCGCGTGGTGATCTTTCATTAGAAGTTGTGAGTCCCACTACAAAATTTTCTCAACCAAAGCTCGCCACGCTCGCACTCGCGCACCAATCAAACTCCGTTAATGGGTATACCACATATCATTAAAAAAAAAGGTCCCCATAGAGGAAAATTCAGCTTCAGAAAGTGAAATTGCCACTTGGAACTTCATGTGTGTCTTCAATTATTTTACTTCCTTAACAAATAGCACTGTTATCTCCACAAGACCAAGACCTCTAAGAGCTGTTATTAACGGTACCCTATAAATTGCAGTTTCAGCCTCTTCAAATTTGAACCACCATTCAGCTGTCTGAGAAACTCTCGTATAGTATATAGTTGACACTTACATGGCAGATTTTCGAGAAAATATGCAGAGTTTAAGGGCAAATCAAGCTTTCACCGAGCTTGGTATGAACATGGAAATGGTAAAGCATTTTGCAGAGCTAAAGCCAAGCATGCTAGAGAATTTCAACACACCAAACTTCTCATTAGCAACCCCCTTGGCCAGCCAGCAACCCGAGTTTCTGGCAGGCTGTTCTTATGACAATTCTTTCAGCAATTTTCAAACAGATAGCCTGATTGTACTGCCAAGTGTTCGTACCATAAAGGGGAATGACGATGTCTTATTTGAAAGCAGCAGAAGAGAAGTTACAGAACAATCAACAAGGTTCTCCAAGACCATGTGTTCTTCAGCTTCAACAAGTGAGATTCAGGGAGACACCTACAAGAATAAAAAAAATGTATGTGCAAATTGTTCCTCTTCGAAATATTTTTATTTAACTGTCCCTGTGATTCACTGCTTCATTGGTAATCTGATATATGCATTTTCAGAGATCAAGAAAAGGGAAGAAAGTGAGTAGCAATGAGAAAGGGGAGGGAAATCCAGAGAGAATTATTCATGTTAGAGCAAAAAGAGGCCAGGCTACTGACAGTCACAGCATAGCAGAAAGGGTTTGTGTATTTGCGAGTTTTAGCCCATATAATCAGCGAATGAATTGACTGTTATAACGAACATCAGTTGAAGAAACGAGCAATGATATATATATATTTTTTTGTTGTTTTCCCTTCTTTTGGTCTGTAAATCAGGTCAGAAGAGAAAAAATCAATAAGAAAATGAGATGCTTGCAGGACCTTGTTCCTGGATGCCACAAGGTAGATGTTTTATATTTGTAAAATAACTATGCATGTAGGTTTAAAGTCATGCAAATATGTGAATATAATTATCCTCAGCATGAGTGGGTAAATCTGCAGGATATGGGAATGGCGGGGATGTTGGAGGAGATAATCAATTATGTTCATTCACTGCAGAATCAAGTTGAAGTAAGTCACATACATAATCAAAGTTTAGAAGTATTCATCCCAAAAGTTATCATATCAACAGTTTTGACCTAATTTCTCCTTTTTCCTCCTGAATTCAGTTTCTTTCGATGGAGCTTGCAGCTGCGTGTTCTTGTAACGATTTAAACCTCGAAACAGAATCCAGCAGAAAGACACAGGTATGCATGTATTGAGTTGCATTGCGCATATGTATGTATGCATATGCCTTGGCACATAATTACGTGCACAATTGTAAGCATGTATGGGTGAACATATGTGAAGTGAGTGATGCAGAATATTTTATGCGTCAGGGAACCAATTCACATGAGTCACTGGAGATGGAGAAATGGGCAAAAGAAGCATATGGAGAGTACACTAGCTTCCACTCAACATGGTCCCTTTGACTCTACTTTTGGCTCTTATTCCCTATTTGAGACGCACGCACAAACACAAGCACATGTACATGCTTCATGTGCTTCTTTCTTGCAAATCAAATCTGTTTTCAGTTATGCTGCAAATGTTCCAAAGATATGTGTATTGCCTCGTGAAGGGTTCAGGACTAAAGTACAAAAGTTGGATTCTTATTTATTTTTGTCGAATTCGAGGACTAATTTTCCTTAGTATGATGACTCTACTATGTATGGTATTTGATATCGTAGCATCCTATGTATTGGTGTTGCCATGTTCGGCAGAGCAGATAAGCAGAAAATGATTTTGATGTGACTTGGCTTCAATGTATTGCTTGTATACTTAATTTTATTTTGTGAGTTGGAATTTAGCATTTGGGTCACTTTTGTGAACTATTATGCTCATTCAATCAGACACTGGCATGTGATTCATGGTTTCTTCATTTCTTTGCGTGCAAGAAGTGAGAGAGACAGAACAAGAGTGTTTCCAAAAATTGTTTTCAGAATCCGTTGATCACAAATTCAATCTCCAAATTCATCACAAGCATTAACAGCTACGAAAACCAAAACACTTGCTTCAATAACTAAAAGACACATGCACTTGCAGCTGTCCTAAAGCAATCAAGCTTACCAAGCAATGATAAATCTTTTTGTCTTCGGCTATCTAGTGTTTGTTCTTCTTTAGTGATAACAATTTATTGATTCCAAATAATATCCTCGGATAATGAAAGTTCATCATAGCTCAGAAGTCAAATTGATAGGAGAAACATCACCATCCAGTCTATTGCTTCAACACAAAGGCTCAATAGTGTCTTAAGTTATAGCAATATCCAAATTGCTAGCAAAATCTCAATTATATGTTCCTTTGTGCATCATCAGTCAATTCCATACAACTATAAAGAAGGTTGAATTATAATAATAATAATAATAAAAAAAAGATAAATTGCATACGAACAATCAAAGGATTAGCAAAAATGGGTTCCACAAACATATGGATAATAAAATCTCGTAGATGTTGCCAATTCATGTGGTGAATGATTGATTTAAACAATGCAATACATAATATAAATTTCCTGGGGACATAAAAGAAAATAGAATGCAGATGCATTGTATCCTAAACTACAGGATTGAGAGGAGGACAACTTGAATGGGCCATATCTTGTTCACAAGAGGATGGAACAATATGGGTTCTCAATTTTCCTGAAAGAAAAAGACCTCAATTGGTAAAGCTTCTACAATCTGGATAACTTTTCTTTGACCCCTTTTTGACATTTTTCACTTGCCTTTTGTGAGTGCATGCACAATGAGAAGGATAATAATGAGTTAATGATCCCTTTGCTGGCAACATCTAATAAGTTTAACTGAATTTGGATAGACAAGAACCCTTACGAAGGCTAGCTTGAGGATTTACAGAATTAGTCATATAATGCTAGCCAGCATATACTAGCGCGCATGTCCAACTTACAAAGAAAACACTTTTTTTATGCAAAAACTAATACTCCGAGAAAGCAACTGAAACAAGTCCAGTGATTCAGTTTTTAATATTTCTATACTTTAATGCCCATGTAAAGCACATTTGTCCCCCCAATTTCTCATCCAATGATCCAAAGCTCATCCTTATCATATCTTTCTGCTTCTTTCTTTGCTGTCAAATTGCAAATATACCTTCAATTGGACAAAATAAAGTACCCAAATTGGCTTTCTGTTGAAGCTAGGGATGCATCCTGCTAACTTTAGTTAATTGGTCAGAGTTAATAGTGATTTCTTTTTTGCTTCATCTGTTGAGCGGTATCTACTTTAGAGAATTCTTAAAGATCACAAATAGGGGAAGCAAAAACAAGATAGATAGAAACGGATGGAGATGTGTAGACCACCAAGTCTGCTTTGAAAATAACTTCCAATATCATTGTGTACCTACATGTGCTCGTACAGTCATACAATGTTACCCCTTTGTTTGTCTACATGTTTGCCTTGTCTTTCTTATTTAATGCTATTGGTTCCTACATATCGCACAAAACTTTACAAGCAACGTCGCTATTGAATTCTCTGGCTCAAGTGTACACGATAACATGAAGTGCCCCTAAAGTTACCCCATACATATATTAATGTGTGCTCTTAAAAGTACAAATTAAAAACGTGTGACCTTGTATTTTTAAAGCGAGGGTCCTATAGTTTCAGGACGATCTTGTGGCTTGATATTAATCATGCCAACCCTTTGTCAGATATTGTATACATGTGTGATCAAAATTTGTCAAATTGGCACTGGCTGAAGTGTTAAAGTTGGCGTTGATTTATTTGAAGGCTTGTAATGTTGTTGCAGCGGTGGCCTTAAATATCTTGTGCAATCTTTGTCAAATTTTAATTAAATAACACATGGTCTGTCTCAATATATATCTCTCTCTTTATTTTTTATTATTTTAACATATAAGTTTTAATTTATGTGATATTCATTCATTAAATATTGATTAAATAATATTATTAATTATTATATTTATTATTTAATAGATAAATAATAAATAATATTAAAAATTAAGTTAGAACTTAAATATTGAAATTCCTTATATATATATATATATATATATTTTTCGCATTGGTTTCTTTTTAATAACTTAAAAAAATAACAGAAACAGAAACATTCTCATTGGCCCCATTTTAAAATTGGCATGGCCCTTTATTGAAACGTGAAGGATAGACGGGTATATTGGGCTTACATCTACAATGGGCCAATCCGGTTCAAATTTAAGTTGGTAATGGTCCATACTGTCTCCGTTACCTCTTTCTGATTGCATCGGAAGATTCAACTCGGCTGGTTTAACGATTAACACTGAAGCAAACTTAATTATCAGCACAAATAAATTTGAAATTTATTAATTAAACTTGTAATTTTCTTTTTTCAATTTTTTGCTCTAGCTTGCATTGTATCGTCGTTGTACGTAGTCTTCACCAGAAATAATTTTTCTTTTTTTAAATGATGTCTCCAAGGCCAAACTCTGACGATCGAGGATCTTCTAATTTCAGGTAACAAAGATAAATCTCATATTCAGTTTTCCTTTTGCCGTTTTGCTCTTCATTGGTTGCGGTTTTTGCAAAACCCTAACTTTCTGTTTAGTTTAATAGCAAAGAAATTTTTGAATTTAATCTCATGTTTTAATGTAGGTTCATTAGACGCTAAATTGTAGTATGTAGTTTCAGCTGACTATTTACTCGAATAAATTCGTAGTCTTCGACCTTAAATGAAAAAATAAAAAACACAGTAAAATCTCCTGTTCTGTGTTCTTAGTTTTCTGCTAAGAACTATTGAAACAATTTGTAAACAAAAAATGAATCTTTTTGTTTAGTAAGATTGGCCTCAGTTGAGTGAAATGTTTAATGTTAGTTGACTGATTCGGTGAAATTGCGACAACTGTGAACCGTGGTTGAGCCAAATACATATCATGAATCTCATGTGGATTTGCAGATCAGTACAGCTGCTGTACTGAATTATTCTCTGAATGACTTCTTGTATTTGTTTGTTGTTTTGATGTTTGAGATGTAAGTGTTAATAATATGGAAATCATTTGTTTTAAATTTTAGCTTTTCCACATTTTAGTTGCGAGAACAGAAATGAAAAATTCTTAGCTTTTCAGTTTTCACTCTATTGGTATTTGCTTATTTTTTTTCTTTTCTTTTTGGCACTGGATATTCATAGCAAGTAGCGACTTGTAATGATTTACTTTCTTTGCGTGTTTTCCATTAGGCATACACCGTTACAGATACTTCATATAATTGCAAGCTTTTTGAGGATATGGTCTGTTTACTCCATGTATCGCTATTTGTCTGAAACGGGAGCTCCAGTCATACTTTTTATCTTCTGCTGTTTGGTGCCCTCATCCTTCATTTTTTTGCTGCTGCAAAAGCCTTGGAAGGGCAGACCGCTCTTGAATACTCAGGTCCGTATTTATTGCAAAATGAGAGATATGGATGAGAGAAACTGATGCTTAATTATCTGCTATTATATGTTCCTTTGTAAGTAAATTTACTTGTTTTCCAGATGGTTCCTTCTGTCATTAATGGTGGCATAACAGCTTTATATTTTATCTTATGGGTAAAGGGACTCAAATCATGTGGACCAGTTAGGTAGGTTCTGATTCTTAAAGATTGTTTATTATTTAGTTTTTATATGTTTGATTTTGTTTCACTGAACCTCAAGATATTTTTTTTAAGTTTTATGCTGAGATTGCACGCTGATATTAGCCGGTCTGCTGGTTAAGGCCTGATTGGCTTTAACTGAAGTTAATGATCTTATTTTGACTCTTCTGGATGTCTTGATGCTGGATAAAGCGTTGTTCCACTTTTAATCCATCTCTTTATTATAGTAGTTCATGGTTGATTTTATTTGAGAAATTACTTTTGATTAACATATATTTTGGCCTCTAGAGCTTTATTGGCAGAGTATTCTGGTGCTGTTCTTGGAGTACTATCAGCAGTATTGTATGGACGGAAGGGCCATGTTTGGAAAAAGGTAATTTTCTGAAAGATGCTTCACTGTTCTACCGACGAATTTTGCTTATGGTATGGTTTCTTCTCAGTTAAATGGCACTTTGGTGGAAACTTAAGCATAGATTTGTAATCTTGCAATTGTAGACAACCTTAGATGTGTATTGTGATTGAGGAAATAACTGATATCCTGACAATGCCAATAAAAATTGAGTTCTGCCAATGCTGGTTGAAAATTGAATCCAATAACCTGATAGCAGTTTCAACTTGACATTGGAACCCGAAGAGTCTTTGATCAGATCTTTCGTCATAATAATTTATTATCATCTGGGATGTTGAAACTGGAAATTACTAATTGGATTGGTGTTTTCTCATATTTTACCAGGTAGGTGGGCTTATTGCGATGTTGGCATCTTTCTACTTCTTATCTCAAGGCTGGGCTACAGAAACTTCTCCATTCTATATCCGTTTTGAACCTGAATTTTTATAAGCAAATAAATGCTGATATATAAGTGATTTTCATTTTTCTTCCTTTTTATTCTTTGTCCTTTCCTTTTTAAGCTTGGTCCAAATGTATTGTGATAAACTTAACCTGAATATACCTTTCAAAGATAGTCTTGATGCAGAGCTTCAGACTCAACAAGTACTGGGAATGAAAGAAATGGTAGTTCCCCTACTTGCTGGAATCTTATCAGCGTTGAGAAGAGTGATTGCACGGCGTGTTTCACTCAAGGTGTCGACATTTTACTATCTACATTTATCTTGTGCATTTTTCGTTCAGTCCATATTCTAGTTACTAGCCCTCCCCCTCACAGCATTACCTTCTCTTTATTTTTCCAACTGGTGAAAACTCATACCCTAACATGAATTTGGCCATTCTCTGCTGTCAGAATACACTCAAGAGACGACTTCATGCTATCACTATTACTTCGGCAGCATGTTTCCTGTTTCCTGTAGCTATGTGGGACTTGATCATCGTAAGTTTTGTTATTATAATTCAGTCCTAAGAGTAACTTTAGCAGACATACTTGTTTGTGAAATAATATACTTATTTTGGCTTGATGGAGATTAGCTTTATAACCACTTCAGGGGTCAAAATCGAGTAGCAGTGTGGAGCTGCCATTTTCTGTGTGGGCTTTTCTGAGCACTACTCTCTTTGGAGTTATCTTGATATTCTATGTTGACACTATGGCAGAGGAGAGGTGCCTTCTGCATTCACGCATCTCTGGCATCCACAACTTACTGGTGTTTGATTAGTTCACTTGTTAATTATTGATACAACTATTGTTTGTAGGTTGCACATGGTTTTTTCTTCTCCAAGGCATTTAATGGTAGCTGGAGGATGCATTATTGTCATGGAGATGGTGTACAAGATGGACTTTTCACTTATAGGCTTTATAATTTGCTCCTTAATATTGGGTTTTGGTATGCCCCTGAATAAAAGTTTTTCTTTGTTTCCTTTAACTCTAGTTTGTTGTGGGTTCCATTTCCGTATCTTGACAAGGAATACACCAAAAACAGAAACTATATGAGTCATCTTTTAGTGCAAGGAAGTTGAAGGGAAAAAGGCATGAAAATTCAGAATTAAAAAAAATAATAGTAATAATATATATACACACTCAAGACTATATGCACTCTTATCTGGCATCTGATTCTGACTCTAGGATATTTTAAGGATACTTTTTGTGATGATCATTAATTTCTCTTGAACTCTGTTCTATGTTTGATAGCTTATGCATTTTTTTTTTTTTTTGCGTAATTATGTAGGGATATATGAGGCTACTTCCTTGGATCATGGCAGGAAAGACACTTTTCAAAAGCCAGATCTATCAAATGGGATGCTAGGGGATGAACTTCAGATGTCTTCACTTCCTACTTAGGAGTAAGGTGAGCATATATCCCTCTTATGTAATCTTTTAAGATGCACACACCTCTTTTCTTGATCTATGCTGCTGCGTAGCTCAATATTTTACAAATTTAAAAGTTCTACCGTATATTGGGTGCTAAGGTGAGCATACAAGACCTTTTCAAGCAAGGTAGAGAGATGGATGGCGACGTATCTCTTCCTTAACTCTTAATTTTTGTTTCCCTTTTCTCGGTGACGGTATTGACTGATCTACTTTATCAATGCACTTGCAGTTTCAGGAGTATCAACAGCACATTCAGTTTTTGTTTGCCGCATTTCTGGCAGAGATTAATTTTGTCGCCAAAACTTATTGGGTCTTAAACACTGCTTGCTCGGGAACTCACAGCCAAATTCTTTATTGGAGACCTAATTGGGATCTCCAAAGTGGATGTTAAAATGATTGGAAACTTCCTAACATATTGTCGATGGTTGGAACCCTCGAATATGGCACAATAGGATACTCGTGAGGACATGAGACCGCAAAATTCGCCTCTTTTTTGTTCGTAGTTTCTATTGGACTAACCTGTGAAGGGATTTTACATACGATTGATTACACCGTATGAAAAATTTACTCAACCGATGAAATTTTCATGAAATAGTACATGGACGTTATGTATAGTTTTGACTCGCCTGTTGTGTACGTGTAGTTGCTATTACCGGAGTTAACTGAAGAATATTTTTGCCATTAATCTATATTTCTGTATTATGTGGAAATGGCTTAAAGTTTAATCACACGTATAACAAAGTATGTCTTGAAGCTTACATTACGGATTGTACGTATGTCATTTTTGTTACGGATATAACTTGATGCAAGAAAAAAATACTTAAATTTATGAGTGATTTAACAGAACGCTTATGTATCATTGCTTCAAATCCCAACGCTGACCTTATCTATTTTTATGGCCAATTGCTTTAATTAGAGTTAAGACTACAAAACCTAATAAAAATTAGGTTAAATCAATATCATTAATTTTTTTTTCACGTTGCATTCCTTCAAATATGATATAAACACAAGTTGTCTGCAACCAAAAAAAATAAATTAACAAAATTAATAAAAATAAATTAATTTGAAGAAACTTAGACCTCCTAAAAGATGTTGGTGGTGTTTTCAAATACCAATGCCTCCCATAAACAACTATTAAGTTGCCAAATCAATATTCAAGACTTATTCATGATGATGATGGTGCTGGTTTATATAACATGCCAGCTTACATATAAAATTTGAACCCAAAGAATAGGAGTATAATACTCCATAATCCCTTAGATCAAGTAACACTAACATCTGAACTCTAATGCTATGTCCAATTACAGATAACAACCCTAAAGATAAATGTAAAGTAAAATAAGATATATAAGAAATAATTTGAATAATTGTAACAAAATAATTCTGATTTTAAATATCAAATTTTTTATTATATTTTTTATCACTGCTACATTTTACCATTTATAAATTAAAAATATATAGGAAGATTACTAATTTTTCTCCCACTGTAATTACTATATATCATTTACTCATTTACCATTTTCATAATAACTAATAATCCTGTGTCAACACAATTTTTATTCAAATCAAAATATATATTTCTTGTTTTTTTATACTTAATTTTTTTATTTTAATTTTATTTATATGATTTATTTACTTTATAATAAGTATGAAAAAATATTTATAAAATTAAAAGTACAAGAAAAATATTGTTATTATTAATTTTTATTCATATCAAAACATATATTTCTTATTTTATGCTAAATTTGTTTATTTTAATTATCATTCATATGATTTATTTAATTTATAATAAATATGAATAAAAATATTTTTTTAAAAAATAATATTATAAAATTATATTGTTAAGAGGTTATTAATTATTATAAAAATAATATGGTACAAATGGTATATATTGATTAAATAAGAAAGGAAATTAAAAATTACCCAAATATATATTAAAATTTGAGAGGTTTAACAAAATTTGGAAAATGAAACAAAATTTAAATTAAAAAAAAAAAAAACACAATAATCCACAACCTGCGTCTCCATCAACTGTGACTCACTTTCTCCGAAAGCACCCCCAAAAAGCTAAAAGGCCATTAATTTCATCAGAAATCCTTCAATGCCCTTCTCGACTACTCACAACCCCCGCGTTCTGCTTCAACCAGTGAGAAATACAAGCCCTTTAGTGTGCAGTAACACTGACTGTTTCAACAAAAAGGAGCAAACCCAGAACTGGAATGGATTGAAATTCATCAGACGCAAAAAGCTGTTAAAAGATCTTTCTACCTGGGGCATTGGTGGGCCTTGTGATTACTTTGTCCAAGTTTTTGACCAATCCCAACTTGTTTCTGCCATCAGGTTCGCTTCTTGTTCTGTTTCATAATTTCAGAATATTTCATCTGTATTCTTATAATCTTATGCGATGCCACGTGTATTGTAAAGCACCTTTTTTTTTTACCGAATAATCAGCTTGTAAGAACGTTTGATTAATTGATGCATTTCTGGAAATACGATGTCATTTTCTTCACATTTTGTTACCGCTTGAAATAAACCCAAGAACCAATATTTTCTGTCGCTACTTATCGTTGAAACAGTGCAGGTATTGTCATGAGCATTCCATCCGGTACATTATTATTGGTAAAGGCTCAAATTGTCTCTTTGATGATTTTGGTTTCGGTGGTTGTGTTATCTTAAACCGAATTGAGTTCTTAGAGAGGAAAGAATCCGGAATATACAGAGTCGGAAGTGGTTTCAGATTCAATACTTTGGGGATGCAGTGTTGCATCGAAGGATTCACGGGTCTTGAGTTCGCGACAGGAATTCCTGGAACAGTAGGTGGAGCAGTTTATATGAATGCTGGAGCAAATGGGCAGGTAACAAAAAGATGGTTTTTTTTTTTTTTTTACAAAGATGTAGATTATTTGGAATGTTGGTGCATCGGGCAGCTGATTGAGTTGTTTCTTTTTTTCCGGTATTCAAAGGAGACGGCTGGTGCCATTGATAGTGTCGATATTGTTACAGTCGGAGGAAAGCTTCGGAGAGTTTCCAGAAATGATCTAATGTTTGGCTATCGCTTATCATCATTTCAAGACATGAAAGACTTGGCAGCCATTGTTGCGGTCACATTTCAACTGCAAGATTCAACATCAGCTAGGAGAAAGCAACAGGAGTATTTGGAAAGGTGATTCGTGGAAGTGTTAAACTGTGCTTACTGAAAGAAATGTTTTCTTTATAAGTGCTTATGAGGGTTGGTTTGATCACAGGAGGAGGATGACTCAACCTCTGGGAGATCGAACGGCTGGCTCAGTGTTTCAGAATCCACCTGATGTAGCAGTTGCAGCAGCTGAGTTGATCGAGAAAGCTGGTTTGAAAGGATTTAGAGTTGGGGGAGCAATGGTTTCGAACGTTCATGCCAACTTCTTTGTTAATGCCGGTGGCTCAACGTCTAGAGACATGCTTAATCTCATTGCTTTTGTTAGGGAGAAGGTTGATCAGAATTTTGGGATACAGCTGAAGGAAGAAGTTCAATACTTTCATCCGTAATGTAACCATTTGAATCAATACGGGGACAAACAAACTGGCAGTGAAACAATTGGTGTAAATTAGCAGAAGTAGTTTTAAATGATATTCCATTTGAATCAAAACGTTTCAATATTTAATTGATGAATCCATCAGTATGTTGTTTCTGCATGAGTTTTTGTCGTGTGCAACGTCTAGTACTTCCAAGAGCTTTTTGTCAGTGCTTTGGTGATGACATGAGTAAGGATTCCGATTGGACAAAAAAGAAGGCAAAGAGAGACTGAATGACGAGTTTCAATTTCATTTTGGAGCCCATCCTGGAAAACGTGCCTTGAAGGGCAACAATAACAAAAGCATCGGTAGTGCAATAAATACCCAGCAAAGACTGAGGTGTGTGTGGGAGTGCGTGTGAAAGAGAGAGGGAGAGAGAGACCTTGCGGCAAAGAGATCCACAGCCAACAAGTGAATCCAAGCAGAAGCTAAAGTTATCTCACTGGAGAACATCTTTGCCATGCCAGGTAGCTGCACATATTGCAATATTGTTAATTATATCAAATTGAAACAATTGATTTACCCCAACAATCATTAGAACTTTTAGTATGTTGGATTGATGTCGCATCTGAGTCCAATTAATATATACATATGTATGTATGTATACCTCTGGAAGCCAGTATTTACTAGCAAACATAAGTCGTAAAGTATCAGGTGTCCAGGAGAGATATAGTAGATATGCGTATAGAACTCCAAGCACGACATATGGTATGCTACTTTCCATAGATTTCTTCGTCTGCATTTTGAGAAACATACAAAACCATCACATACATCACTCGAGAAACACTAAAACATCTAAAAGGCTTCAAGATTCAAGTCAATGAAATTAACAAAATTTGGCTGAATACAAGGAAGCAATTAATCAAGCAAGGGATTTATAATTTATTAGAACTGGGATTCTTTTTTTATTTATTTTTAAGTTGTTCATTAGAACTGGAAATTGATTATTAAATTTTGCACATAAAACGACAGTAGTCAATTCAAGGCAAGGCATGTAGATTTATAGAAGAAGAAGGCACAACGATATAAAACAATCTCAAACAGCTATATTTTGAATCTCAGGAAGGTTTCAGGAAGCTCTTGGAATAAATGAAACAATTATGTCATTTTTTGGTGACATGATAGGCAATATAAATGTCCCAGTCAAGAAGTGATTGGGGATGCAAACAATGTGTATGTGCTTATAAGAAATGAGAAATGCACAGTTTAATGGAAGTTCCCAGATAAATACCAAAAATTTACCAGTTCAGCTTTAGGAGCAAAAACCATGAGTGTGTAGAATGGAAGCACGCCTGCTGTACCCAAGGTGAACATAGTACTAACAAGCTGAGGGCCTGAAAACCCTAAAAAGTGGTAGGGAAGATATTATAATAGGCAATTATCCCTAATAACACAGGCATATCGGCAGGGAAAAAGCATTTAACACAGCTTAATGGTGAACAGAATAGTCTATATTAATAGTGTGCTAATAATGCTCCAAAGTTCAGCAAATGCATTGTGCAGCAAGGATAGAGAGCACATGCACTGACAAAAGTTCTGTAAAAATTGTTTAAAAAGATCAAGAGAAAAAAAGTGACCATTCGAGCATATATTCAAAATAACAATCAAACTTGCACTTGATTCCATAATGTCAACCAAGTAAGTCATTATTGCCTATTGGCCTTAGGGAGTGAATGTTAGTATACTGTATTCTTTGATGAAACCAAAACAAGCAACTAAGAAAGGCATTGATCTCTGAGCAGCACCAAGTTGTGGAAATTTTTAGACGAAATCAATATACGAAATCAATATTTCAAACTAACAGAGTACTTTCTACTGTGGTCAATGGTATTGCAGCCACAGCACAACTTTAAAGACTTGTGCATAAACCAGTGAACAATCACCATTTCCCTCGAACAGAGGAAAAACCGGAAACATCAGTCACAGTAAGATATCCTACTACCTTCTTGAAACGCTGATGAAAAAAACAATAACAAAATAAAATAGGAAGCAATCAATAATTAATGAAACAAATAGTAAACAAGATTACATGAAGCTTGAATGCAGAAGCCTTTTTGATGACGAATGAATTTTGAAACCTGCGGCCTTATAATAACTCTTGATCCTCCAACAAAACTCCATTCCCTTCGCAAGTCGATTCCAACTCCAGTAACTTGTCGTCCAAAAGTTTTGGCGTTCATGCTTCTGAGAGCAGAGGTTAATCTTTGATCCACACCAACATTACCCTGAATTCCTATAGGCTGCTCCAAACAGTCAATCTATAAGCAACAAAACTTAAACCGAAAGAGCATCCCTCGAGCTTGCACAATAAACAGAAAACTATTAATTTAATTTATACCATTATTCACCTTTCAAGCGCATTAGCATTCAATAAATTTCATGATAGAGAAGTTTCCTACTCAAGGGAAACAGAGAAATCCAATTCTGATAATGTAAGGCCACAAAACCAAACAATTGGCTAATTAATTGGAAATGGGAAAACATAATCACAGATCTTAGCAGGAATTGAACCCCCCAAAAAAAATGTGAAGATAAAGTCACTGAAAAACAAAAATTGCTTCAAAAATAACACATCCAATTTTAATCACTCCTAAGATTCCAATAAAACCCAGAAAAAGGAAACCACTAAAATGGCAAAACCATAACTTGAACAGCAAAAACAAGAAAGAAACTTACCTTGTCCTTGAATGGCAACACTAGAGGGTGGCATAAGCAAGAAGAGAAGGCCATGTTATGAGCAAAAATGAAAATCCCAGCAAAAACATAATGGCTTCTTCATCCGTTATAAAAGCACTCACTATGTGTACGATAAAAGAAAAAAAATGGTGAAGTGGTGAGGTGGGACGTTCTTTCCACTAAGATGAAACAGAGTACAGACACGCAGTTATAAAGCCACGAGCAGAAATGAAGGAAACGTCATTACATTCACGCATGCATCTATTATTAGAGAGTTGGGTTGAGTTACACACTCACAGAGCACTGAAAAGCTTAGCTAAGACAGACTGTTTCCTCGTCATCGTCCCACTTTTCATTTGGAATCTTTTTATGTTTTACACGTGGCCGCACGTGATTGCTTGTAGTTTTTTCACGGTAGTTAATGATCCATATCTGGTCAACTGAAGAATATTATTATAAGTCAATCAGTATATTGGAGGTGCCCCACGTTTATACCCATTAAATTGAACCGATAAATAATAAAAATATATATATTATAATTTTAATTAATTAATTATAAAAAAATACTTTACGGTAAAATATTTGCAACATAACATGACCCACATTCTAAGCTAAGTGAGTTTATGAGCATGTGCATGTTGTGTATCGCAACAGAAAATACGTTGAGAAATTTAGAGAAATAACCTTAAGAATCATTTATCACTTGGATATTGTCAATCTAAAATCCTCCCATCTTTTATTTCATCATCTTATCTTTCAGAATTGAAAGAATGTGACACAGCCACCATACAGACGAAGGCCTTCCTCTCAAGAAACGCAACATCGACCATGTGTGCCGTGATAATTTGAATTGCTAAATACAATGTTTCAATCTGATGCGCTGGACAGTTCTGTACATTCAATGCCAGCCTTATTCCCTATCTAACATCAATCAAGCTCCTCTTTTTTATGAACTCTAGCCAGTGATCAATCAACTGTCAGACTACTTCTGCTGTGATCATCAAGCCATGAAATGATATCAGTAAATACTCGAATTATCATGTCATCAGGCTCACCCTCCAGAAGTGAATGAAAAGCATCCTTGTAAAGAATGTACTTCTTGTCCTTACTGCTCGCTTTCTCATATAAAGCTCTGCTCACCGATGGGTCAGTTACAGTATCATCCTCTCCATGCATGATTAGCAGTGGCAGAGAAACCTGCCGTAATAACCAGAATTAGTTATATCTGATGCAAGGTTTATACACCAATGATGTACAAGAATGTTCTATATCAACCAAAACACTTCTGTTAAATGAAATTTTCATTCTTATTTGAGATTCTTGTACATCCAAAGATTTAAAATGAACTTAAATTGCAATTCCACATATCATATCCCTTAAATAGTTCCTTTTCTCCATCCAGTGAATGTCTAGCCCAATAATATTCTCATCTTGGTTTCTTAGTTTTTCAAATTGAGTTCAAGCCTGTTCATGAAGAGAAACACATACATCCCTACATTTCTTAGTATTTCATTTTCTACTTTCTTTTTTTAGTTATCAGCTATGCAATTTCTGAGAGCCATCACTAATTCAACAATTCAAATCGAAAGTTCCAACTGGACAAGCCCCTTTGAGTCAACAGACAATAGCCTTAATGCGGGCAGAAAGAAAGGTCATGAAAAGTCTCAGAACATATGCCTCAAACTGGTTTAGAAGAGCATGAACACATACTAAACATGATCAAATGCAAGGTAAGTTTCCTTTAAAAAATGGACAAAAAATCATAGTGCAGTTGATATCAAAATTCAATATTAAAAATAATTTTCATGCCTTTTCCAACTTATGTTCTATCTCTTCAGTGGTTTTGAGCAGCTCTAGAGCAGTCCGCAAGCGTGGCTTATCCTTGTAAACAATGACATTATACTTAGCCTGCATCCAAAGAAAGAAAGAAATTCAGAGGGAAATGCATTCAACAGAAAAAATGAGAGCATTTGAAATCAACAAGTGAATTGCAGAATGAATAAAGAAATAAATCAAAATGCAGTACGAAGGGGGAAAAAAAATGCTACTACCATATGATATCACAATCCTACATGCCTCCATTATATTATGTGCTACAAAGCCACCATTATTATCAAATGCTCTGCCTTAGTTTCATTCTTTGAAAAGATCTAACAAACATCTATTCTCCAAAAAAAAAAAAAAGAAACAAACCAGTTCTCGCTTCTTCAAATCTCTAAATGCAGCCTCAGCCAAATCCTTTTGAGGAACCAACTTATGCTTTGGAAGAATATTAGCCATGCCAATCAGGAATTTTTTTAATAAAAATGGAGGCACCATGTCGTCTGCAATCTATGCAAAATTTTGAATTAATAGGAGGAAGAAAGGTCAGATTCTAAGACAGTTTACAATATAATTAGGTTAAAGAAAATACTTTGCACATAGGTGCAACCAGAATAGCACCGCTCCACGCATTAGGCTGTTTTAGGTGCACCTTCATTGCTACAGCTCCACCGAGAGACTGACCAAAGAGGAAGCTCGGTAAAGTACGAAACTCGGGGTAATCTGCCATGTGAATCCAACAAAACATAAAAATCAAGACAGACAAGTGTCTTCATCATAATCTATTAACCAAATATAAGATGTTTGTGATGTGTACTATAATAATCGCCCTTAAAAAGATCATTTCAATACACTTTGCATTGTCTCAAACAATGACAAATTCAACAAACCAGAGAAAGTTTTCTCCAAAGTGAACAAAACAAAGAATACGTAAATGAACAAATCAAATTGACATGGAAAGGGAAATGTTAAAATCATCAAACCTAAACCTACACTCGAAACAAAATTTAATTTTGTCGCTATTGAGGGTTTCAAGGATTCCAAGATAAGGCTCTAAAACAACTTGGCACACCTTTGACTTTGGAATAATGCTCGATGACATCATCAACCAGCCGGTCAAAGCTGGGAATGTAGCCATGAAGACCCGCCGAAAGCCCAAATCCAGGGTAATCCATAGCGAAAACTCCGTAACCAGATGATGCCAACTTCCTTGCAGTTCCTGAACAAATTCCACTGTGTAAGGCTCAATTACCCCAACATGCCTAAGGCCATAAACAGGTAAATGCTACTTAATGCTAAAAGCTACATGCCTTCAAAGAAAAATGTACAAGTGTCTCCATAACCATGACAAAAACACACCACTGCTTTGGGTTGAGAGGTCTCTGGAAGCCAGCTTTTACAGAAAATTTCCAGTCCTCTGGAATTCACCTCATATGACTGCAAAACAGCTAACAATGTGACCTAATTCAGTTAAAAAGCAAATTACAGCAATGTCAAAACACAAAAACAGCAGGGCACAATGTTTTTATATACTTTAGCCAGCATCACTGATCACAGCTTGGGTATAACCTCGCTCAATTCCACTTTTTGCGAAAGACTCCCTTTTGGACGAAATGTAAACAGAAACTAATAAAAGCTGAACTTCTTACCTCCTTCATTTTCAATCCATCACAAGTGGCCTGCAAAATAGCCAAAAATAAAATAATCAAATTATAAAATTCATTCAAAGATTATCCATCATCCTTCAAAAGTTACAACCCAGTTCATCAGCACCATTTACCAACTCTTCATTTACCACAAACAAATCCCATTTAACATCATCAACTTCCAATAACAAACAATACAAAAATAAATAAATAAAGTCAAATCACAGAATGAATGCAAAATAAGCCAATAACATGAAAAAAAAAAAGAAAAGAAAAAGAAAAGCAAAGTATAGAGTCACCTTGAACAAAATATGATCAATATTAAGCTGAATATCCTTAAAAGCCTCACGAGCCCGGCGCCTAGCGGGTGCCTCGTCCATGTTAGCGTCCAAAATCTCGCTCAACTCATCACTTATTCCAGGAAATTTCAGCTTTGCTGCAGCCATTATCCTTCTTTTTTCTCTGAACCCAATTAGCCCTGTACCCAAACTCTTAACCCACGTACTCAATCAACTTCAAATTTTTGTTAATATAATAAAGAAAACGAAGATGAATGCTTTCTGGGTTTTTCCTTTAAATACCACGTAAAGGATGCAGTCACAGCTGACCTTAATGCCATGTTTGGAAAGTAAATAAATTATATTAAAAAAATTGGTGAATGTATGATGGTGTTTGTTTTTGTGGACCGAGAAAGCGCCCAAAGAGGGAAAACACCTATAACGAGATGTCGAGATCTGACTTTTATTATTTTCTTTTTCTCTTTTTTCTTTTTCTTTTTTTTTTGATTGGGTCGTTGAAGATGCGGTTTGAGTGGGAGATGCGTGCTTTCAAAGTTCAAACTTTTATTCGTAATTTCTAGATTTCGTTTTAATTTAACATTCGGGTCCTTTAATTTTGATAAAATCATATACTAAGAATATATATTTAAATATCTTCACATAAATCTTTAACGTGATCTTAAATTAAAATAAAAACTATAATACAAAATTTATATCTAATTAAATTGATGAAGCATGGCTAAATGTCCTTTATTAATCAGTAATAGTATCACATTAATAATTAACTAATATTCAATATGTAATTATTAAAACTATAATTACAATTTAATTAATATATATTTATCATTGTTGTCTTTTTTAAAAAATAAATATTTTAATTTTCTTTATTTTAAAAAAATAATTCAGGGTGGCACTTTTATTATAATTTAGAACGTAAAAGTGCTACATTAACATCAAGGACCTGTGTCAAAGAATTATGAATTATGTCGTTATGTATGCTTTTGTTAAAAAAAATTAGTTAGCCGAATGTTATTACTCCATTTAATAACTGTTTTGCAATTTCGTTTTGTTTGTTCGTCCATAACAAGTGGCGGTTGAACACGTAACTCGTTTTGTACCCGCTTCGAGCCTCGGTTGACGAGCGGCGTTCCCGTGACCGTTAGTCATCTCGGCGTGCGACCGCTTCTTTACTTGCGACACGTGGCCCATACCGTCCATAGCGAATGCGATTCTATGCTATATATTATATATGGGTCTGCTTATGTTACATTTGCTGTAAGTAACAGCAACGACATGGCCATTTTTTGCACCTGTAATTTGTTTCAGCTTAAGTTCGTTCTCATCCGTTGGATTTAGAAATTGTATATCTAATGACCCCTAATGGCAGGCTGTTTGTTACAGAAAATGTAACATAGGCGCTACCATTATATATATATATATATATGTATAATAATTTTTTCTTCAGACTGATCACGTGAATAGTATGCGATCGATCTCGACTCACCTTTTAATGTACGTGTTATTTATTTGTTTAATAATAAATTTTGTAATTTATAAAATAATTTAATTATTATTTGATTAATAAATATATTAATTCTTAAATTTAAGATTTAAATATTAAAATATTTAATATTATTTTTTTAATTCTAATAAAAATAACTTAGCCCACTAGGTTGAGTCGGATATCTAAACCAATTTAATTTAAAATAAAATCAATCCAATCTAATTTGATTCCAACCAATCGATGTGATTTGCCAAATGTGAAATTGCGACTTTTCTACCACCCTTGGAGCCATGTCATTTTCTTTCTTTATGATCATGGACGTGCACTTCAATAGAAGATTTATTCATGGCTGTACACATACCCTTAGATAATTAATTGCGTTTGTTATCATTACTTATATCGTTATTAGTTTCAATTTAATTTGACGGATTTGGATCAAGATTGATGCGTCCACGTGACATATATACCCCACTAATGTGTCAAAAGACAATGTACTAATTTAAAACTACGGTAGGTCATTAAATAAATTATTTTTATTATGTATATAAAATAAATTATTGATTAAAAAAATATATGATATTTAATAAATTGTGTTGTTATAACTGTTGTGAGTATTAAAAAATAGATTACATGCGTTTGATAATTTTTATTTTAAAATTATTATTTTATTATATAATAATTAAAATATACATAATTTTAAATTATTTTTTATTTTTAGAATATAATGAATAAATTATTTAGAAATACTTTTTTAAATATGTAAAATTACATAAAATAAAAAAATTAATTAAATTAAAATACAATGAACATCATTGTTACACAAATATACCATAAAAATTCATACTTGTACATGATATAAATAAAATAAAACGTTATATTTATTACATTCACATTAAATTATAACTAAAGATAACATATAATAGTTGTAGTTTTATTATGATATCTAATGGTTTATATAATAGAATTTATAGAAAGTGTGATATAATTGTCTTTTTATTAAAATAAAAATATTGTAATAAGAACTTTAAAAAATGTATTGTAACTTATTTAATAAGCTGTTTATAAAAAATAATAATCCACTTGTTTTTAAAAATTATTGTTATAATAAAAAATTTATAAAATAAGTTATTTTTACAAAATTTACCTAATATTATTTTCTTAAAAATTATAAAATAAACGGCTTAAGTTTCAATATCAATTTCAAACGAAATCTTAAATGAGTTGCAATAAAATCATGGATAAATTGACGAATATGCATTTCTCTCTATAAAATATTCCTCCCACTTTATACATAAAATTTATTGCAGTTTTGTGATTAAACATAATTTTGTGAAACAATTTTTGTTTTTTTTTTTTAAATCACAATGGCTGATTGTTATTTATATGTTAAATATATTAGTTTGGAGAATTCTTAAACTAATTTTTTTAGTGTAAATTACGCTCATAACCTTAAGGTCTCAAGATTTAAAAACAAATAAAGAAATATCAGGATTCCAATTGAAATCCAGTCATTTTACTATTGTGACACACTCTTTATAAAATATTATTCTAAACACATTAAGTTTGTTAAATTTTGCTATAGTTTTGTTGAACTAAATCACGAGTCCACCACTCATGATCAAGCATGTTGATATCTATTTTTTGCATGAGGTAGGAAATCGTATCATCATATAGAGGTTGCTAATCTATAAACACAATAAAGCCACTCACTATATTAAACTAGTGTTTTTGCTTAATTATACATGTCTAACCTCAACACTTAGGTCTAATTTGATATTAAAACTAGATAAAAAATTACAACATTTAAATATTTGATATATATTAACTACTGTAATTTAAAAATTAATTTTATCTTATCCTATGATAAAAAAATGATAATATTTTTATAAAAATTATTATTCAAAAAATTAAATTTATATCGTACCATCAAATAATTATTTAACTAAATCGTGGGCTAGTGGTAACTCTCATTAGGAGGAGCCCTTCAATTTCCGTAATGAGTTTGTTAATGTGTTCGGGAAGCCCATCTACCCATGTCCCCTTGATGGGCTTATTTGGTGGTAGGTGATGGGTTAGGTCACCTTCTATCTCGGGTTGTACATCTCATTTGTTTCTTGATTCATGAGTAATGAAAGGTTCCAGACCAGGAGACGTGTCAATGTGCCATTGGTCTCATGGTGAGTCCACAATCTATCATCTTAGGGTAAGCTTAAGGTGCACCCCACATCCGAGCTTACCAGATTGAGCTTTGTCTATTGGACTAGGTTGGCCTTAATGTATGGGCTAAATTGCTCTTATACAGTTAATGATTTTACCCTATCTTGGGCAGTTGGGCTAGGCTTTACTATCTTTACTCTCAAGCAACGCCTATGATGGGTTTCTAAAACTTGGTATTCATATTCATGTAGAAGAGTGAATTCTCTCCACTATGTTATTTTTAATTTAGCCCATAAAAAAAAAAAAAGCTATGAACATTCGAAAAAAAAAAGATTATTTGTAGTGTAAAATTGTCATGTTTATTTTATTTAATTCAAAAACTCTGTAAAGAAAACTAAAATCAAATACTTCCTCAAAAATACAAAAGGAGAATTAAAGCTGCAAACGTATAATAAACCTTTGGGCAATTATTCCAAAACGAGGGTCACGTGTTCACTTTATCACATTAACGTGGTCCCTACCACGAGTTCACATCCACGTGTCAAAATCATACAAGAGAAATACAATTCTGATGCGGTGGAGATGGAGGATGGGATCCACCACATGATTGTCTTTTACACACTTCTTTTAAGCCACCTGTGCGTGATTTGCGCTCGTGATGAGAAAAATAACAAATAAAATTAAAACATCTCATTCTTTTCCTTGTAGTCTCATATTCTCTCTCCTGCCATCTGCCAATACTTTGAAGTTTAATCTTTCCCAAAAAAAAAAAATCATTCTAGAAATGATCAAAATTAATTGTTGAAAAGTCAGATGAGTTGGATCTCGTGGAAGCCAGCCATGACACAACACTACGCTGGATCTAATGCTTAGTCCAAGTCAAAGTGCCGGCTGCTCCTTTTTATTTCCCGTCAACAAGCATAGCCCACCTTATCTTTTTTATCTACGCTGGATCTAATGCTTGAGTGAGAAAAGACGTTCCGTGGCTTACCGGCCTTAGATGAATGGATTGACCTTCCTGGGGTATTTCGCATTTCATTTCTTAGTAATACCCGATACTACAATAAGGTCTCAAATGAGGTGTGTTTGAATTCTTTCAAAAAGAAGCAGCTCTACTCTCTTAACATTTGCAACAAAGAATCTTGAATGTGATCTTTTATGTTAGGAACCGACTTTACACTAAATTGAACAAAAATAAATAAAGTTAAATTGAGTTAGACAAGCAATCGGTTATAAATTTATCCGAAAAACTAAATATGAAAAAAAATTACATAAATTTAAATTACGTGTAAATAAAGTATTGCAAATAATTAAAATAAGTCAATTGTTAAGCTATAGTTAACTTATAACTTATAATACAAAATATTGTAATATATTATGTGGTCTATATATTTTTTTATAAGGAGTGTAAGTTATATAGATTGTAGCTTAGTATGACTCTTTATAAAATAATTATTGATAATTTATTTTGTTATAATTTCAAAAGTTATTAATTCAGAAAAAATGATAATTTAAATTTATTAATTCGAAAATCCTTCCATTTTTTTTTTTTTGACGAATGATCCATCGTAACAAAATTTTGATCAAACGGGGGGAATCTAAATAATTCATTGTTTTTAAAGATCCAAGTGATATCAACAACAAATCAGGATAGTGATTGAATTTGTTTTGACAGTATAAATTGGAATTAGCTTGAAGATTTCCCATCTTATATAATAACAAAAGAAAAGAGCCAAGTTTGACGTACAGAACTTCATTTTCGCTTGTGCATACCTTTTTTTCTAACACGTTGCTCACTAAAGTTGGACTCATTTGAAAAACACAGAAACATAAATGAGTTAGTCATAATGTGAACGCTACAAATAAATATCTATTGACAATATGTACTATCAAAAGCTTAATTATAAACGAAATTAATATAGTTTCCATAAACTATCGTTTTAAAAAATAAAATCAATAATTTATTTTCATAAGTTAGATTTATTTTTAATAAAAATCTATCTATATACCTACCACATATTCTAGTCTCTTCATTCATATAACCTAAATTTACTTATAAACATACAAAGGTAAATCTTTCAAACACCCACAAAATAAAACATTCTTCTGCATATAAGATTGAAAAAGTAATTTTCTATCTAGTAAGTGAATGATTCTTGAAAATTATAATTAATGCAATAACAATTTATATGATAAATGTCATATTTAGTCACATAGTTATTATATAAATAGTATTATTCCAATAAGGAATACTGAATTTTATTAAAATAAGAAACCCCTAAAATATAAAAAATAAAAAATACATATTTTAATATATTGTAAGATAAGATATCCAAAATTAAAATGTATATTTTTCTTATTTTTTAATTTATTTTTCAATTCCTTGATAAATAATAACTCATTATATAATATTTTCATAAAAATAGAGTTGGGAGATTGTATCATATCTCTTAATATAAAATATTTTACTCTAATAATATCAAAGTTCGATTCGCTTTAGGTGAGCATCCAGTATTTCATTAAACGACACCGCTTATCCCAATTTAGTAGTTCATTACACCTTCTATAAATACCAGCAACTGCCGCCCTCTTTCTTCCCCCGTCTCCACCGTGGCATCTTGTTCGCTCTAATCTGTAGGACGATTCATTCAGGTAAAACGCTGCGTTTTAGTTTCTAAATTTAGATTGTGTAGATCTGGTCCTCTGTACCTCCTGTTACCGTTCAAATAATTCCGTTACTAGTCAAAATTCAGATCTGGCCTTTAATAGCTGTATAATCCAAAATAATAATAAAGGAAAGAATTTATTAACGTGTTTTATCTGTCTATTTGTCTGCTTTAAATTCGATGCCTGAGAAGTTTTCAATTGCTCTTAAATCGAAATCGAACCGTTTCGTGTTGAATCGATTCGTTCGATTTTCGAGATTCTTGTAGTTTGATTAGTGGATGAAGTAGTTCGAAGTTTTCATTTTTCACCAGGTTGGCTTGAATCTAGATCTGTTGAACTCATGGGTTAATCTCGTCGTTTTCTGTTTGGTTTCCTCGAAAGATGTGTTTTCGTCTCTGATTTGTTAATGATTTTGCCTAATTTTTCTTGAGAATTAAAGAGATTTATGAATTGGATTTGATACTTTAATTTCAGGTGTTGATTTGACAGGATGAGAAATATCTTTTCTCTCGGTTTGATTTTCGATAAAATTTGCCCTTTTTAAGGTTCTATTGATGATTTGGTCTAACTTTCTTGGCTACCAAACTGAATTTTGAATTAGTTTTCACAGTTTTTTGTTAGATGTTAGATTATTTTTGTGAATAAATCAGCCGATTTGCTGTTTGCTTTGCAGAGAAAATTTATTTATTTATTTATTTATTGTAATTTCTTTTTTTATTTTCATACTAGACTTTGATAATCATAGTTGAACATAGTTGATTTTTTTATTTTTGGATAAAATCTCCTTATTTCTGCTGGGTTCTTAAGAGAATTCGCTGTTATTTTTTTCTGAAACAAAAGCTATATGTGATTTCAGTTCTATATTTTATTATAATAGATGTTGATCTTTTGATTTTTTTTTATCCTTTTGGACAGGCGTTTTTCTGTTTATTAAAGCGGGTTTTTGAAGATGAACCAGTTCTATTATCAGAAGAACGCCTTTGGTGCACATGAGGAGAGGTGTGACTTGTTCACCTTCTCTGGTCAGAGGGAGTCTGTTGTTTGCCCAAAGCCTCGCCGTGTTGGAATTTTGTCTAATATTCATAACAGGCCATTGAGGAGACACATGAGGTAAAAATAATGGTGTCCTTTTCAAATGATCTGTGTATATTCTTTTGGGCTCGCTGAAGATTAGCTTAGTTCTAAAAGAGTTTGGATTTGATTGTAGTCATCCGGTTGAGATGTCTGATTCAAAAGCTGGAGCTGAGCTTCTAGACATTATTCTCATGGAGGTAATTGCTTGTTTCTTATGATCAATTTGTATCTTAGAGATATGTATCGGTTTTTATGATTGTTGTCCGTGTAGACATTGATTTGAATAGATTGAAAAATGCTTAGAAAATAATCAATCTATTGCTTTTGTTCATTTGCATGCCAAACTTGTGGTACATGGACTTGTTCTGTCAAATTCTTTTGTGATGGGACACATTAAATGGTGCTGGCCTGATTCATATATACTTGTTTTGAACATTATAGGAGGGTCATGGTGTGGATCAAACAGCATCCCAGGTAGCATCTTCACCCCCCTTTTTTTGTGGGTCGCCTCCAAGCAGGGCTGCCAACCCTTTGGTTCAAGATGCCCGTTTTGGAGATGAGAAACTTAGTCCTTTGTCTTCAGTGCAAGTGCCACCCCCTTCCGGTTTACCTTCTCCGTCGTCATCAGCACGTAAGGCCGGGTGTGCTAGAATGAACTTTGGGCTTAAACCAGCCAATGTTAGAGTAGAAGGATTCGATTGCCTGAACAGGGATCGCCAAAATTCGAGCATTCCTGCTATGGCTTAGAACTGCATAAAAAAGAAAAAAGAAACTGTATATAGAGAAGGAAGCTGAACGCCAACATAATTCAACAAAGCACAGCAGACCTAACGAGAGGGAGTTTTGAATATTTTTGGAGAGAATCTAAGAAGATATGGTAGTAGTGTGTGTTTGTATATAATGTGTTTTTTTTTTGTCGGTGATCTATCTCATTGCTAATATCTCTGTAAGTATTTTGATTGAGCAAATGAAAGAGAACGGCGGCAGATCGGGACATTTTGAAGAGCTTGGCGTGGCCAGCTCTTATTGTAATATAAGATTTAGTATTGGGAGGGACTTTGTGATAAAGGTTAATTTGTATAGAGAGGGCTATTGCCTATTGGCGATTTAATGTTGGTCATTGACGCATGTAAATGTATTTTGGCAATTGTTAATGGCCTGGTTTCTTTCTGTCCTTCCAGCTTTTTCTCTCTTGCTCCCTTCTGCTAAAGATTTTTTTAATCGATGTTTGGTTGCTGCGTAGAGAATATATCTATGTTGAATCTTGAAATATTTAGAGTGTCTTTGGGATCGAGGTTATACAGTTGTAGTTTTTAAGCTTACAGATCTTAAAGTGTTTGGTAAATAGTTGTAATTTTTAAGTTATATTAATGTGATTTTTTACTTATATGATGTAAAATCTATTATGTTTTTAATAATTTTATTAAAATTATTATTTAAAAATTATATTTATTACATATTATTAATTTTTATTTTATAATTACAGTTTTTTTTTACAGTAAGTGTACCTCAATCCCAAATATATTCTTAATCTTTAAAATCTAATGAGCACGAAAAATCTTCAGTTGAGATGGGTGGGATTTTGTCGATGACTACTAGGGAATGATCTTTATGTTATATTAATAATAAATAATAGTACAGCGGTACGCGCATGAATGAGTAGCTTTGGGATTATTTTTTTGTGATTCTTCTATTGAAGCGTTATCTGCACCAGTGAGATTAGTCAAGCGAATCAAATATGAATTGGTCTCTAGCACCAGAACCAGTCGTATTACTACTATGTTTGATGAATGATGACGTTACTGGTATTTTTAGCTTTTTTTTTTCTCAAAACAATAATAACAATAAAATAAAAAGGTTACGACTGGTATTTTAGCATATTCTTGTACGGAATATTTTTCATATACATCCCCTTGACCCTAAGGTTTTGGAAACTCGCAATTAGATGGACTTTTGCATGATTTATTCACAAATGCTTGGCTGAGGCAATATATAAAAACATGTATGGTACAACATTTGGTCAACGTGATTTGGTCAATTCTGCTGGGTCTGGGACCCCTTGAGATGACTATGAGGCTAGACAATCATTTTTTCATTTTTCTGTTTCTTCTCTTCTGTGTTGTGGTTACTTGTGCGACTAGACTGAGGATGCAATTGCCATTGGAATATTTTGCTTCGTGCAAACTCAACGGATGCCAGATTTTTTGATTTTTTGGGTAAAATTTCGGTGTTTCCTATCTCGAGGGTTAAATTTCCTTGTTTTGGGCTTGATACAGAAGCCACTTGGTTCTTATTCGGAGTTATGGCTTCTATTTTGTGCGAGGGCTCTGTTTCTTGGGCTTTTATTGAACAAATATTTTAGACCACATGTTGACCCAGTAGCCTTTCATTTAGGCTGCTCAAAATTTGGTCGAAACAAGCTATGATAAGAAAAAAAAAAATATTTTTTGAAAGATACATTAATTTGAATATTTGATGTTTGGGTAATATCGGACAGTGCCTCGAATTCCTTCCAGCTCGAGTAAGACACCCCGAGGACAGCCTGGCCCGAGCAGCTCTCCATGTCAAAGTTGGTCAAGGTCGAGAGCCGAGCACACCATTGCCTGCTTGAGGTCATCTTCCCAGGTCAAAGCTGGTCAAGGTCGAGAGCCGAGCACACCTCTCCTGCTCGCAGATATTACGTCCACGAGCATAGCTGGACAAGACCCGATCCGTCTTCTCAGAATCCCGGCACACCTTTTAATGTCTGACCAGGGTCCCACATGATGTGGTGGTGATATTGTTGCCGGTGGTCAGACATGCCTCCAAGGTGTCATAATTCCTAGCGCACTTGCCCGACATGGTGATCCAGCCACGTGAATCGGGTTAAGGGACGTACCGCCATCCCTGGGAATATTCCGCCAATCCCTACCGCCGAGGAATCCGGATACCACTAACGTGGAGTGGACGACCTGAAATAGAAAGAGCGGAAAAATGGAGTATAAAAGGAAACGAAGGGAACGTTACAGGGTTGGCAACTTCGATTCACAAAAGAGGTTGGAAAATTCGATTCGAAAAGAATCCGTAAGTTGATACGTATTCTTTTCTAATTTCTCTTATCCGAACTTTCCGAAAAACACCATACTTATCCAAAAAGGGGCGAATAATACCCTTTCATCTTTCCTGGCCTCCTTCACTAAGTGGAGATACCAAAAGAACAACCCGACATCGACTTGAGCGTCGGAGGGTTTTCACCGAACACGCCCGGCGACCCCGACCTCGTTCCGTGAGTACAGGACCGGAGATCTCCGCTCAAGAAGACAGCGAACAGACGAAGGAGGTAATCCCGCCGAGATCGAGCTTATCGCGAGCGTAAGGATCGAGGTATCGCTTGAATCCGCGAGCGTAAGGTTCGCACGGCCCCGCCGAGCTCTTGGAGGCACTGCTTGAGGTTCGAGGCACCGCTGAGGCACGCGAAAAATTGCATCAACATCTTTTGCGCCGCCTCGGGATCAGCACAAAAGCCCGATTTCCTAATACATTCAAGACACAACACAACGATGAGGGAAACAACCAAGAGGATTAAGTCCTAAGAATCAAGAACTTTGAGAGAAGTGGCCAATGAGGCCTGTAATGGGAGATCCGAGAAAGAATGGATCGGATGGAAAACAGATGGATACTCCGACCTCCCTGCTAAGAACTCGTGGAGGACGAGAAAAGCATGTAATGATGTCCCGAGTCCAACCGAGGGAATGCTCATGTTCGGAAAATGCGGAGATGAAGCCCAAAGACCTAGGGCACCAAATGTTGCAGATGAGAGAAGAAACAAACATGGAGGAAAGGGGTCTCGTCAACATTTGCAGGATATGCCCCAACCTCTCGCAGGAGGAGTCGGAGGAGAGGTGCGCAGTTGGCACAAGTTATGGAAGATCTTCGGGAACGGAAAGAGTCCAAGTCAGCGGATAATGCTGGACAACGAATCTCCACTCTCCGCGGAGATCATGGGTGTGACGATCCCACGTGACTTCCTCTTCCTGATCTGAAATTTTCGGAAAAAGTGATCCATTAGTGCACATAGAACAGTTCAACGACATGACAGGGTGCAAGGATTGTCGACAGCTCAGAGATGCCGGGCCTTCCCACTCACCTCGGAGGGAAGAGCGAGAGAATGGTACCGCAGACTCCCACGGGGAAGCATCTTGAGCTTTCAACAGATGTGTAGGGAGTTCGCAGAGCAATTTCGGGGCGCAGTGACCCCGAGGATGACATGATGGAGTCGCCGAGTGAGGCGTAGAAGGAGAGTCCCTCCGGAGTTTATCAAAAGATACCATAGATCGGTCCTAGATCTCGTGCGCTCAACCATCCCCAAGCTCCGAGAGGATTAAAGGATGGGATCCTGATGGGAGACCATGGTATAACTCGCGGAGTCCTTCGATCCGCTCAGTATTCGGATGCTGCATGAGCAAGTAAAACCGGACATGGTAATCAAGAAGAAAAGGCTGCCAAACCGAGGAACGAGCAAGTCAACGGAGCAGCAGGAAGCGAGAAAGTGGGTCCCGCCTCGGGGACACAAGCTCCAAAGGCAGCAGAGACCGGCCGCCTGCATAACCCATATCGTAGAGTTCCCCGCCATGATGGTTCCCCACCCACCTCGCAGGTCCCCTGGCCGGATCACAGAGAGTACAAAGCGCCATGATGGCCATACATCCCGCAATCACCAGCCAAGCAGCACTCGAGATGAACCACGACCGAAAGCGCATCGCCCATCGCCACCCTCACCGAGAAGCTTCCCAGCGGATAGGCAATACAAGTGGTGGAACAGAGCCCCGCCACGTAGCAAGATACTGAGGTCAAGGTATCTCTCAAGAGATACTTCAAGTGGTCAAGAGCGAGGATCGCCGAGCCTACCAACGCCGATGGCCAAGTCACCGGCAAGCGGATAAGGGGCTGCTCGCTGCTTCCATGGTAACCACGGCCACTCCACAAAGACAATGCCGTGATTTGAAAAACCAGTGGAGGATCCGTTAGAACCTAGATTGGATGAGTTTGTCAGGGGGACACCCAGTAGTCGAGCAAGCAACTCGAGGAAGATGGCCGGCTTACGAAATAGTATACGTAACCACCGTCCACGAGGGTAATCTCGTGAGGGCCCACGATGGCGTGAAGTTCAAACAGGTCCTGAAAAACTATCGCCGATATGCCGCAGCCGGCCGAGAAGTCCTGCTCACGCTCCACCGCCAAGAAGGCCAAGTGTCTCAGCAGTACCAATCATGTGGACTGGATGGAGACGAGGAGGGGTGTCAGACTCTCACGAGGATGCCCCGTGGTAAAAGCCAAGATAGCAAATAAGGAAGTCGACCGAACATCGGTTGACTCTGGAGCTCTGTGGATATTCTCTTCAAATCCACACTCGAGGATTTAGGAATAACAGCGCGAGCCTCGAGCAGCATTTGAGCACTTCCTCGAAAGGATTCGGGAGGAAAGCTAATACCTCTGAGAATCATCAAACCGGCAAGAACCATGGGCTCAAAGCCTTCGAGAAGAACATGATGTCGGATTTCGTGGTGGTAGATGAAGCCACCTGCATCAAAGCGATTCTAGGGAGGCCGCTCATGAGGATCACCCAACGCGCATATCCACCCATTATTTAGCCCTTAAGCATCGAGTAAACGGGTCGCTGGGTCGTGAAAGGCGCACAAAGGGTGGCGAGGAGTCGCTACGCCGTAGCCGCCAAAGAAACCATGCAGATAACCTCGCTCGACTCGACGGGGAATCAAGGAACGGAAGGCGTGAGCATACCTGCCAGCTCATCCAGACTGGACGAGAGGTCAAGAGGCCGTGGAACGCACAACTCCCGAGGAAGTATTTCCAAGAAGTCCCTCAGTATTATAAAATGCTAATGTAAGATTTCGTCCCAAGACGGGATATGTAAAAGTATAAATGTATGTAAGAATAAGAAAAGCATTCATAATGTAAGTTCAAAACGAAGCACTGTAGTAAGAAAAACTCTTGGCCGAAGTCCCAAAGCCTAAGTCATTAGGCGTGACGGCCAAGCTCCGGTCAATCGCAGCCCGAGCAGGAGTACGATGAAGCTCCGGTCAATTAAAAGGCTCGAGCGAAGTTTAGAAGAACTCTCGCCGAAGTCCCAAAACCTAAGTCTTAGGCGGACTGCGCCATGCTCGGGTCAATCACGGCCCGAGCAGGAGTATAATGCAAGACGCTGGGTCAATTGCAGTCCCGAGCAGGAGTAGATTCAATAAGACGCTTGGGTCAATTAAAAGGCCCGAGCAGGAGAAGTTCGGAAGAGCTCCTGGCCAGAATCTCAAAGCCTAAGTCTTAGAGCGGACTGCCATGCTCGGGTCAATCGCAGCCCGAGCAGGAGTATAACAAGAAGACGCTGAGTCAATTGCAGCCCGAGCAGGAGTAGAGATTCAAGACGCTCGGGTCAATTAAAAGTGGCCGAGCAGGAGAAGTTCGGAAGAGCTCCTGGCCGAAGTCCCAAAGCCTAAGTCATTAGCGTGATCGCGCCAAGCTCGGGTCAATCAAGCACCGCAGCAGTGAGCAACATCGAAGAAACTCCGGCCAATTAAAAGGCCCGAGCAGAAGATCGAAGAGCTCCTCGGCCGAAGTCCGAAAGCCTAAGTCTTAGAGCGAGACGTGCTATGCTTAGTCAATTGCAGCCCGAGCAGGGAGTATCGCAAGCTCGAGTCAATCGCAGCCCGGCGTAAGATCGAGGAGAACTCCTGGCAAGAAGTCCCAAAGCCTAAGTCTTAGGCGGACGTGCCATGCGTGGTCAATTGCAGGCCCGAGCAGTGAGAAGTCAAGAAGAAATCCTTGGCCTGAAGTCCCAAAGCCTAAGTCTTAGCGTGGACTGTGCCATGCTCGGGTCAATTGCGGCCCGAGCAGGAGTATAACACCGTAAGACGCTGGGTCAATTGCAGTCCGAGTAGGAGTAGAGATTCGTAAGACGTTGGGTCAATTAAAAGTGCCCGAGCGGAGAAGTCAGAAGAGCTCCTTGCCATAAGTCCCAAAGCCTAAGTCTTAGCGGACTGCGCCATGCTTGGGTCAATCGCAGCCCGAGGCGAGTATAACGAAGACGCTGGGTCAATTGCAGCCCGAGCAGGAGTAGATTCGAAGACGTTCAGTCAATTAAAAGCGCGAGCAGAGAAGTTCGGAAGAGCTCCTGGCCGAAGTCCCAAAGCCTAAGTCATTAGGCGGACGTGCCAAGCTTCGGTCAATCGCAGACCTGAGCAGTGAGCAACATCGAAGAAACTCCGGTCAATTAAAAGGCCCGAGCGGAAGATCAAGAGCTCCTCGCCGAAGTCCGAAAGCCTAAGTCTTAGAGCGAGACGTGCCATGCTTAGGTCAATTGCAGTCCCGAAAGCGAGAGTATCATCAAGTCGTGAGTCAATTGCAGTCCGGCGTAAGATCAAGGAGAACTCCTGGCAAGAAGTCCCAAAGCCTAAGTCTTAGGCGGACTGTGCCACGCTTGGGTCAATTGCAGCCCGAGCAGGAGTAGAGATTCGTAAGACGCTTGGGTCAATTAAAAGGCCCGAGCAGGAGAAGTCAAGAAGACTCTCGGCCTGAAGTCCCAAAGCCTAAGTCTTAGGCGGACTGCGACATGCTCGGGTCAATTGCAGCCCGAGGCGAGTATAACACCGTAAGACGCTGGTCAATTGCAGCCCGAGCAGTGAGTAGAGATTCGTAAGACGTCTGGGTCAATTAAAAGGCCCGAGCAGGAGAAGTCAGAAGAGCTCTTGGCCATAAGTCCCAAAGCCTAAGTCTTAGAGCGGACTGTGCCATGCTCGGGTCAATTGCAGTCCGAGCAGCGAGTATAACACCGTAAGACGCTGGTCAATTGCAGCCCGAACAGTGAGTAGAGTTTCGTAAGACGCTCGGTCAATTAAAAGGCCCGAGCGGAGAAGTTTCGAAGAGCTCCTGGCCGAAGTCCCAAAGCCTAAGTCTTAGAGCGGACTGTGCCATGCTTGGTCAATCGCAGCCCGAGCAGGAGTATAACACCGTAAGACGCTGGGTCAATTGCAGCCCGAGCAGGAGTAGAGATTCGAAGACGTTCAGTCAATTAAAAGGCCCGAGCAGGAGAAGTCAAGAAGAGCTCCTGGCCGAAGTCCCAAAGCCTAAGTCTTAGGCGGACTGTGCCATGCTCAGGTCAATTGCAGCCCGAGTAGAAGTACGTAAGAAGCTCGGCTCAATTAAAAGGCCCGAGCGTAAGATCAAGAAGAGCTCCTCGGCCGAAGTCCCAAAGCCTAAGACTTAGAGCGGACGGTGCCATGCTCGGGTCAATTAAAAGGCCCGAGCAGTGAGTATCGCAAGCCTCGGTCAATTGCAGCCCGGCGTAAGATCCGTAAGAACTCCCTGGCCGAAGTCCCGCTGGACGTGCCACACTGGGTCAACTGCAGCCCGAGCAGGAGTAATGACAGAAGATGCCTCGGCCAATCGCAGCCCGAGCGTAAGTAGAGATTCAAGAAGACGTCAGGTTAATTAAAAGTGCCCGAGCAGAGAAGTCAGAAGAGCTCCTGGCCGAAGTCCCAAAGCCTAAGTCTTAGAGCGGACTGTGCCATGCTTAGGTCAACTGCAGCCCGAGCAGGAGTATAAAGAAGCTTCGGCCAATTAAAAGGCCCGAGCGTAAGATCAAGAAGAGCTCTCGCCGAAGTCCCAAAGCCTAAGACTTAAGCGGACTGTGCCATGCTCGGGTCAATTAAAAGGCCCGAGCAGGAGTATCAGCAAGCCTCGGTCAATCGCAGTCCGGCGTAAGATTCGAAGAACTCCTCGACCGAAGTCCCAGCTGGACTGTACCACACTGGGTCAATGCAGCCCGAGCAGAGTAATGCAGAAGACGCCTCACAATCGCAGTCCGAGCAAAAGATCGAGAAGAACTCCTCGACCGTAAGTCCCAGCGTGACTGCGCCACACTGGGTCAATCTGCAGCCCGAGCACGAGTAATGCAGCAAGGCTTCAGGTCAATAAGCAGTCTCGAGCGTAAGAAGCTCATGAAGAATACCAAGGCCAGAGGTCCCAAAGCCTAAGCCTCGCGTGGACAGAGCCAAGCACGCCCAACTATAGCTCGAGCAAGAAGAACGCTGGAAGCGTAAAAGGCCGCGATCCGCCCATCATTATCGAAGCTTCAGCCTTATCTCGCCTCACTCAAAAGACTAGGAACCGGGGACCGGTGTTTGGGTATTATCGGACATGCCCTCAAGCCCTTCCAACCGAGTAAGACACCCCGAGGATGACTCGTCCGAGCAACTTTCTAGGTCAAAGCATGGTCAAGGTCGAGAGCCGAAGCACACCATCGCTCGCCGAGGTCATCTTCCCGTGTCAAAGCCGGTCAAGGTCGAGAGCCGAGCACACCTCTCTCGCTCGCAGAGATTACGCCCACGAGCATAGCCGGACAAGACCCGATCCGTCTTCTCGTAATCCCGAGACACCTTTTAATGTCTCGACCGTGGTCCCACATGGCGTGGTGGTGATATCACTGTTGCGTGGCCAAGACATGCCTCCAAGATGTCATAATTCCTAGCGCACTTGCCCGACACGGTGATCCGCCACGTGAATCGGGTTAAGGGACGCACGCCATCCCTAGTGAATATTCCGCCAACCCCTACCGCCGAGGGACTCGGATACCACTAACGTGGAGTGGACGACTGGAAATAGAAAGAGCATGAAAATGGAGTATAAAAGGAAACGAGGGGAACGTTATAGGGGTTGGCAACTTCGATTCACAAAAAGAGGTTGGAAAATCTGATTCAAAAAGAATCCGTAAGTTGATACAGATTCTTTTCTAATTTCTCTTATCTGAACTTTCTGAAAAAACACCATACTTATCCAAAAAAGGGGGGCGAATAATACCCTTTCATCTTTCTGGTCTCCTTCACTATGGGAGATACCAAAAGAACAACCCGACATCGACTTGAGCGTCGGAGGGTTTTCACGGAACACGCCCGGCGACCCCGACCTGTTCTCGTGAGTACAGGACCGGAGATCTCCGCTCAAGAAGACAGTGAACAGACGAAGGAGGCAATCCTGCTCGAGATCGAGCTTATCGCGAGCAGAAGGATCGAGGTACTGTTTGAATCCGCGAGCAGAAGGTTCAGATAGTTCTGCTCGAGCTCTTGGAGGCACTGTTTGAAGGTTCGAGACACTGTTGAGGTACGTGGGAAAAATTGCATCAACACTTGATTTAATATATTTTGTAACATTATTTTTAGGGGCATGTGGCGGTTAGTCATTAAGATTTATCACTTCTCATCAAAGTAATAAATTTAGTTATCTAAATAGTCAGTTTGTATTGGTGCCACACTATTTAAAAAAGCTTTCCCACTTTTTTATCTCATGTTTTCATAATAAACAATAAAAAATTAAAAGCAAAAATACAAGTGAAAATGTTCATATAAGTCATTATGAATGCCATAAATTTTAAGCAGTATCCTCCGAAAAGGAAAAGCGAGCGTGTAGTAATGGCAACGTAAATGTGTTACCATATTCGTATAATGTTTCCAAAAGAATCATTTCACAGTCGAAGAAGAAGACAACAACAAAATGCTTGTCCTGTTTCTATATAACTGATGCAACACGCTCGCTGAGATAAGTCATCTAACTACTTGCTCACTTAATCTTTTCTTTGAATCTTCCTAAATAAAATTTTTAATTAAAAATTCGATACAAATTCTTTTTAAGTTTATAAATTATAATAAGAATAGAGTTTACTTAGGTAATTTCAATCTCTATTGGATTTAGATTTCTTCACTTATCAAAATTAGTCTTGTCAGATTTTTAATTATAATACCGAAATTTGTCGTGTAATATTAAGAAAAAGAAAAACACATGCAATTAGCACGCACATGACCGCATAGATTATCATCATCTTAAATTCTTAATTATTAAAGAAAAAAACATATAGATTTCTTTGGATTCTGTTTATCTACAGTTAATTAGATAAGGTTTAATAATCTTACATCAGTCTCCAACAAAAATATGCTTTCATTTTTCTTTCTAATACCAATTCACTAAATTAACATAAATCTTAGATTTAAACAATCATCCACGAATCACAAATTTTATTTGAAGTTTTACAATGCTCTAATTTCTTTGTACAACAGTACAAGTCAAATATAATATAAATTAGCTAAATATTTTGCAATAAAAAATTAATGAATATTTCTAGTATCATAGCAAACAAATTCATTAAAGAGGACGGAGATAGGGAAAGAAAAAAACTCGTGTCCCATTATATACGTGGCGGCTGCACGCAAAACCGACTTTGCAACAAAACTACAAAACACTTTTGATCATCAAAAACGTTACAGAAGATGAAGAAAAATACAAAAAGCAAAAAGAAGAAGAAGAGGAATAATAAAAAAAAAATTCCATATATATTAAGAAGAGAGAGTAGTTTCAAAATCGCAGGGCCAACAGAACAAAACTCCGGTCGGTCGTGGGACCCACAAGTCCACGTGGCCGGACTGCATGGCCACGTATCCATAAAGTACGCAGCTAGTTTTTGATTTCTCTTCCCAATTTTTCGCTGAAGATATCGAATCAAATTCACAAATACATATATGATATATCATCCCTCGAAATCTAATCAATTCAAACGCACGTTCATGAAAAGGGCCATTTTCTCGCGAGATTCTTTTCTCGAGAAAATGATGACGAAAGCCTAACTGAAAAGGAAAAATAAAAAATAAAATATTAAGCAGATAAAAGACACATGCATTTTGTACATAAATAGGCACTGTGCTTCACTTGTCAGCCATCGACAAAATCTTCGGTTAAACAAACCAACCCATTTGTACTTTCTCTCAATAAAATGAAAATAGCGAAGGTGAGCCTTGTTTATGAAGGCAAGATAAGCGGAGGACGCGAAGAAGATGAAGAAGAAGAAGCCTGGCGGTCGAGGATGGCCAGGGAAAACGCGAAAGCTAGGATACGTAACATTAGAAGAGTGAGTGTCAGAGCTCGGCGTCGTCATCAAAGAAGGATGGTGACAAGATCAATGGCTTCGATGAGTTTTTCATCATCATCATCATCAGTACCGCTCGACGCTATCGAAGAGGACGAGCAGGTAGAGGAGGATCATCAAGAAATAAACAATAATAATAACAATGACAAGGGTAAGGAGGAGGTGGTTGAACTTAATGAAGAGGAGAAGCTAGAAGTGATTGTAATTGATGATCAGAAGGAGAGGGAGAAGGAGAAACAAGAAGTGATTGTAATTGATGTTGATGAGATAGACGATAAGCCTCAGGCCGAGGCGGAGGTGCCAGCGGTGCCTGCTGGTGGTGGTGTGAGGGAGGAGTATAGCTGGCCAAATGGGTGGTATGACGGGCTAGACGAGTGGCCGATGACCTGGAGCTATGAGGAGGAGTGGCTATTCTCGGGGAGGGGATTAGGGTTTGGGTTGAATAATCCTCAGTGGGAGTACATTGATGGAGTGGGTTGGATTGATAAGAGACCCTGAGTCTGAGTGTTTAAATGAAACCGGAGGTTCGTTCATGTTCATTTCTTCGTTAAGATGTCAATATGATGTTTTGAGTATGTAATTAAGCATATGTAGCCGCCAGCTAGCTATTGTATCAGTGCATGTTGTTGGGTTATAAATAAATATTTTGTTGTGTCGAAATGTGAAGTTAGATTTGCTTTAGTTGGTAATTATATAATTTACTAGCATATTAAATCTCTTTACTTTTAACATATGAGGGTACATTGATTACAGCATATACACATATACATAGACTACAGCCAATACATATAATCTCGCAGCAACCTTCTAATATGGAGATTGAATTATATTTTTGTTAGAGATTGCGTCAAATGTCAATAATTCAATGGAAAACATGTTAACAGGCATGTATATGAACTAATTAATAAAGATAATGACACAGGAACCACGATATTCTATAAGAATGTAAAAATGGTTAAATGCTAATCATAAATTGTTATAAATGCACATGTCATATATAATGTTTCAAATTAAGTTTGTAGGAGAGTATATTCATTGATATTAACTGCTCTAAAGTTAAAACATTTTACTTTAGAATTTGATTGTTTGGTAGCCTGACATATTTAGATTTGGATTCCTCACTTTAAACTTGAAACCACTGTATCTATCATTATCATCTAATTAACAGTCTCTTCTATGTGTAGTAGTCAAGCAATTTATTTGATAGTTTATTAGCTATATTATAAGTTGATACAATTGTATATAGTGTATATGGATCAATTTATTACAAAAGAATAACATTAAATATCACTTTCTATATACCTTATTTAAGTAACTAAAAAGCACTAAACAAAAGAATTCCAATAACTGTTTTTAATGATTTTATTTAGTTTACAAAAATTTGAGGGTGCATGAGATTTTTTTTAATTAAAATAAAAAGAGAATACCTAACTGTTTTTAACCATAATAAGAAAAATAATACTTCCAAGATCATGGGATAAAGGATGAGATCTCGATGAGTCTGCGCATAGTTATAAGTATATTGAACGTTATTTATTTATATAGCATATCAATTCAATTTTTCATATATATGAAAAATATCGTATTCTCGTATTAGTTTATCACGGGAAATTATATTTTCAATTTGGATAAGACAAATCAAATTGTTGACTTAAATTGATAACAAATTAATTTTCAATGAACTTATAAAAACAATTCACAAGTTTAGTTTGAGCCTCTAATTACTCGACATAACCTACATCCATATGAATGATTTCTTTGCTAAATTTCATGTGAGCAATCCGTCATTTGGATGCCAGGTGAATATGTTCTTGAACAAGAAATGCCTTAATGTTATAGGTAAATGGTAAGAAGACTTAATTTTGTAGTTGGTTTAACTTCTAAAGTGCGGGATTTTGAAAATTTTAGGCTTGCATTTATTATTTGAGCTTTGATATATATGTTGAAAAATTTTGAATGATGGTCATGGCTCATGAACAAAAGCTGTTATGCACAGCAGTAAACCACCAAACGCATTGTATACATGCACCAAAATTCCAATACCTGTTTACAGCTCCAGCTGCGTTTGCTAGGAATATATGTGTGAGATAGTATCAACAAGCACAGGACGGAATATATGTACATTAGTGTTTTTGTAAGCTAAGAAACAATAAAATAAATTTCCTCACGGTTTTATAAAATATTATAATTTTTTATTGTTAAAATACTTAACTAGATCGATAGATGTCAACAACCCATTGAATGAGTTAGTCAACACCTCCTCTCCTTAACTCTAAACTAAAAGGTTCGACTCATATAAAATAAAAGAAAACTTTTAATTGGAAAATGTTACAATTATCATTAGGCTTTCTATTCCTACCTTGACAAGGATTACTCCTCGTTTTCCTAATTGTTTTCTGTTCTGCATTAATTTATGATTTCATTTTCCTTTTTAATTACAACACGGTTCGTTCTGTTGAAGAGATAAAAGGATTAATAATACTACATATTCTATATTTTTTATCTAAAATAATTATTTTAATAATGTAGTATTTATTAATTATTTAATAAAATTAAAATAAATTAGTTATATTATTTTACTAATTAATTAATAAATATCATATTATTTAAAATAATTATTTAAAATAAATAAAATTTAAAATATATCGTATTACTTGATATAATTTAATGGAATGTGACATGGCACCCCTACTTCCTCCTCATCGTTAGCTATGGGCATGACAGAATCAGAAATCACTTATGTGGGCCCCTACGTGGTCAAAGATAGACAAACTGGAAAGTCCAAGGGCTATGCTTTCCGTCTTTACGAACGTCTTTCAGTTGCGAGCACAGCATGCGCTACCCTGAATGGGATTAAAATCGGTCGACAAGACTCTCATTGTTAGACGGGCAAACCCAGATTGCCTCTAGGAGTGGCAAATAGACCCAGCCTAAAATTTTGCCAGATTGACCCGACCCGACCCTTTTTTTGGGTTTTTAACAGGAGCTTAAGGATTTCAGATCAGGCTTAAACATCCCAATCCGATTAAATTCGAACTCCGACCTGACTCAAAATTATAAAAAATTGATTTTATTTGTATACTTTCTAAGATATAATTTTATATATTTTTTTTATTATTTGCATATTTATATGGTTGAGACCTTAAGTAATTTTACGTTAATGTTAAATTTTAATATATATGGGAGGTTATGTTCATTTTTTTTAATTTAAACTTTTTAAATATAAAAAGCCTTAAAAAATTATGAAATTCGGGTTTGAACAAAAGCTCGACCTTGACTCGACTCATTACCATCTCTAATTGTCTCCAATATGAGGCATAATTTTAGGGTGGAAAATGTTAAAAAAGCTGAGGATGATAGAATGGACTATAAGTTAGGGTTGGTAGAATTTCTCGAATTCTAATTGGACAATCCATTCGTGATGAGATTTAGTATAAGATTTTCTAGCAAATCGGTTTGATGAAGCAAATAGATCTAATATGTCGATTACGCATGTATGATAAGTATATTTAATAAAAAAGAAATATATGACATGTTATTTATTACATAATATGAAGTTTATGACCTTAAACTCATGTTATCTAGGACATTCAGAGATTCCGATCAAAATTTAATGATCAAGATATATTTTTTGTCACGATTTATTACTTGGGAGCGGATGCGTTGAGATTTTTTTTTATCCCATTTGATAATCCCTATTAGAATTGGGGTTTTATTTTATTTTTAAATATTTTTGTTTGGATATTCAGTTTGTCCAACTGATTTTATTTAGCTTTTCTCTTATAACCATATTCATAGCGATGTCCTCGGACTTTTACATTCAAATAATAAAATTAAAACATTTTAAAAAAAAGATAATGCCATATAATAGAAGGAAATATTTAATATTGGATTATTCCATTATAAGTAGAAATGCTGGTGGCCAAGTATAAACTTATTGATGACAAGGACTTGTTTGTAAAACACAAACCTCAAGTTTGGATTGGGATGGCGAGTAAGGAGATGCCAAAGTCAATTTCATACAAAATTGAATTATTTTTACTGATTATTTGAAAATTTCAATAAATTCGGAGAAACTTATCAAATTTTGTTGAATATGACCATTTAGCTTATTTGCACTGATTTTTTTTTTGATATATTCTTTTTTCTTAAATAATATATAAAAATAAATTATTTTTTTATGTATGCATATTTAAATGTGTTCAAGTAAATTTTACTCAATATTATGTCTATTTTAATTATTTTCATTATTATTATATCAATTTATCATTAAAACTGAATTTTCTTCACAAGTGCTTATTTTTGCAACATAACTAATTATAATTATTTAAAAATTACAACATTACTAAATTGATCCCAAATTTGTAGAAATCAAAAAATAACGACGTTAAAAAATTATTCACAAACAAATTTTGATATGTAGTTTCAGATGATAAGGAACGTTTCCACGCCTCTTATTAGACAATATTATCTGTTTTATTAAACAATATTGTCAGATTAATGACCGTTTGATATCTTTTCATTCCAATCTAATGTCAAATCAAGGGGGCATGTTATCCCCAAGTCAACAAAGACGTAGCCTGCCAATAATCTTACATTGTTGCAAAAGACTTCATTAGTTGACAGAAAGGTGAAGTAAAATGTTCTAAATCAAGAGTGAAAGTGTGAAAACATTTCAAATTAATGCAGCAAGAGAGGCTAAAGGAAGCATACAGCTCTTCTTATCACTAACTTTATCTATAGTTAAAGGGATGTCCACAAGTGTAGCTATCAAACATTGATCACCGACATGTGGTCACACTTTTTGAAGATTATTTAGATAAAATATGATCCACAAAACTTTGGGCTGATAAATGATGAAAGGCAAAGTAAGCCACTGACAGGACAAACTTTATTGTCTTTATGATATGTAAATTTGAGTTCTTAGTCCAATTTAAATAAACAAATCAAAGTTTTTGGAGTGAGATTAATCCTCAATTCAAAATGTTTACTTAATTATAAACTGTGATGTCAGAATTATGATCTGGGTTTGAATTCTGAGAGTAAATTGAACCAAGTGAATGTATGTTGCTTTCATTGGCCCAAGATTTTGAATTATTCAGAGATTCAGATGTTCTGTTTGTTTTAAATTGGACATTTCGGAGGTCATGATAGGAGGTAACGCCGACACACTTAAAATTGCAGAGCATTTTCATCATCTTCATGGATAATATGTTCGGCTACCCAAATTAAAACGATCGATTCCCCAAAGAGCTTCGAATCTGGCACAAGTTCTGATTATCACATTCGCAATCACTAATTTGGTAATTTTATTCAATGTCATTATGCTTTCGTTGCAGCATTGTGGAAGAAATAAATTTAAAGCTATGTTATCTAAATTCATCCTTGTATATTATATTATTTATAATTTGGCTGTTCTTCAATTGGGCGCTCAATACATACAACTCCACAATAGAGAAATTATGACCAACTAATGATACAGATGATTGGCAAGAATTATAAAGCTACTCTTTTAATTCCAGTAATTCTCATCAAACTGAACATCCGGGACCCAGATTGATGAAACTGAAAACAAAGGATTCAATTATTAAAATATATCAAAAAAACAAAGTGGGGGAGAAAACCAAAAAAGTTTTGAGCAGCAGCAACAGCAGCCTAAGTACAAATTAAACACAAACCGAACCCCCATTGATCGAATGATCATTATGGGGATTACACATAATAATCAACAATATTGCATGGGTGGGGGTGGTTACACAACTTAGACGCCTGGTGGCTTGGAAGCAATGAAACTGATGCACTGCACTTGACGCCTGTTGTCAAATCCGATAATTCGGATGAATGAATTTGGGTATTCCTTCTTCGCCAACTCAAGCTCCTCCAAAACCTGGGATGCATCTGTGCACCCAAACATGGGCAGCTTCCACATTGTCCAGTAGCGTCCATCGTAGTATCCTGGTGACTGGTGGTACTCACGGGTCACCCATCCTTTCTGAAGTCACACCACCCAAGAAAAAAAGGAAAAAAATCAATTATCACCGCCCACTTGCCTGATAAAACCGCTGCTTAACCCAAAAGCTCAGGATTTAAGTAAGCAACTGTTAATTGTTAATGCAGGTTTTGATATTGAATCCTTTATGGACATCTCTGTGTACGTATAACCAACCAATAGATTCATGACATGTGTAATTTTTTTTTTTTTTTTAAAGCAGATAGATAAGGGTCGAAATAATAGTGTTTATTAGGAGAGGAAAAAAATGACCTCCAACTCGAATTCCAAGCAGGGAACCCAGCCCTTGCGGAGAAGGTAATCGACTTCCCTCCGCAATTCATCTTGGGAAAGTGTTGGGAGGTATGAGAGAGTCTCAAACTTCTTCTTGCCAGTTGGTGGCCACACCTGTACATACACACTCACAACAAAACTAATTAAAAACATAATTGAAAGCTAAAAGAAGAAATGAATTTTGTATGATCGTGATTATGACCAGCATGCATTGGACTCTTCCCCCGTTGCTTGCAATGGAAGTAATGTCGTTGTTGGTCTTCTTGGTTGCTGGGAAAGCTGAAGAAGACTTGAGGCCGGTGAAGGGAGCGACCATGCTGGCCTGAGCAAGGCTGGCGCGGCTCACGGTGGCAACGGTGGCCGAGGAGATCATTGAGGAAGCCATTGGTGTACTTGCTTTTTCACTTAATAGGAGTATGCTCACTGGGCTGTTGGTTTATATAATGATGCAGCCAGGCTATCTTATATCTTATGGACAGAAATTTCAGAACCAGATTTCGGATCAATTTGGAACGTTGGATTCGTCAAGCGATGACATCGCATCATAATGACCACATAGGGGAAGCAAAAAATTTTGAATGTTAGCCTTATCATTAAGCACCACAATGACAGTGCCACGTGGACACGGTACATTATCTTATCTCATCCAATGGAGTGCATGGATGTGTGATGATCGTTCGTTCGTTGTTTTCGTACCTCTCCTCTATTCAATGCCTTTCACAAAAATCTGAAAGTTCAGTCATGGGGAAACTAACTTTGTTTTAACTCCTCGTTAAATTTGGTTTCTGTTTTACCATTTGTCTCATTACCAGAGTTTAGCTAGCTTATCATTGTGTAATCCCAAGCTACGTATACCACCAATACGGAATTAACTTTTGTCAAATAAAATGGATTTAGTTTCGATTGATTTCGATAACGTTGCCAGATGACATATTTACACGAGAATAATTTGATGAACACTTTTCTGACAATGTTGATTCCAATATAATATCGGATATAAAATTTATTCAAGATCGATATTTATCAACCATTTATACACTTATAAGAACTAATAATGAATGCACTACTACTCAAATGTTGTTACAAGTTATTTTCATCTCAAGTAGTGAGATAGGCCCCGTCTAAGTTGCCCCTGGGACAATGTACCCCAGTTTTTGTCTTTTAAGAAGGCAACCGTCGGATATGACTATTATCTTGCCCCTATAAATGGGACACGTCACTCAAGAATAAAACCAGTGATGCTGGTAAAAAACACAGGCAAAGGAATTTGGAAAAACGCTCCGGTTTTGAGAAACAATGAAGTCGTTCATCATTTGTATTTTGTAATAATAAAAATGTACAGGCCCAAGGATCGAGTTATCGTTCGTTTGGAGCATCTTAATGGTATAAACGGTTCGTTAGAAGCAATTAAGTGGACAATATTAAAAAAGTGCTTGAAATCTATTTTAGACCTATCCATTTAGATTTGTAATGCGAATCATGGATTAGGCAGGTCCTATCGCCATTTTGATGCATTTAAATTAAAATTATTGGGCCAACTGGTGGGCTCAAGTTAGAAATGTATTCGTTAGAACTTAGAAGCAATAAAATCGACACTATTGGCAAATAGCAAGGCTAAAGGGTAAAGAGTTAGCAATGGATCGGAATGGGTATGTACTACTGTGTAAGTCAGCTAAAATTGTGAAGCGATTAAGTTTGAGAAAGGATATAAGGAACTCGACCTCTGATGACATTATTTTATACACAAAATTGAATTTTTGTATATTTTCCACTGCAACCGGCTTTGTAGGTAGCCCAATGTCACGGTATGAGTGTTTGTATAATAATCCATACGGTATTTAGATAACTTCTAGCATAAAGTTGTTAAATAAGTCTAATGATTTTCTCAAGCTAGCTAAGCAAAGAGATTTGCGAGAATGCTAGAGAGAATAAAAGAACAATATGGCCAAATGTGATTTTACTATTCATAATTGAGGGTACAAGAGAGCTTTACACATATTTGTGTGATATGTGTGTGTGGGTATTTGGAAAATTTGAGATGCCTGGGATGGTGGGTGTTAACCCCTATTTATAGTGTGGCTTTCTTAGTTTTATAGATGTCCATACAAACTATACAATTCAATTTGTATAAGTAACTTATCTATATAAAAATAAAAAATATATATATATAGGGATAAAGATAAGATGGTGATAAGGATAAAAATAGTGGGTTCTAAATATGGGAGATGGTAGAGGTTTTTAGATAACGAGCCGGACTCACTAAGTGCACACGCCTTGTGACAGCCCGATTGTTTAGTGCATCCATATTGAGTACACCACGGCTGACTAATTATATGGGGTGATCCATTTCTGAACACAACTCATTTCTAAGTACATCCCGCCATTGGATGTACTTATATTAAGTGAATCTGCGTGCGCAAATTGACCATTTTTATGGTAAACTTGAGCGGTCAGTGACACCAATTACACATTCAGGATGCATTTGATAAATCTAATCGCCCTACGAATAACCGCAAAATGACCGTGTGGTATTCATCTATGATCAATAATTTTATCATTGTTCTGATATAATCGACGATAGAAGTTAATAGATTATCATTTGATTATTAGATATTTTTAAAATATGTATCACAATTTTTTACAATTTTTTTAAATTCCTACAATTGATGAATATATCACATTTCTTTGAATAAATAATTTTAGAAAAGTATTTATGAAATGTAGTAATTACTGTTATATGATTTATTGCTTAAATGTTTTTGAATAAATTTTAATCTGCCTCAATATTTAATGAAATATTAATCCCCTTGAATTGGATGGCAAATCTTATAAAAATTGCTAAATTTAAAATCAATTGAATTTTGACAAGCTGATTTAAATCATTTGGAAATGATGAATAGTATGGCCACTATCGTCCATTCCCTAATTTTGTGGGAAGATGTTTACATCTCCTCTATATATATATATATATATATATATTGGGAACATATTTCTCATTTTTGGAGCTGATTTTTGATATATGCTTAGTGCCAGGGTGCCAATTAATATTTAGAAAAATTTTAAGCACATTATGCTATGTGAAATTTAATTAAATATAACTACTAATTACATAATTTTTTTAAATAAATATACACATGATGTGTATAAATTAATTAATTGTGTATTTATTTCTCATATTAAGAAATCGAAATCATTAACAATATTTATTTCATAAAATAGAGATAATAACTGAAATCAAAATCGTGAGACCCATCTAAATTTAGAAATAAGAAATTTTGAGAATAAATCACTCCTTTCCACAATTGACCATTTTGAGGGTCGCCTTCCCAAAGACTTGGCAAACTAAGAGCTTGTATTGGGCCCAAGCCCATTGGAGATAAGATGTAGAGGCAGAGTCTATTGTGAGCTTGGGCTGGACTTATACTTATACTTTTAAAATTTTTTTTAATTATTTTAAATTTGAAATAAATTAACAATTAATAAATTATTACAAGCAACAATAAATAAAAGAATATGAATATTAAAAAATAAAATAGTAAATAAAGAAAATAAAGCAAATAAAAGTTTAGAAATGTAATATTTTAATATTGAATTATCTAATTACGCTTAAGAAAGTTTCATATTATAATTTTAGTTTTTTTTAACCATTATTGATGTATGAATTACGGATTTAAGTTTCATTTTTTATTATTCTTTTAATTTTTAATTAATAAATTGATTTGTTTAAAAATGAGCGGGCTTAACCCTAACTTATGTTTTTCTCCTTAGGCTCTTGTCCAGGCCCTCACGTAGAGGGTTGGGCTGGCCTGAATTTTTTGCTCACCTTACCCCCCAAATTTCATTTTATCATAAATTATAATTAATTAATATATTATAGTAATTAATTAATTATTATAATATATTATTATAATTAATTAATATAATAATAATTATTGTTAATAAGATATTTACACCACAGTATATTTATAAATCCACCCCACTTCTATAAAACAATTACGATGAGTTCATAATATTTTTTAAAAATATAAATAAATAAAAATTGTGTACAGTTAATTAATTAAATCCTTCTATTAATTTTTTTCTTTTTTTTTGGTCATAAACTTTAATATAAGTTTTATTAACAATAATTATTATCATTAATAATATTTTTATTAATTAATGTTAATTATATATTAATATATTAACTAATAATAATTATTAATATATTAATTATTTATAATATATTAATTGACTATAATAATATATTACTTATTGTGATTACTTATTCAAATTAATAGTAATAATTTTTGTTTAAACAATCACTATAATTAAAATAATAATAATGATAATAGTTCATTAAGTATTTTTTTAGTAATTTGTTATAATTATTTTTCGTCTGAAGTCTGAATCTGACTTATTTTTAGATATTTTATAACTTGTAAATTATTTATTTTTTAGTACTTATGTCTGATTATAAGATGTTTAGGTTTGAATAAAGAAAAAGTTTAATAGTCTGACTTTTATCTGAATGATAAAATATTTGATTGAAAATTTAATATTTTATCTCATTAATATCCTTATTAAATAAATTTATTTTCTATTATGCAAAATATTCTTTTATTATTTTTTGTTTATCATTTTTTATTATATGTGTGTATTCAATTATTATTTTTTTAATAAAAATTTTAAATATAATATAACTGTATTTTATAATATATTTATCTCTTTGTATTTATATTTATTATTTTTATTATATATTTTGAATTTTATTTAATATATTAATTTTAATTGAAATGATTAAACAATTCTTGATTGGCTTGTATAATTAACATGAAAAATTATCAATATAATATACTAAAAATAATACTATAAATATCACATGCTAATGCAAAAAATTACACGTGTTAGATATAATATTTTATTTTTCATATTTGTTAAGGTAAATATAATCAATTTTTTTTACTAATCAAATAATTTATTATAACTTGTTATGTGTTTAAACAATGAATTTAAGTACTGTTAATATTTATAAGGTTATATATGTAAAATTATCATATTTCAGATGTTTTCTTTATGAAAAACAAACAAATTAATACTTATATTCAGATATTTAAAAAAAAAAAAAACAAACATGTCGTTCATATATATGTATTCAGACCTATTTAGATTTTATACAAAAAAAAAAAGAAAAAAAACAATACCTAACTCATTCTAATTATAATTACAAGATAAAGTAAAAATATTAATGGTAATTTAATTTATGTAATTATGTAAAAATTTTTAATTATGATATCCAAATATATGTAATGTTGAAAATAATAATAATAAACTGAAACCAAATCCAACCATAATATATTTCTTGATCGTGTGCGCATATTAATCACTGCCTCTCCAGATGTTTAAATAAGGTTTATTAGAAAACAATAAACAGAAATTATAGGCTGTGCCACATCGTCCGAATTTACTTCCATTTATCTTTTATTTTAACAAAATCCATAGCAACTTTAACAATACCATTAACAGACTTAAACTTGCTTACGTTGGTTGCAGCCCCGGACAAATCATCAAAACAAAAGGCTTTCCTACAAGTATACTTGCTTTAACATTTTTTAAACCACTGCTGAGCTTTGCAAAACTAAACAAATAAGTCGAGTCCTTACAGCTAAAATTATGACAACATCTTAACAAACCCAACTAAATTCATAACCGATATTGCGAATTACATAAAAGTGCACCCAAAGTCGCATAATAAAAACTCAAAATTATTACCTGTTTAAGATAAACAACATGGCTTACAACATTGGAAGTGCTTTTCATAAAGTGCTTTTATGGTGCTTAATTGCCGTAATTTTGAGCAATGAAATCGGCGAAGCAGAGGCTATATTTGAAGCCTTCGGTGGATGTAAAAGATATTGCCACGATGATCTCCATGTAAGTTCTTACGATTGCTTCTTCTTCTGCCTTTATCGCTGTACACCTTCAATCGGCGGTGGCTGCGATGATTATGATACCCCGGTATGATTGCTTTTTAATGAATTGCTTCGAAATTTCCTGAAACTTGGAATTTAATTTTTGGAGTCACTTTATAACTGCGGTAATAAGCACCCAGGTCATCGGATTCTCACTTATAACAAACTTCAAAAATATAATAATGACATGATGACAGTACTTTGTAAACAATTTCACATCAATTTTTAATCCCTTTTACCTTTTTCAAGATTGGAAAATCGGGTGGCCATCCCAACAAAATTACTTAAAGATTACCGATCGCATGAGTTCATATATAAATATAATGGCTAATTACTTTTGATAGAGATGTAATGGTACACGAATTTTAAGCTTAATTCATATGGGGGGCGCATCGTGCCCGTTAGTTCAACATTTATTTGTTGTTTTATTAAAAATTAGGGACTCAGATCTTCTTCTTATTATTTTTTAAAAAATATTTTTACTAATTTACTGTTAAGTATTACGAGTACACTCAATTCTCACGTCCGTTGTTCTTGTTCTTGTAGATGCAACAAAAGCTGACGATATAAGTCCGTCCACCTCGGAAAACAAGTTAGGCGCAATTGCTCCGGCGTCGTTATTAACGAGGTCTCGCAAACTCAAATCTTAAGTAATCTAATTAGACAGCAGCTCTTTATTCATTTCTCATGTAGAGCAACCTTTATAGCCTGAAATGGGTTAATTATTGAATTTGTTTAAACTGAGTCTATTACTAGTTACTAATAATGCGTAGTGCCTGTTTGATCTCGCAGTAGAAGATGCATATATACAGGCATTGTTTTTTGTAAACTTGAAAGATTTTGATGATTTGAAATCGATTTCAAGATGTAGGGAATAGGGAATAGAACAATTTACTTTGTGAATGAGAGCTGAGTAAACACCCAAGAGGCCAAGACGAAGGCATCATCAATTTACTAACAATTTACTGTAGGTTTGTAAAAGATTATAAAAAATGCTTAATTGTTTAGTTATAAAACTTTAATTCGAAGCCATGAACATACAAATACAGTGAAGGATACATATTGAATTGTGTGTGTGAATGTTAAATTTTTTTATTGGTTGGATTAATTTGTGTTCAAAGTGTCATATTAACAGTTAAAAAATAAAAATACTCAATGTAATATTCATATAATTAAGATAATACTTTTATTCATGAATTTAATTATTTTAATTTTTGACTGTATATGAAAGATCATGTTAACTTTTCATTTTTAATTTATTAACGTTATGCTTATAGCACAAGTTAACATAACCTTGATATAAGAGTTCACTATATGGTTTGAATGTTCATACTCTATAAACATGTGAGTTGACTTGAGCTGGCTAATGAATTTGTGTTAGTTATTGATATATAATATTAGCTCAAATTCACATCTTACAAGCCGTTTGATAAATTATCGTTATATAAGATGTTTGGTTATCATATATTTATATATGCTTCTTTAATCTTGATCGTGTCACATATAGCATTCATGTTGACAAATCAAAATATATTATATATCTTGAAGGATTTAGATCAGTGTTGAATTAAGTTTTGTGAAATTTTTTTATAATATTATAAATGATACTTATTGCATAAAAATTAATATTTAATTACATCTAAATTTTTATACGAGTATAGGAACGTACACGTTTAACAATAAATTATGAAAACTAAATATAATTCAACTTTAACATTAGATTCAAATTTCATGTTTGAGCCAGTTTTTTTTTTTTTTTTCTTTTTTTAACTTTATAGCAATGTTTTCGATATTTATATTGGTTACAAAAAAGTATGAAGTTGAACTTGGGAACTTGAAACCAATACACATTTGCAGACATTGAAATCGACTGGCTCAAAATACCAATTGACTGGAAACAATGTGTGATTTACGATAACGAATAAAATATTAAATATCAAAATTTATATTAATCTATGGAAGCTGATGAGATCGATGGAACCTTTCCCCCCGCCCCCCAAAACATAAGATAAAACTGGGTAGGCAAATGTAAGTGGCTCCAGAAAGTCAAATCAAAGCATTGATTGATAATTGATAAAGACAAACTGAAATTTAAATTAAAATATAAAGATAAACTTTCCATTAGGAAAATTACAAAACAGTGGGAAGCTAGCTAAAACGGAATTGGAAATTATTGTCATCTTCCAAATTCTCAGAGAGCCGCCCATTTTCTAGATAACAATCATATTCATAGCAATTGGAGCCCCCCTCCACGCATCAATTAGCGATTCCCCAGTTTTTTTTTTTTTTTTCAGAAAGTGTGTATAGTTTCATCAAGGGTCCAAAAAATAAAATAAATAGTTTGATTTGACTGATTGACTCGATTGATTTTTGGGATTGTTTATTGCTTGGAGAAATGGGACTAGAAATTTATTAATTGAAATCGATGGCTTATGTGTGACTCAATCAACTCAGTTTCTAATAGCATGGTAGCTCCAAATGCTTCGGGTCTCTTATTGCATGCCATCCAAGAAATCTTCAATCTTGAATGGAATGTTAGCATCCATCGTGTGTATAAAGAGATCAATTATTATGCTGACTTCCTTGTAAATTTGATTTTCTCATTTCTCTTAGGATTTCATGTGCAGGAGTCTCCCCCAGTTGGTTTAGATTTTTGTCCGCAATATGATATATATGGGATGTCTTACACCCGTTCTGTTTTACCTTAGCTTTTGCTAAGTGCTTATTTTGTACCCAAAAAAAAAAAAGAAGGCTCAACTACAACGTCTGTGGATTGGAAAAATTTGTTATCCTTCTAAGTATGACTCTATCTATCATGTTATGCGATCAAATAAGTGTACATAATTATATATATTGCGTTATACACCCTTATGTATATGATAATTTTAAATTTACTAATAATTATATACGGTATGTTGTTGGAATTTAGATGTTATACAAGAAAAATGCTTCAGTTTTGTTAATCAGACTTGGCTTCAAATCACAATATTTCTTTCTAATTATTTCTTAAAACAAGTTCACATGCAATACAAGTTTGATTGCCCTCTGAACATGACCTAAGTCAATAATATAACAATAAAAATATATTTTTGAAAAATAAAATAAAATGAAAAATGCGCCCATAGAGACCTGAACAAACCCAGAAACCAGACACCAGTTTTGCCCAAAAGCACTTCCTCGAAACCGGGAGCAAATTAGAAAACGAAAAAGGTGACCAAAGCAACGGCATCGTTTTTCCAAACCAAAACATAATACGTGGCGACTCTGACATTCTTGCCACGCGCTGTCTCTTTAGCAATTTTTTCATGAATTTTTGGGACCTCCCTTTTCTTTTCACTTCTCTTTGCATGTGTCCGACTGTCCTGTGTGTTTCATCATGCATGCATTTCGTTTAATTGCTTTCATGGCCTTTATTTTTTAAATTATTGGGAACGTTTATTATTTTGTTTGTCCTTTGGCCTTTGCTTCGGATGGCGTCAAGGGTAAAAACTAAAAGGGTTTGGTTTTGGTGTCTTCTGGTTGTGTGGGGGTTATGAGCAAAAGCTTGTTTTGAGTCTCAAAAGGCAATGCCTTTTTAGTGTTTGTTGGCTCAAAAGGCAAAAGATGAATGCATATATTTATTGATATATCAATGTAATATCATGATTTTTTAATAATTATATTTTGTCAGTTAATATTTTCGGATGTGATTATTATACTATCAAAATTCTAAAACTGTTAAAAAATTATTGAGGTTATAATAAGAGTATTTAAGTCATTTCTAGCGGAAGTTATTTTCTTATTTTTCTATTTCTTTTATAGATTTTATCTTTTTTTTTTCATGCATATGATTTATGAGCATTTTTTTGTTTTGTTTATTTAAATTATTAGAATTTTATTATATTAAAATATCCCAAAATATAAGTCTAAGTATTCTAACAATAATTGAAACTCTTTCATGCATGTATGATCAAACTAATTCATGATATTATTTTTACTTGTTCAAACAAATTTCACCACATTAAACTCAATTATAATGAAACCTCTAAAATAAATCATATAGTTTTGTATTATTATATTTAGTTGATTTTATTATAATTGAGTTTAATATGATGAAATTTGTGTGTACAAGTGAAAATAATAACATAAATTAGTTTATTTATGGATGCATGAAAAAATTGCATTTACGGTCGCTCTATTAGAAAACTTATAAATTTATTTTGGGAATATTTTAATTTAATAAAATTATAATAACTTAAATAAATAAAACAAAAAAAACTCATAAATCAGAAATCTATACAGTAATAATAATATGAAAAAAAACTAAGAAAATAAGTTTAACTTTAAATTTCTAAAATGTCCTTAGGGCAACAATAATTTTTTAATTGTGTTAAGATTTTAGTACTAAAATGATAGCAACGGAAATATTAGATGGTAAAATATAGTGGTCATAAAATTTTGGTGGTAAATTGATATGTTGTGAATTTTTTTGTGAGTATTTGATAATATGGCTTATTTGAGTTTGGAACAAGTTTTTAATTGAGGTCACCAAACTGAACATCCTAATCAATAGGAGAGAAATTTAAGAGGAAAAAAACATATTAGATATTTCGAATATTTGATCTATTATAAGAATGATAATATAATCATATGGTAGTTTAAACATTAATTCTATAAAAGCTCATTTTGTGTGATGTTAAAAAAATGTTGGTAAATTAAGAGGATTTTTTCTTTTAATTTTAGTGTCGTAATTTTCTTTTATATTTTTATACAACAATTTAGAAGAGATGGATGTCTCATCTCACTAATTTATTCATATTTTATCATGATTTTTTTTCATAAGATTAATTTTATCTAAATTATTTCTAAATAGTTTTGCTCCTATACTTTTTCTTTTGAAAAATTAATAAACTACGAAGAAGAGAAGTCTTATACAATGAATGCTTTGGATGTTAATATTTTGATGAAGCGACGAGGAGTTAATTAGAGCACTCGAGCTCATTTTTTAACGCACATGTACAATCAATTAAAATGGATTTGATTGATTCTTTTAAATGTGAACCTAGATTGGCAGTTAAGGTTGTCAATCATATGGCCCCAGCCTATTCGATTCTCCAACAAACAATTGTAGGTATTTTATAATTAATCAAATTTGCCACTTTATTAGATCATTAGATGCTCAATTTAACAAATCAATTGATGTGGGCCATTTAAATCCAATTAGCTCCTTGATTATCTGAAGAATAATCTCGGGGGGATGAATCTGTGAACAAACAACATTAAAAATGTAGAAAGAAAGGTGGAAGAATGTTATTATTATACAATTGGTTCCACAAACCGAGTCAAAGAAAAATAACAATAAATTATGCACGAAAACAAAACCAACTTTATTGTTTTAGGCAACAATATTATGATTGTAATGTTATATCTTATATGCCCTACTAGAGGAAAGTTGTTCGGATTATTTTTTTGTGCGAATTACGATGATGGTTTTCCGAATATTTAGTAGAGCCGCCCATGTTGTTCAAGTAGAGTTGGAGAAATTTAGAAATTTAACAATTGCAAAACAGCCCAGCAGAGTCACCATTCTCTCTCCTTTTTTTTTTTCTTGAAAGTCACGTGGTAAATCTTTATTTGTCTTTGTACACAGTAGCGGTAAGATAAGTTGCGCTTGCGGCAAATGTGTTGCCAATGAGTAGTGACGACTGATGATGATAATGGCGGTGGTGGTTGTATTTTTATTTTTTTGAGATTTACAATTTGTCCAATAAATTAAGTTTAGTAATATAATTATTGTTGAAAGATGAAAGATTGATGGATTAAAATGAAAATGACAGTTGTTTAAAAAACTATATTGAAAATTGTACAATTAATTAGTACGTTTTTGAATTTTGTGATACTCATGATAGCCAATTGAAATTGAAGTTAAATTTAGAGGTCTAATGATTCCATAGGACTAATTCAAAGCGCGCTACATTCACAATAAACAAAACCAGCGAACGAGCCGCGGGTTTTATCGAAAGGCAGTATTACCAAAACAAAACTGAAGCAAAGGGGAAAAAAAAAAGGTTATAAAATAAAAAGGTTTCCTAAAAACCTGGAGCTATAGCGGAACCAAACGGAAGACAGACTGAAAGTGGTTGCCACGCGCTGCCTCTACATTTTGCATGGAGTTTTTACTTTTGGACGCTCTTGCATGCCCTTTGCACCATTTTTCTCCTTATTCTCTTCCACGTGTCCCCGAAAGTTCTGAGGAATCAGACTCAGAACTTTCTAGCCATACACTCTTGTCCTTTTCTGGTATGCATCATGTATGCATGCACGTTTTTTTTGTTGACTCATGCTATTTTCTTCATAAATTTTTGAAGTACAAATAAATACTCGAATTGCGGTATATAAATCTGCTGAGACCAACTTTGAATCTTTGATCAGCCAACCGCGATAAATGCAGCTAAAAAGGAAATTTACTCACGATATCTTATCAACGAGAATCGAGTTTTTTCTCCCTTTTTTTTTTTTAAAGAAAAAGATACGCATGATAATCGTTCGATTAAAAAGTAATCTTCGTAAATAGTCTTGTAGATAGTTGAACTTGAATAATAAAATTTTTTATTACAAAGATTTTTATATTATCCAATAAAAGGTTTGGATGCTTCTACTGATTTATTTAATTTTTTTGTTATCCTAACAAAAATGAAAACGGGAAAGCAACAAACACAAGATGGCAATTGGCTGTCAAATTTGGTCCTATATATAGCAATGTTTGTTCTACCCTCCTTTTGCAAATTCCAAAGCGGTAAGCTGTTTGCATCGATATCCAAACTTCTTGATAGAATCGCTAAATTATTATGCCAAGACATGGACAAAATGAGATGATAATATCATAGTATAGAATGAATCAATGAAACGTGAAAATATTAAAATACATGATGTATAAACGAAGGTAGGAATTAAGTTATATTATCTGTAATTTATAGTTGACTTTAATAAATTAATTATTTTTTCATAATTTCTCAATTGTTTGGTAACTAACAATTGATTAGTATAAAAAACAAAAGTGATAATTTTGAGTTAATGTAAATTAAAGATGATGTTACTCGAACAAGACTCATAAATGAATAATATTATAATTTTAAGATTATTTATGAGCTAAACTTAAAAAAGTTGAGCAGTCGAGATGAGTCTAATTATTAATATGGAGGAAGATGAAATTATATAACAATTTTTGAAATAAAATGTAGGGTTGGGTAGAACCGAAATGAAATTGATTTTTTTTCGGTTCGATTCGGTATAGGTTTGATATTTTTTAAATGTAAAAACCGAATAAATAAAAACTAAATTTTCGGTTCAAAAATTAAAAAATCATAACCGAACCATTATACTAATTTTTTATGGAAAAAATGAACAAAAATGATTTTTAATTTTTATATTGTATTAGTTTTTTATAGTTGATTATTATTTTTTCATTTTTATGTTATGCAGTTATGGATTGTATAAGTTAATTTGGTGATTGTGATGAATGATTTGGTGCTGGTAGTACTTGATAGTATATTTTAATAAATATTAGTGATTGATAAAATTAAAAATTTGTAAATTTATATGAAAGGTAAATGGTTTCAAATATAAAAAGCGAACCGTTAAAAAGAGCTAAACTAAAAAATAAAAATTAAATCAAAAGATTCGGTTCAGTTTTTATTTGTCATAAATATTTTTTAATTTTTTAAAATTATTAATCTGAACCGATATTAATTTTTTAATTTATTTTAAAATCGAATTAAACCGAACTGATGTCTACTCCTGATAAAATACAAGTGAAATATTAAATTTGATTTTTATTATTTTGACAAAGTTTTTGCAATATTAAATCTGAGCGGTGGGTATTTGCCGAGCTATGAAAACAAGAACAACATTAAAATAATAAATATATCAGAAAATCTAGGAGTTTCACGCACTACAATCTGCAAGTTGGCCATTAAAAAATTGCAGTATGAAAATTATCCAAATGGAGCAAGTTGGCAAAACCCGAAAAAGCCAAAAGAAGTTAAAGTTTGAAACGAGACAGCTCCACTAGTGAATTTATTAATTATTTATGAATAAAACAAAAAAGGGCAACGCTAATTTCCTTTTTCTTCTATTTAGTACTTAAAAATATCCACTTTGCTAAGCCAGGAGAAAAAATGAATTTGAAATTATGTGGTACGAGATGGGGTCACTGTCTTCCCATTTCTTCGCGGCCGCCTGCTCATTCTGAATGTGTTAACAATCTATTAGATATTAAACAATTAGTACCGACATGCCATTATACAACGTACAATATAATTTAAGAATAAATTAATGTTAATGGATTTCTAGTTTTGGGCAATAATTTTTCAATAATTTTATCTATTAGCAATTCATATGAATTGATGAGTGTACATTGCCTATAAGATTATATTAACAAAGGAAAGAGGACAACAATGCAAATCTCAGCAAATGCTTTTGATATTGTCTCAATTTAAATGTAATGACTGTTGGTTTGTTTAATTATATATATATATATAAACACAAATTATGTAGAATAATCAAAATATATAGCTTCAAAGAAAATATTTGTTTAATTTTCAACAATTCATATAAGATTTTAGCATTGTTTGATTAATAGATAAGGTCACATATGTTTAAGAAAAAATTAAAACAACAAGTAGTCTAAGATGTGAGGAAATTTTTAACAATTTATATAGATTTGATTTTACATATTCATTTAGACATTAAAAAGAAAATTTACAGTTACTTAAAACTGTATGCAATGTCGACTAGACATTACCTAGAGTTAAAGCCAACAGACTTAGAACTAATCTAGTCCACTTAACATTAATTAAGAGGAAAAGCTTAATATGTAAATCCAGTACCTAATCCAAGTTTAGGGTCATGTCTTTGAGGATAAGCATTGAATAACAAAGACCTCCAAAAACCGCTGGCTATTGGTCTCGCAATGCGCCCACAGTCCCGAAAACCGGAACCCGGAAACAGGCAACGGGTTTTTGGCCAAGGGCGGATTTGAACTAATTAACGCAAAGGCTTCCCGAAAACCCGGAGGGTTATTTATTTTTTGTTTTAAACCGGGGACCTCCACTGTGGGCCCGTCTCAGCCCCCGATATGTGGCGATTCGACCGCACTCTGACACCGTGAAGTGCATGCCACGCGCTCTTCTGTTCCCGTCTTTTTTTTTTTTTGGAACCTACTTGCATGGCTCTCTCTTTAAAACTTTTTATCCACGTGTCCTTATTCTTTGAATTCCCATTTTACCCTTTTTATTATTATTATTTTTTAATTCAAGTCAGTTTTGGATTGTTGTTCACCGTAACTGACCAGTTCAAATAATATTAACAAACAATGGGAGAATCATGCATAGAGTTTCCTATATTTAGTATCTTAAAGTATGCTAAAGAAATAAAAATTAATCGATCAAGCCTAATCCCAGACATAGTTAAGTTTTGGTGTACTAATCGTAAATCTTTTGAACTTATTCTAATAATATATGCTTAATTAGGCCCACTTGGACATAGTTTAATTTTGAATAATCATTTTCACGATTGAATTTAAATTTGCTCTCACAAGAATTAGGTGAAGTCGGATTAATTTGTCAACAATCATTTAGATTATGATTAGAAAATGTTCATGAAATATGAGGAAAGATAAACTTATCCACATCAATAGTTGAATTTGAGGGGCTTTCAAATTTTATAAACTTTGAAGAACTTTCTCGAAATTATCAATTTTCTTCGAAGCACTCAATAACGAGTTAAATTGAATATGGAGAAATTTCATTCAACTTGAAACCAAACAAAATAAACAACCATCGTGATAGGTTGAAATGTAAATTAAGTAGATGGCGAAGCGCGGGCGAGTGAGCAGTCAGAAACGCCAAACTCGTTTCCATCGGTTTCAGAACGCAGAGGTGGTTCAGAAACTTTTGTTGTCACGCAATGTGAGCAGTACAGGAAGTACGCCCCCAATACATGTCCGAAACAAATACACACGAGTGGAGAGTCCGCATCACGCGCTACAAACACCGAGTAGCGAACAACACCGCTTAAAAATATTATTATAAAAGCTTAAGACAGGTTTTCCAAGTCCTTAACTCTCCCTGAATGTGGAAACCGGCGCGTTTAGGAGATAAAAACAACTGCGTCCGCAGAGTTAATTAAACTTCGGCAAACAAAACCCAGCGGCCCTCTCCCCACTCTTAAATACCCATTCTTCTCTTGTACTCTCCTCACACAACACACCAAAGGAAAAATAACATAAATTAATATAATTCAGATTTCATTTTCTCTCCAAAAACATAGACTCTAAAAATGCGTATGAGCTGTAATGGGTGTCGAGTTCTCCGCAAGGGCTGCAATGAAAACTGCAGTATTCGCCCGTGCTTACAGTGGATCAAGAGCCCCGAGTCCCAGGCCAACGCCACCGTGTTTCTGGCTAAGTTTTACGGCCGTGCTGGCCTCATGAATCTCATCAACGCAGGACCCGAACACCTCCGTCCTGGTTAGTACCCTTTTTCCTTCTTTCTTTCCTTCAACCATTTTAATGCGACGTCGTTAAAGGGGAAGTGTACTAAATTTTGTGGTGTGTCATTTTTTCAGCGGTTTTTCGGTCGTTGTTGTACGAGGCATGTGGGAGGATTGTGAACCCAATTTACGGTTCCGTGGGTTTGTTGTGGTCGGGGAGCTGGCAGCTCTGCCAAGCCGCGGTGGAAGCGGTGCTTAAGGGTGCGCCGATTACGCCGATTAATTCCGACGCTGCGGCAATTGGCCAGGGCCCACCGCTGAAAGCGTACGATATACGTCACGTGTCCAAGGATGAGAACTCGTCGGCGTCTGTCGATCGAATCAAGACTCGGTGCCGGGTCAAGCGAGTCGGGAAGCCGAAGGCTAATGGTAATAAGGCTGAGGTTAACACGGTGGATGAGCCGGCTCGGTGCGCGGAGGAGATGAACCGGTCTACCAGTCACGAGTCATCGCTGAGTCACCAGTCCGAGTTGGCGGTTGTTGAGAATGAGAGCAAGGAAAGTGAGAGCATGGTTTCTGCTGAGACAGCCGAGACGGCTTCACTATTGTTCGGCGCCGAGCGGGAGTCAGGAGCCAAGCCGAGTGAGCGAGTCGGTTGGGATTCTTGTGGTGAGATTGGGCTGGGATTGGAGCTGACCCTGGGGTTCGAGCCGGTTGCGGTGTCACGTGCTAACCACGTGGTACCCGTGAAGAAAAGAAAGCTTGAATCTCGTAGCAGCATGTGCGACGGTGGCACGTGTAAGGTGGAGCTGGGGCTAGATTTTCCAGCTTAAGTAAACATTGAAGCGAAGCCGTAGAGTAGCAAATGGGAGTGGACAATTTTGGCGGCTCGGTTCGGCTCTGTGAATTCCGTCGACATAGATGTGAATTTGAACCTTTGTTTTTTTCGTTTTGGTTAAACTTTGAACTTTTTTTTTTCTTTTCTTTTCTTTTTTTTTTGTTTTAATTTTTTTTTTCTTATTATGAATGAACAAAGAGGTGTACAAATGGTGGTTACATGAATAGAGTTGGTAAATTAGTGGAGGGAAAATCACATAATGCCTCAAAAAAATTGTATTTCATCTATCGTGCATTGCATCCTTGGTTGATGATCTTCCATTTTCATTTCAGGTTAATTTTATTTATTGAAATTTCTGTCCAATTCATTATTTTTTTTTATACCAAATTCAACTTCAAGAGAATAAAAGGTAATTTTATCAATCATTGAAACCATACGGATATTTTAGTTTCTATCACTGTTTACGACTTGGTAATTATTTCAAATTAAAAAATAATAATAATAAAAGTACTTAATTTACATTCATTTTTTTACAGCAATCTTTGTCTTCTTTTTTTTTTTTTTTTTTGATAATTTTTTTTACAATAATCTAAAAGGTCATGGCAAAGCATATCATCCACATGATTTAAATCGAATTGGATCAGATTTTGGTCGGTCTAAAATAAATTTGGATCAAGACAGCTTTAGAGTAAGTCTGAATTTATTTTAATATCTAGATATAGATTAATATCCACTCACTTTTTATTTTATTTTATTTTTAAAATTATATTAAGAATTGTGTAATTATAAATGATAATAAATTTTATTTATAACACATTTACGGTATTTACAATGTATATAAAAATCTAAAAACTTAAAGGTGAGTTTTATAAATTTAAATGATAATTATACAAAAATAATTGAGTGGAAAATAAAATTAAGGCACCTGACCCTAATTTTTTTTTTTAAATTGTTGGCTTAAGATGTTAGTACGAATTTTTGTAATTAAATTCTTTATTTTGTATCAACTAATTTTTTTAATTAATTAAGCTTTTATTTAATATTTATGTTCAAAATTAAATTCATGTTCTTTAACATATGTTAGATTGACATATTGAGTAGATGTGGACATGAATAAAGTAAAATTAATAATGTTATTAGAATATGTAGTTAAATATAGTCATAATATAACTAATATTCCTTGGCCTAAATGATTATATAATTTTTTATTTTGATAATAATAAACTACTTGAAAAAAGGGTAATATGGTGTTTTTATATTTCTTTATCTCACATTATTGAAAGGTAAAATTTATTCAAAGTGAAATCAAGCTCAAGATAATTATGAACAACAGTGTGATTGAAGACAATCTATAAAAAGTTATTAGTTTAAATAATTCATTTATTGTAAAGTTAATATAATTTAATATATGCATGATCTGGCATATTGGGAGACTTGATTAGTGAAATCCTTAAATATAGTTTATTCTCTCTATATCTTATCTCTTTACTAATTCATTACTTAAATTTTATTTATTATTGCTTAAAATATTAGTTTGAATTAATTTATCTTATTAATTACATAATTTTAAAAATACCAAATTAACTACTGTATTGGGTTGTACACTTATAATTTCAATATTTAACTCATATATCATCATTTAATATTATAAGAATAACGATAGGTGTGCCATAGATATCATGATATTAAAATATTACACTGATCTTACTTCTACGATTACTTTTGATGGTCATTTTATTATCTTTCTTATATGTTTGTTTTAGTGAAAAAGCATAAGCTACAAAAATATTTATTAGATTTCTAATATAAATTATATAATTTAATTACTATCAATACATTTTAGTTTTTTATTTTATTTCCAAAAAGTTATTATTCTTTTATTGTTGAGTTTTATAATTCATGGTAGATCTAGAGCATACTTGAATTTTTTTTTTTTTTTTGAATTTAGAGAAGATATAGATCTTTATTTTTTTTTTAGATTCGTATATGAAATAAAAGACAGATCTATAACAGAATTATAAGAGTGTATACAAATATCATTTTTTTTTATTATAGATCTGGATTTGGAGTAGAATAAATCCAATCTATATATACTCCATTGCTATCCCTAGATAGTATGAGCTTCTTGTGTTGTATTTGCATGAGAATGAACATCACGAAAGGACAGTGGTTGATTACTATCTTTCATTGATCACTTATATGGTCCAGGAATGCTATCAATTAATATAACTTGCGGTCCCTAATCTGAAATACAACCAATGGTATAAAAAACTTAAGTATTATTGGACGGTTTTAATGTGACAAAACCTGAGGAACAAATAATTCTAAGGCCATAAGAGCTTTCAAATATGAGTAGGCATTAGATGCCAAGCTAAGCTCGGAGAACTGAGAACCCTAAGGTCTAAGTACTTGTCTACCACCTGAAAAAGTGCTTCTATTTTGGCTTATCGTAATTGCATATGACTCCCTAATCTTTACTTTCATTAAAATCTCCTTAGCAATTTTTAAATATCTCTATTAAACTTTAAGATAATTTCAGTTAGATGTTAAGATTAGGTGTATTATTACTGATCACCCATACCATTAGTATAAACATAGTTTGATCATTAATTGACCCGCCAAATGACTAAAATGCCCTTATGGACAAATTGACAAAAGTAACCTAACAATTTTAAAGATTCTGAAAATTACCACGTCCCTTATCCGTTCCACCATCTCCTCTCCCAAAAAAGGTGACCGATTGAAGTTGACAATCACATTTCAACAGCGACCGTGGGCTTTGACTACAACATCAATTCCAAAAGGAAGCAAGGCATTTTCGGTGATTAAAGGGTGATATTCTCGATATTTCACAATGGTAAAATAAGATATTTTTCTATTATTCCATATCCTTAAGATATTACAAGATTATAGTTATATATATTTGTGTATATCATGGTAGATTAGCATTCGGTGGATGTTATTTTGTGTAAAATTTGTATATTACAAATGACATGTTACGTGTTCGATAAAATGTCTTTGAGAGTTTAATTGTCTCATTTTTATTAGATTATGGTGTTATAAGTTTATTATAGCAAAAATGGCATACTTCAGCAATTGTTGTTGAAAGATTTAATTATTTTTGTGTTATTTTGTGATAGTATGCACTGGTGTTGCTCAAATTTAATCTTAAGTAACATGCTCCTATCGCGTGCGTGACATTTGTATGTTGCTCTTGCACATATGTAGGCGACATGCACCTGTCGCTTGTTTTTCCAGTAACAATGTATCTATTTTTTTTTTAGGAACATGTACTTATCTCCAATGCGATAGACGCTCGTTGCTAAAAAACATGACAATATATATTTGTTTTGGTTTGCATTGTTGAGTTAATGAATGTTAATAACAAATAAAATTTACATTTTGTTACAGGTACAATGGTAGAAAAGGTGCAAGCACATCATAATCCACCCCATCCAAAGAGGGACTCAGGTATGATGAATATTTCGGTATCCGAGCATTCTCTTAAGAGTATTACAAATCTTTTAAAATTAAAAAATATAATGAAAGCTATCAAAAGAAGTTAATAAGACGACAATTAAAATTATTCAATAATAATGTATTCAAACATTTCACAAAGATAGATATGTATGTGTTTAGTGGCGTGATCGCGCACAATGTGCTATTTAAGCAAATAATGCATGACGAATATGATAAACATCAACAATGGCTTGATAATAGACAAAAATTGTCATTTTTGAAAAGTAAATTAAATACGACTATGATTTGACAAAAAATTTATCATTTTTATTGATAAATGCATGCGAGTTGATTTTTGCTTGGTGCAACAGCAAAACACAACAAGTCAGTGTTATTGAAAATTTGAGCGACAGGCTCATATCTCCTGGGCGATAGACACTTGTCGCTAAAAAATACAGTAATATGATCATTAGAAATTTGAGCGACAGACACTTGTTTCCTAGGTGACAGACGTTCATCGTTAAAAATACAATAACATTGTTGCTGAAAATTTAAGTGACAGGTGCCTGTCTCCCGGGCGACATGTGTTTGTCTCTCAAATTTTAGCAACAATATAAATTTACAAAATATGTTTTACAATTTTATCCTTATATATTAACGGTCAGCGTATATTTATACTAACGACAAATGTGGTAAATGTATATGAGTTGATTTTTGTTTGGTGCAATAGCAAAGTGGAGTAAGTTAGTGTTGCTGGAAATTTGAGATATATGCTCCTGTCTCCTAGGCGACAGACGTCCCTCGCTAAAAAACATAAGTACTCGTCACTCAAAATTTTAGTAACAATATAAATATGAGAAATATCTTTTATAATTTTACTCTTATATATTAATGGTTAACGAGTATTTATTCTAACAGTAATAATAATAAATGAGAATATATGTAATTTTATTATTTAATTGAAATTATTTCAAACTTGAGAGGAGGTATTTAAAAATAACCCATTTCTCCTTTTTATAATCGTTATCAAGTCAAGTCATTTCTATCCGGCATCAAAATCGAATACTGAAACTTTTGAATGAAGTGGGAGAAAGAGATGCTAGAGATTTGACTGGCAACGGCCTGTTTGCCGCGGGGGGATGTGATACGACATAACTTTGCATGAGTCAAATCACACACGGATTATTTCTAAGAACACCTACCAACTCTTTGTTAGAACTCTAACAGAAGCCCAATAAGTATATACAAGCCGGCCTATTCCCATGACAGCCGAACAATCAACATTAAAAAAATATATATCAAAATCAAAAAAGCCCTATTGGAACCCCAAGGGCCCTTTCCCCGCTCTGTCTCTCTTTCCCTTCCCCAAATGGAGAGCGCCACTCGCCCAAGCAAGCGGCAATCACTGTTTCGTTAATTTAACTTTTCATTTTTCTTTCTTTTTTTCATTTTTTTTTTTCTATCTCTTCTCTATCAGTTTCTCGCGTGCGTTTCATCTCCTCTCTCACTCTCGCTGTATCAGGTGCGTATTAACACGCATTCTCTGTGTCTCTCTTTTAACACTTTCAAAAAACCCTAGTTACTGTTGCTTAAATTCATCTCTTTATTTTTACTCACTCCTTTTTTTTTTTTATTCTCCACAAAATTGAATTTTGTTTAAAAAATTGGATTGTTTTATCGAAAATAAATGAGCTAATTTCAACTGTGAAATTTTTATGATCAAGTGTAAATTTGTACTTGATATCTAAGTTGGTGCTTTAATGTAAATATAATACTCAGCTCAATTAAATTAACAAGTTTGTACGTGAGTGATAATGTCGCAAATTGAAGATTAGGATACTGGTAAAACTTTAGCATTTGGAAGATAAAGGTGGTTCTAGGGCGGTAGTTGATTATTTTGTATATTGCATAATTTTATTATATTTGCTGCAGATTTTGTTGCATTATGGATGCACATAAGAGGAATTTTTTCAAGAAACGACCAAACAACCAATTTAAGAGAAAAGGGGTTGTTGGCATCAAGAAAGGAAACTGGAGCAATTCTAGCCGTGAACAATCTTTTGGGAATTCTCAACCTGCTGACACTGTCTATCGCATACTTTGCCCTTCTAGAAAAATCGGTGGTGTTATTGGAAAGGGTGGCAACATAGTCAAATCCCTGAGGGAAGAGACCCATGCTAAGATCACAGTTGCTGATACGATTCCTGGTTCGGAGGAGAGAGTAATTATTATATATAGTTCTCCTACTAAAATTGCTAAAAGACAGAATAAGGATGAGGGTTCAGCTGCTGAGACCAAAAAGGAGTCCATGGAGCCTCACTGTGCTGCCCAGGATGCTCTTCTGAAAGTTCATGACAGGATTATTGAGGATGATCTTTTTGGTGGAATGGCATCTGATGATGACAGTGAAAACAGTACTGTCACCGCACGACTACTTGTTCCGAACAATATGGTAGGATGTCTTTTAGGAAAACGTGGCGATGTTATTCAGAGATTGCGAAGTGAGACGGGTGCAAACATACGTGTGCTTCCTGCAGATCGTCTTCCTCTTTGTGCTATGAGCACTGATGAATTGGTGCAGGTGTATATCCAGTTCCTTGTTTCCCTTCTTTATTTTGTACCATGAATGCCTATGAATAAGAATTTGCTATTCTTCATAAAGTTGAACCCCTAATATGTGTGTCAAATTTATAAGATACATAGTTTTTTTTTTTTTTTTTTTAATTATACACGGTGATGAAATATTTACCTATAAATTATATACGTATTTTTCAGGTTTCTTTAGTTGAGTCATCATCTCATGGTACTGTGATTGACAGTCAATCATCGATGATATATGGGTGAAGTCACTCTTATATGCTTAATGTTGATATGAGTTGTGAAATTTTTAATGTGGGCTAATTCTTGCAGCACAATAGGTTATTATACACACACACATACACACAGAAATATATATTCTTTTTCCTTCTTATGAAATGCTTTCTCTGCTGATCCGATAATGATAGCATGAGATATTACTCTTAATTGCTAGATTAATATGTTTTTAAGTCTATACTAGTTGAGAATGTTCTCTCTTTAGTTCTGTACTTTTTTCTTTTTCCTTCAGTGAAAGTTTTATGTTCTATCCTGTTGAATGTTGATGATATCCTGAGGTAATTATTTGACTGTTTTGGCATTGTGGAAAGTTGATGGTCAATTTCTATTGGTTGGGATGTAGATTCCCTAATCACGGCCAATTTCTCTGTGGGATCTTGTTGGTTACTTGCATAACTATTATGTGCGGTTCTTGTGAAATTGGTTTGTGGCAACATGCGACTGAATATTGACGCATTTTTGTTCCTCCATTTTAACTATCCTTTTGTTGATTTAGATTGTGTTAAGGAGAACACTTGCGAGTTGTGAATTTTTGAGGCTTAGGCTATGTTGATCTCTTAACCAGTTATTTCAAATGGGACCTATGACCATTAAGTGCTAAGGAAGGCCTTTTCTCTCTTATTTCACGAATACTTTTTTATTCTAAGATTATTTGATTTTTCAAGGAGGACCAAGCTGTTGAGGTGGCAGTCTTAGTTTCTTAATGGAAGGAGCCTTGGTAGGAGATGTTTTTCCTGTCTCTGCAATTTTGATGTCCATCCGATGCTGTTTGATACTGTTGGGTGTCGGTTTCTGCTGTCACTTGATGAAGTCAGTACTTCATCTGATATTTGAGACAGGAGCATCAAGGGCTTCTTTCTCCAGCCATTAAGTTTATCTTGAGCAGATCACAGGAAAGGGGAATGAATTTTCCTTTAAAGGCTTGTTGGAAATTAGTAGACATTGTTTTCACAAATGCATGGTCAGTGCCCCTGCATACTCAGGAACTTCCAACTTTTACCAGACCTTTTCCTTGGAAGGTTTTAGGACAATAGGCATTTCCATTCGTCAAAGTATAAATATTATTGATCATGCATTTTGTTTTCCTCTCTCTATATAAATACAATTGAATGGTATAGGATTTTTTGAGGGCTGCTAGAGGAAGACATTGGATCAATCAAGTTAAATCGATATGTGATCTGAAAGTGTTTACGTGAATTTGACAGTATTACATCACTGAATGCGTTAGAATGAAATGAATTCAATGTGGGTAGTAACAAACCTTTTCTTACTTTCATGGGGACCTTTGGCTGTGACCTGATGCTTTCTACTGGTTCCAATGCATTGATGGATTTCTCACTTGAGTTCCACCTTGTGAATCAACATAGTGAGATGCAGGTACTCTTGTTCAGAGAGGTCTGACTGTCTGCTTTCTTAAAGAGATTGATCTGTTAATGTGGACATAAAGTGGTTCAGAAGTAATAATTTTGTGGCACAAATTTGAGTTAGAGAAATGTGTGACCAATTGTGAACGCACTTGGAAGATTCAAGCATATCATGAGTGAAAGGTGGCTGCAAATTCTAAGGATGATATCAGGCATGCAAAAGAGGTGGGTGGATAGACCTTTGCTTACTAAATGTCTACCTTGACTAGAGGAATGACCAAGTGGAACAGAATTTTTGAGAAAAGAATTTTTTGAGAAGTGTTTGTGCTTATCATATATTGATCTCCTGTTCTTTGTTTGGTGTATTCTCTTATTGTCTCTTGATCATTCCAGGTTGTGTTATATTTTCATTTAGAAAGGTAGATTTGATTATCCTAGCATGGCCATGGCATTTAGGGTTCGGGTCAATTAGATTGTTTCAATTGCATGATTTGGCATAGGTGATCTGAAGTTGGTTGAATCCAAATTCACAGAGTTACAGGTTTTGATAGAGTCTGTTGCCTTTGTTGATTTGTTTTGAGTTATGTTTTTGAAGGTTTTACACCTAATGACAAGTCTCAAGTTCGTGTTAAAGGATTATCTATCCTGCTATTCCATTAGCTCTTCTCCTTAAGTAGTGTGTTGGATGCTCTAATATGGGCCGCTTGTTAGTCTGACCACCCTCATGTAGTTTTGATATTGTCCTTAGTTGTTGCAACTTCAAAGCAGAAGTCCATCTGTATATCTGAGGGTCATATATGTTTCCTTAAAACTTTTGTATTGTGTGTTATTATTATTTTTTTAGTTATTTCTGAAGAGATTCATAATTTTTTGCTGCTTCTGAATAGCATAAATTTATGCCTCCACCTCAAACACAAATTTTGAAAATAAATTTAGTGTAATTGATTTTTGTTGATGCTATTTTGTTAAGATTATAAGATTATAGCTTGTGGTTTTCAATATCATTTTTTTTATTTATCTTTTGGCTTATGATGTGCGTAGATCATGGAACAACTGTCATGGGCAATATTGAGTTCTCTTTTGATTCGTTGCAAAGTGTAATTGTGCTAGGTATTTTGCAGATATCTGGAAAACCAAATGTAGCGAAGAGGGCTCTCTATGAAGTGTCTACTCTATTACATCAGAATCCACGCAAAGACAAACCTCCTTCAAGCTTCCCTCAGGCATATGGGGATCAAAATTTTCATTCTCCTGCTGCACCTATGACAAATATGCATCCCCCAGGAAATTTAGCGTGGCCCCCTCGGAATTCTAGTTTGCATGGCATGCCTCCTACCCCATGGATGGGGGGATATGGTGACCAGCCCCCTGGGATGGGTTCGGGTGGCTTCAACAGTTGTCCTCCTGGACAAAGGGGAGAAGTTTCAGCTGAGTTTTCTATGAAAATTTTGTGCTCAGCTGGGAAAATTGGTGGAGTGATTGGCAAGGGAGGTTTTAATGTGAAACAGCTACAGCAGGAGACTGGTGCCAGTATTCATGTGGAGGATGCATCAACAGAATCTGATGAACGTGTGATTCGTGCCTCTGCTTTTGAGGTCCATAATTTTCCCTTTCATTTTCCAGTTTACTATTTCTCCGTCTTTCGCTTCATATAGTTTTTGATCATTGTAGGGATATTGTTTCAGGGGCTTTGGAACCCAAGATCACCAACTATTGATGCAATTCTTCAGCTTCAAAACAAAACAAGTGAATTTACCGAGAAAGGTACAATTACTACTAGACTTCTTGTTCCATCAAGTAAGGTTGGCTGCATTCTTGGGCAAGGAGGTCATGTTATTAATGAAATGAGAAGGAGAACCCAGGCAGATATTCGTGTTTACTCTAAAGATGATAAACCTAAGTGTGCATCTGAGGATGAAGAACTTGTACAGGTGACATGGCTGAACAATACATTTACTCTAATATTTCCATATACTGCTGCTACTAATATATTTGTTTGTCATTTATTTGGCTTTGCAACTATTTAAACTAATCCCTGCTTTGGGCATTCAGATCTCAGGAAATTTTGGTGTGGCTAAAGATGCTCTGACAGAGATTGCATCTAGACTTAGGGCAAGAACCCTGAGAGATGCAAATGTTGGAGCAGAACCTGCTCCTATTGGGTCTGTCCAGCGAGTGGGTGCTGCAGGAGGATTACCGAGCAGAGGGCCTGCACCATCTGGTCCTGTGGGAGCTGGCATTTCTGGTGGATATGAACCTCTTCGGGTATTTTTCAAATTGTTAACCTCATCTTTTATTTTCAAATAATTGTTTTCTGCAATGATTCTAAGATCAGCTTAATCATGAAATTAACTACTTAGTGTTTGTGATAATTGTATCACACTTTAGATTATGGTCAGAAATTATTTTATTTTGTAACAAAAGTGTTGTTGAATCTTGATAAACAGCTTCGTACAACACATTTCAAGGTTTTGAATGTTTTCTAAATGGTTTCTTGTATAGATGATAGGTTATTTTCCTTCCTTATATAGGTGGAAGCATATTTGTGCACATACACAGATATGCAGCTGTTTATTTAATAGGTTTTTATGAGACATCTCCAGTTGAAATAATAGCAATTGCTAATAGTTGTATAAAGATTTAAAGTAATTTTATATGTCAAGTTTCTTGAAAGTTTATTAGTTAATTTGGGTAATTGTTATCCATCAATTTAGTATGATATGCAATCAATGGAAAATGATGCTCTTTTGGCTGATTTATATATATAGGCTTTCTTGACCTAGACCATTGAGTTTAATATGTTATTAACTCGCCTGAAATCTATTTAATGACTTAATGATCAAGGTTATATTGAAGATTTATTGGTCAATGATAACTAAAGTATTTGTAATTCTCTTCTGAAGGGTGGATATGACTATGAACCTCAGAGTTATCCTCCCCCTCCATCTGCTACGGGGTACTGGATTTATGTAATTATTTACTAATTATTGCTAGTGGCTTGTTTGAATATTGTGATTTAGTTTGATATCTTATGCACACTTCAGGTATCCCAATTTGAACAGTGCTTTTGAGGCTAGGATCCCAAGCAAGGCAGTGGGTTCAGTCATGGGGACTGGGGGAAGCAATATCCCCCATGTTGGTGAGGTAATTTTTTTTTATCTCAACTTTGATGGAATGAAAAAAATCTGATGTAAATACTGGTAGACTAATTCGTAATTAAAGATAGTACATATTCTAGTGGGCGTTTCGAATTCTCTGTTGCCCATTGCAGAGAGCTTTTTATTCATTTAATGCTTATGAATTCTCCCATTCAACATATAGGATGCATTTAGGTTTCAGTCTGCAACAAATGAACTCCTGTTTATCAATTTAATATTCTTGAATGTTTCATTTCCTATTTGCTAGTTTCAATATAAATTGGAAATGCGATGAGCCTAAAAGAGAACTATTTGAATATATTATTTTTTTTACTTCAAAGTTGCTAAATGATCTTACATACAAGGTTTTCTTAAATGGGTTTTTATTCTAGAAATGAACAATTATATGTTATGTCAAGGATTTAGAATTGCTGATGGATTTTGCTAAATATCCCTTCATCAAATTCTAGGTTGCTGGAGCAAGGGTTAAGCTCCAAGATCCTCATCCTGGTAGTTCTGAGTGCGTTGTTGATATCCGAGGATCCTCGGAGCATTTGACAGCTGCACATGGTACTTACCAGTCCTTCATGACTTCTTCTGGACAGAGCATGAATGTTCAACCGAGCTCCTACCAGAACATTAACCCCCAACAAAGCTCCTATCAAACCATGAGTTCTCACCAAAGCTCTTACCAGAACATGAATGCGCAGCAAAGCCCTTATCATAGTGTAAATGCGCAGCAAAGTCCGTACCAAAACATAAATCCTCGGCAAAGTTCCTACCCAATGCACACACATCAGGGGGCTGGGGTCTATCCCCATATCACTCCTACACAAAGTTCTTATTACAGCTCGAGTGCGCAGCAAGGCACATACCCATACTGATTCTGATGTAGGCAAATTTTGTACAATAATATGCAATCATGTTTCTTAATTTAATTAATGATCATAGTTGGTGTATTAGCTGATATGATCCGTTAACCAAATATTTTTCGGCTATGCTGTGCTTGAGCAAACTGTAAACATACTCCTACTCCCCATGAATTTAGATCTGTCAATCTTTATCTGGATCATTGTATAGACAAGTCAATGGTGATTGTTGTTTCTAACATTTCAGCGACTAAAAGTTAGAAAAATAGGGATATGCCGTCTGACGGTCGAGCGTATCTCGGACGATCAGTTTGGTATCCTTGATGTACTATGAATGCTAGATTTTGGTTTATTTCAATGTTTAAAAGTTTCTTACAATTTGGTTTAATCATTGGAATGTGGTAACCTATTAAAGTGAAGTTCATGCAAAACCAGTGCTATTGTTTTGGTGCTCTGCCGCCGCATAAGATGTCAACGCATAGATTTTAAGTGCGCGATTGGTTGACTTCTCATTATGTTGAAAGTTAATTTTCATTTTTTCTCTGTTTTTGGTCGACTGGAGTAGACTTTTGGGAATTACAGAAGTCAATTCACTGCAAGAAATTCAGCGTGTCAACGTTTGAAAATAGAGTTTTCCCCTCATACATGACATCAAAATACTTTGGCCATTATGATAATTATACAAATAGCTACATCTAAGGACCATAAGCAGCAATATTTTTGCAATTTCTGCTAGAAAAAAAAAAAAAAAAAAGAAAAAGAAAAATTAGTGTATCTTAAGTGTCCGTGTGTTTGGTGCTTTGCTTCTGCTAATCGTGGCCTAGAAAATTATTGCAGCGTCTAGAAAGCGCTTTTGCAATCCGTAGTTGACTTTATGTTTACGCAAACTAATGCAAATGGTACAGGAAAAGTACATGATTTAAGGTCTATATCATCCATTATATTCATGCAATAATATATGGAATGGATACGCCAACACTTACTTAAAATTTCATTGAGGGGTTTCAATTTTGAAGAGTAGACTGTCATTTCTCATCCTCAATAAGGGAAGTGCTTTTGCCACTTGACCACTTCACAAAGGAATTATGGTGGAGGGTTCTGTTTGAAATATTCAATTTGTTCGCCTTTATAAAAACCATGAGAATTTTTATACTTCTTGTCATCCACAAATCTATGCAAAAATTAACTCTTGTATCAAAAACAGGAACTGTCACCATATTATCCCATGTTGATTGATGAGCATGCACTCGCAATACCAGTTTCTATAACTGCTTTTGCTTTTGCCTTGAAATTTGGCTAAAGTACTTGTCATTGGTGGATTTTTGGCAAATGTACCTTCAATCTTCATGTGTAATCAAGGGGAATGAAAAAAAAAAAAATTCTTGTTGGATTGCACTTCATTAATGCAATACCAAGGAACAAGAGCAAGTGTATTAACTGTAACTGGTGAGTTTTGTTGTCAGCATGTCACTTGAATTTTTTTTTTTTGGGTGGGAAAATTTAAACGAGTGATACAGTTAAAACAATCTAGAAAGATCTAAGACGTCCAAAACAAAAGGAGCAATCAAAATTTGATCCGAAGACTTGAATCTCATTTTTCTACCTTAAGTAATTGCCTATAAATACATCAAACACCATTCATTAACAAATTCTAAATATATATTTTTTCTCTCGAACCAAACACTAACTTGAATGGAAGGGTATTTTAGAAGGTAATTAACACATTCAAACACGTTCTTCATGAATCAAGAAGATCTGAAAGAGAAGAAGATAAAATTAATTGACGACGGATTTACCTCCTTCAACCTACTTAAAAAGTTATTGGAGAAACAAAAAACAAAAAACAAAATAATTGAAATTCGGATAATGTCATCAGAATATTCAAAATTGTCATCCATATAACAAGAAGACATTTAGACCACAATAAATCTAACTGGTTTATGTAGTGTTTTCCACAAACACACACACACACACACACCCCGTATGAAACTAATAAAGTTAATTTGAGACACACGAAATGTTGCTATCAGTAGCTTAAGGTCAACAAAATGTGAATTCCCTTTCAATTTGATCACCAAAATGCCCCTTTTTCTCTCAGAGCAGTTGTAGTAATGAGTAATGTTTTGTTGAATAATATATCTTTCTTTGAAAAATTGAACAAATTATTATAGTAATGCTCCTCCACACCCAGCAAAACTTCATTTTCATACCACCACATGATGATCATCATCACCTGTCTAAATATACTTTCACATTATCAACCATTAGTCTTGGATTTTTTTTTTTTTAAATTTTTCCTGTTAATTGTCTTATCAGTAACCATAAAAGTCAACCAAATAAAGCTTGAGCCATAAGTCAACCACAAACCATTTATATTCTTATTTCCCCTATAAATACCGGGGGTTATTTTTTCAGAAAATGGACGTATTATGATAGAAAAAAATTATAGGAAAGATAAGGACACTAATGAAATTTAGCCAATTCTTTGAAAAATTAAACTTAACCCCCGTATTTATAGATATTTGATTTATTATTATTATTTTTTTGGTCTAAATCTGTAATTTCCGACCCCGTTGCTCCAAAATCTAGTTATCGAGCTTGGTATGCGCACAATCATTAGAAATATTCATGAATGTCAAAGTCTAAAATCCACGAACAATAATTAGAGCTGAATTCGTCGGCAAAGCTTTCACATTTTTAATATATATATTTTTTTCAATTTAATGTCGAATAGAAATTATACCAATTGCTCTGAGGTCAACAAGCACTATGCCGTTTACTTAGGCACTATCAAAGCCTATGATCGTGAATCATCTTCGGTAATGCTTTCTCTAATAAAAGACAAAAGTTTTGTAGTAAGAGAAGAAAGCTTTCACTTAAAATCTTTCAGTGGGCCTTTAGAAATATTTTAGCCGATAGAGCATTCGAGCTTGCAGTGCCAGTTGCTTCTAATATATTTGAAAGTGGGCGATGGCGATCTTTCTTTCCTTCATAATCCAAGCTACGTAAATATAACTTAGAAGCAGCCACGTGTGCATGCTTCTGACCACGTATGATTATATTCGGAGAGAGCTACTTTTGTTGTAGTTGCTAGTTAAAGTAAAATTACTAAAATTTCCCTTAATTTTGGTTAACATACAATGTTCACAATAAATATTTTTGTACAGAGTGTTTGTTAGAAATATAAATCAATATTACTTTTTAAAAGTCCTATGAATAGTATGCATTGGTGTTGTTCATGTCATTGTTCACTAATATTGTTAATTCAATACTATTCATGATACTCTCAATATGTTCATCTAATACTATTTATAACAATATTGTTCACATGTCAGCTATCATAAATTTGTCTAAGGTGTGTATAAAGTATTATTTTTAAGATTAAGTTTCGCTTCTCTAAGAATTTTTTTTATGCAAAAAGAACACAAATAAAGTAGAATAACTTCTAAGATTCAATGATATTGTTATGGCATTGCACTCCAAGCGCAACAGTTTGAAACAGCATAAGAATTTTGATGAAGAAAATATGAGATAGAAGAGATAATAGTCGTATCTTGAAAGTTTTGTATATTTTCTTTATATAAAAAAATCCTCTACAGTCTTTTTCTTAATTCAATTTAAATTAGTCACAATTTTTTTTTTCAACTTGAATTAATCATCTATATATCTCATAATTTAATTTGACTAAAATAATCCAAATCACATCTAGATTTGACTTATTCAACTATAATTTGTAATTAAATCAAATATATGACTAATTTCAATTTAAATGTAAAAGTGATTGCTCTCACTTCTCCTAAATGTGGGACATTAATATTTTAAAATACCAATAAAACTCCAATAGTATTATGAGTTGTGTTGATATTCTTAAGTACGTACAATTAAGATTTAATTACATTTAGATTCTTACCTCAATAACTATCAATTACAACTTTAATTTATAAAAAAACATCATCAGATTAACACTTAATTCAACTCCTATGAGAAGGAAAAACTATTACAATTTATATTACTAAGAGTATTTACATTGAGCTCTTATGATTATGCCACATGGTACTTTATTCATGTAGTGTTGTACCTGCTGCCTGCCGGCACGGCTTATTTCTCATCTCCAGATTTTTGCAAACCCAATTAAACCTACATCGACGGTTCAAGAATTGTATTAAATATTTAATCAATGAACTTAACGTCACGCTTATGTTGGCCTTTAATTCTTCGATTAATTTTACGAACAAGTTAATCTAAAGATTTTGCCTGAGCCTGAGTCCAAAGCTAATCTTGACTTTTTCTGTTTTTCAAGAAAAAATGTTGCAAATCTAGTAGGTCGGTTGGCGCTGACACTGTTAGGATTTGCTTTTTGCTTGTCGGTCAAACAAGAATTTCTTGCAATCTGAGATTTTCTTTAAAATAATCAAAACACGTACAATCTTTATATCATAATCTTTGGTTTTAAGACTTACCAGGAGATTTTCTTGTAATTTTGAATTATTGGGTTGGATTTTGTTTTATATTTTAAAGTAGTATTAAGACTGCTGCTTAATTAAAAGAACAGTTAACTTGTACGTGTTAATTTGCTGCCATTTTCATGAAGATGAATTTCCATGTTTGTTGTTTCCAACACATGAATGAAGCACAGTTAAGTCATTCAAAATTTGCCTCAATGGTAGAATCAAAGTTTGTAGAGATGATTCTTCCTAGATCTCTGTGTTTTTTTTTTTTTCTTTCTCTTTCCTTTCTTTTCCTTCTGCTTTAATATTTGCTATGAAACTTAAAAAGTTATAAAAAAAAATTATCAAAGTTTCCAATATTTTTGAAAAAAAAAAATCAGGGATAACGATATTCTCGTTATTAATTATTTATGTTGATAGTGCTCTTACAACTCTACTATTAACTACCATTAAAAATTTATTACAATCTTCGAAATTAATATTATGATATCGTAGTTTGAATATTTAAACTCATAACATGTTAAATTCTTAAATATGTTTTAAATTTTTTAAAAAATAATTAATTAGTATCGCAATTCACATTCTTGTAACCTTACACTGAGAAGTGATCATACTGGTTTTAAAATAGTAAAAAATGTAATCCACGATGCTTTATAGTTAATAAGCCATCAAGGATAACTTATTTTTGATTAAGATAAGGATAACTCATTTCTTAAAGTGTAAGTTTGGTGTCATAGAAAATATCAATATTAATACTTATTACATAAATGTCGAACCTACTATTATTGTAAATGTCGAACCTACTATTATTATTAGCACTACTTCTTTCACTCTTTTATGTTTGTTTGTTTTTTTCAATAAGCTCTTCTATGTTTGATCTATGCAAGCATTAATTTTGGATAGAACCACTAATTTTATATTAAATTTGTAAGTATTTATCAAATATTTTAATAATTTTAATTAAAAACATACAATTGATTGATTACTAAAATATAAAAGCAGTCATAATTTTGTTTATTATTGAAACTTCCACTCATTTAACTAAGTTCAAACTCTCGACCTCTTATTTTGAACTCAAGAAATTTTACTAACTCAACTAACTTAGACGGCATGGTGCCTCACACTAGTCACACAGTCACAATTTCTTACATAATGATAAAAAACCTGTGGTCTAACTCAATATTTGAAGTCTTCATTTGTCAAGAGAACGTGTGAGTTAGGAGCTGCTTGAAGGTGTGTGTGTATTTTAAAATATTTGTAGCACGAATATGGCTTTCGCTTGAAAGTATGTAATAAGATATAGTAAGCCACTTGACCTATACATATCTCATAATATCAAAACCTGAATCACACCTTTGTAGAAGAAGAAGAAGAAGAAGAAAGCAATTTTGGCAATCATGTTTCTGTTTTTAAATTGATTAGTACAAAATAAATTATACTTTTATAGCTGGAGAACAGAGTGGAGGGGAGATGAAAGATTATGATATCGATGATGGTGGTGGTGGCGCATGACTTATAATTATTATTATTTTCACAATACGACTGTTTTTGAGATCATTTAATTAATAAAAGTGGGTGCTTCTTTATATAATAAGGTTTTGAAAAAGATGGTCATTATCTTTGCTTTGACCTCCATAAGCTCTTTGTCTTACATTATAAAAATAAAATAAAAAATCACTTTTCGCCACTCATATGCCCACTCGTGCAAGAGGGGAGAAAAGAATAGAACGATTTGTACGTGTTGTCTAATCATAAATCATAATCATAGGATAATTTCTTTTGTATTTTGTTTGTTTGTTAATTGTGCTCCCCGAAAAGTGTTATTTGCATGACATTTATTTTCGTGTTATACAGAGAAAAAAGTGTCCCTACTTCATACGTTTATACAAGAGTACATGGGAGACAACTTTAAAGTATATAAGCCTCTTAGAGACAGCTTTCAGCCATTAATTAGTGTATTTTGGACCCCTTACCCAAAAAAACCACGTGCAATTCCAATATCAAATAAGAGATCTTGATTCAGATATCATATTAAAAAAACTACTTGAATTAAAACTATTAGGGAATATGAGTTCTAGCACTTCATTACAAATTCAAGTATATTGGTGTAAAACATTGTCCTATGGCTTTAATCTGTATTTATAAAGTGACGATACATCCTCATGATTAAGTAGCAACTCAATTGTGGCATTAAACTTAAATCTTGGCAAACAAATAGCACATGACAATTAATGAATTCAGCACCTTTGAATTAGGCATGCATGCATATTCCCAAATTATTGCTGGAATACCTATAATTAAGTATTGAGTTAAGATTTTTAATTTAATTTATTTTTTAAATTACCTTGAAATTAAGGGTTCATTTTCCACACCTTTAGCTTGTTAATTGTTTATTATGTTAAATAATTCACTAGTTCACATCAACATTGTCTTCCTCACGTTCGAAGTTTTGTTATTGATCTATTTCTTTTTCTGAAGGGTTTTCTTTGAAATTTATACATGGAAAATTTTTACTCAATAAAATGCATATGGCATTCTATCACAAGTAGCTTTCATCACTTTGATAAATTAATGGTTGTTCACTACAAAAAAGTAATTCTAATAAGTTATTTAGTTTATGTTTGGGATTGAGGTTGACACTAAAATATTTGGTAAATATAAACTCTGTAGTTTAGAAATTATGTTAATATGATTTTTCATGTGTATGATAAAAAATTTATTATGTCTTTAATAATTTTGTCAAAATTATATTTTAAAAATTATATTTACTACATATTATTAGCTTTTGTTTTATAATTATAACTTTTTTTTCATATATCTTTTAAATTATAACACCTCAATCTCAAACATATCCTTAGAATACTGCTTTACTTAATTTCTCCATTTCACGAGTGCTCGCAATTCTTACATATTTCGTATTTTTAAAAAAGATAATTCGCACTTACCTTACTTGGTTGAAACAAGATGATTTCACCTTGTAATTAAAGATTAAGAGATCAGTTCCTTGTCATACTAAAAAGGAAAACTCTTTAATTTGTGTTGGTGCATGTAGTATACGGCATGATAGTCGTTAAGGGTGAGTGAAAAGAAAAAAAAAAAAAAAAAACTATCAATGAAAAACTCATTGTTCCTTTACTGTTACTAATAAGATCAATCAACTAGTACTTTATTTTTTATTTTTTAATTCTTATATAATAATGAAGAGATGTTTTGAGCTATTTTTATTTTTCAAAAAGGAAATTGATTCCCTTAGAAATCAAAGGGAATTTGCCCTCCCAAACGAGCATGAGTCTCGCGCCTTGTCTATGCTAAATAGATAGGGACTTCATCATTGTCAATTTCTGCCGCAGAAAGCACAAATGTTGGTCAACCATTAAGTAAAGTTAAAGATTAATTCAATACTCATCATCATGAGGGAATTTGCTGTGGGACAACAAAGGGATTTCTACATTCAACTAGTTTATTATGCCTTGTCCTAGCCCCTTTTTGGGCTAATTTTCTTCATAACTGTTCCATGGAAGTAAATTTTCTTCATGTTTGTTCATATTTTCACCTAACAGCCGCCTTTGCGGAATGCTCACCATTTTCCTTTTTCTTTTCCATGTAAAACACTCACTTCATATGTATCATACAATTCACACAAATATAGTCTTGGTTTGCTTCTTTGTGCCGACAACTAAGTGATTGAAATAAATTGAAATTTTGATGTCAATAGAAAGTATCGTTAATCATGTATATTTGAATGGAATAACTCCAATCCAATTATAATATGAGGATGAATTAAGTTCCAGTTTTCTAATATATATATATATATATATATATATATGTAGAGAGGCTTTTCCCTTAACGTCTTGATCAAATGGATTTAAACAATAATTTTTAGTTAATCACTCGAATTCAAATCCTACTCGTATCTTTTTGCCCTTAAAAATTTGTAATTAACAAATATTACTTTGTGCAAGTTATGAAAAAAAAAAACTATGTCAGAATAAGCAATACTTGAAAAATTAATTACTTCAAGTTATTACCGAGAAGTATTTTTTCAATGGCCGGGTGTAAATCTCTTCTTTATGGGCCAAGACATCTAGGCTGCATCATAATTAACAAAGATATTTAGACACGGTCCCACAAAGATAATTAATTGATTGTACGTAATATACATATATGTAACTTTTTGGAGGGTGAATGTAGTGTATTTGATTGAACTAAAAATCACAAGCACTGTTAAATTAACATAGCACGAAATCTTGTAAAATCGATTTTCTCTTTAAGCATATGCCAATGACTTTTTACAGAATCCCTCTTGTTCATCTCCCTAAAAGCCAAATTCATTTGAGGACAGGTAAAATATTATAATCGTAGAGAAGAACAAACAAAAATTGTACCTAACGAAGAGCATTTGCATTTGGACATCCCCATAAAATATAAATGAGCGCGGCAACAGGAATTTTTCGGAACGAGTGGCAGAGAGGGAGGATATAATTTAATTAACACTTGGTTTGGTGGTTCTACAAAAAGAAGAGTCATGCTACTCTATAGACCGCGAGTATGCTACGATTAATTCCACCCACTTTTTTTTCACTACTCTTGAACTTTCATAGTAATTTTTAATTTTTGTTTTTTTTAAATAACTCCTATAAATATTTTTATAAGAATTTAAATTTTTATTCTCAACGTTATGAATGCAATGGTTCTCCCACTAGATTATAAGTCCATTGATAATTTTTGTTTTTGTTTGGCTAATACGTTAGTTGAGATTTGTAATATATATATATATATATATATATATATATATGTTTTAATCCAAAATCCCAAATTTTATTAAAATTTAAAAAATTTATTAAATCATGCAGTTTAATAGTATAATAATAGTGAAAAATCATGTTGTTTAATAATATAATGATTATAAAAATTATTAAATAGTACAATTTAATAATTTTTTCAAATTTTAATCAAGTTCAAGATTCTAACCAAATTGAAATTCTCTCTTTCTATATATATATATATATATGTATATGTATATGTATATGTATATGTATGTGTGTGTGAGAGAGAGATCAAGACTTATATAACAAAAAATTTGAGATTGATGATGGATCGATTGAGATTCCTTTTGTGCAAACTTTTTATAAATAAAATTGTTACGAGTAATTGCTTGTTAATAAATAATACTAATAAATAGGAGGAGATTGAACTTCCTTACAGTATTTTTTTTAGAAAATTGTAAAAGTAGTGAAGTCTAAACTATCTTAATTCCATAAAGGAAAGTGTAAAAGGTTGGAAGTATCACGCATGTTTGTACGGTAGCCCTACCCCAAAAAAGAATGATAGAAATTTTAGTAGTGGTAGGAGCAGAAGAATCACACAGACTGGTGTACGCAGATGATGGCGTGACTTACTAGAAAGAAAAAATATATACAAGGATTCATGGTGACCCTACATTTCTAAAAATCACAAGTTGGCTATTTTTCATATTTTAAAGCTATCAGCACTTTGATAAAAATCAATTGAATTGATTGAAAGGTTGGAGAATAAATTACTATGATTACTTAAATATATCAAGTGTTATGAAGCATCAAAGTAAAGAGAAAACACTTTTTTGAGCATCTAAAGCTTATCTGAACAGCTACAAGCTCAAAGGCTTCAGTCTTTAAGTGCCAATTCGACCTATATAATGACAAGTTTGTGGCACCTTAATTATAGTTTTATGGGCAAAAAGCAAATCACAATGTATGGTTCTTTAATTTTGAGTATAATTAATATCTGTTTTGTATTAGTTTCACCTCTATCCTGTCACTACTTGTGAATTTTATAAAATTCACACTCAGCAGTACAATGCTTTTCAAAAATCAATTCGTGCACTCAAGTATTAATTAAAAAATTCAACTAGACACGAATCCAAAAAAAAAATCGAGATTCACCCGTGAATATATTAAAATCTATGAGAGCTGACAATGAATATATTTTATTGAAAGTTGAAGATTAGACTGCTGATGTTTTTATCACCAAAACTTATCTTAAACAAGCTCAAAACAATGCCTCAATGACAATAATCGCATCACATATTGAAGGATAAATTTCCGATTATCCCTTCATAAAATCACACCATCAAAAGATCTCCAAATTATTGTAAACATTTTTTTCAACTTACTCTCATTTTATTTAAAAAATAAAAAATATTTATTTAAAAAATAAAAAATAAGGTAAGTTGATGAGATTTATTTAATAAATATGAGATAAATTGAAATTTATAATAATTTAAATAATATTTTAAAAATTTCATTTCACAAGAGATATTTAAAAATTACTACGAACATTAAGCATAATAATACAATTAAAGTCCTTAGTGATGAGATTTTGTTTCTCTAAATTTACTTGGAGAGAGCAATTTAATTTAAAGTCGACTTTTATGTAAGATTGTTTTCTATAGATTTTTAATTGTATCTTTAATTGTATCGTTAATAAAATTGTATATATATTAAAAAAAAGATATATAAAAAATAACAAATCAAATAATTCTTGAACTATAAAATCGATAGTTTTTTTTTTTTTTTTTTTCAAAGGTACCGCTGTGTACAAGGATTATTACATCTCTCTCGGAAGAAAAGAAAACATTTTGAACAATACATATACTCTTAACAACTCAGCTACAAAATTAAACACTGATCTCTCGAGTATCTATTGGTTCCAAGTATACCTGAACTCCGTACTTAGGTTTAATTGTTAGAACAACGACAGGAGCATGGCGATAACTGTCTGAAATTCTGAAGTTGAACCGGGAAATTAGCATAGCTAAGATGATTTTGGCCTCCATCATGGCGAAAGATTGGCCCACACAATTTCTTGGACCAGCGGCGAAGGGGATAAAATGGCGGCCGGAGGCGAATGTTCTTGAAGCAAATCTGTCAGGATTGAACTCATTTGCATCTTTGCCCCATAATTCTTCACTGTGATGTATAGCAAGCATTGGAATCCAAATAGATAGCCCCTTCGGGATAAGGAGGTCACCTAACTTAATGTCTTCAAAGGCCATTCTCGGAAGAACGGTTGCCGGTGGGTATAGTCTTAGTGATTCATTTATTACCATATTCAACTACACGTGAAAAATAAACATATTATTCATATTTATATATTAATATCTATTAAAAGTAAAAGAGATCAATTAGACTAATAAAAAAATAAAATTTTTCTTATATATTAAATTATTTAGCATCTGAATATTACAATAAATGTCAATTAATCTTGATTCGAGCCGAATAAGAAAATAAATTACATATAACTTATCATGTCACCAACACAATTCTCTAGACTTTTCCAAGGTTTAAAATAAGTGTCGTACCAATGGCAATACAATATCCTTTGACTATTTTTACCTTTTTTTTTTTCCTTTTTCGATTGCAGATTCATACCAGCTAGGCTTTTAAAAGATTTAATCATTGGGTTCTTTAGCATTTTAATTTTAAATTACAGTATTCTTTTAAGCTTTTTGACTCGTAATAAATTAGATTATACCTTAAGAAATTAAGTTATAAAAAATAATATCACGAAAGTGGAGATCCATGAACTAAGCCTTGCAAATATTTATTTTATCCTTGATCTTAGTCATTATCATTTAATCAGAAACGAACAAACTGTTCACAGGTTGGTATCACTTTTTGTCACAGGTTTGTGTTAAAATATTGATTTAGTGTTCAATTCAAAACTGAAAATGCTTTGAAATTGTAAAAAACTAAATAAATTAACCAAACAATTTCTGCTAGTACAATTTGGTGTGGATAAAGTTTTGGGTAAATAACCATTTTTGGGTTAGAAGTATGAGAAACATATTGCTTGATGACTAACTTCTTTTGCAAAACAACAAAAACAGAACAAAACAAAACAAAACAAGACCAATTTTTTAAAAAAACTAAATTAATAAAGCTAATAATGAATCAATTTCTTGTTTACCTGAGTGAGTTTAGGGAGACGATCGACAGAGGGAGCATCTCCATTGCAGACTTGTTTTACCTCGGCACGGATCTTTTCTTGCCATGAAGGGTTGCTTGCTAGTAACATGACTGTCCAAGTGAGTAACAAAGCTGTAGTTTCATGGCCAGCAAAGAAAAATGTTTTGCATTCATCCATTATTAGTTGAAAATTTAAGCTGTATCCATTGCCTCTTTTATTTTGCATCTCATTAAGCAACATGCCTAATAAATCATTCCCATAAGAACTGCTTCTGCCAATTTCTACACAGTCTTTTCGACTTTGTATGATCTCCATTAGCAGTCTCTCCACTTCCATCTTCAATGATTTTATTTCTCTGTTGTATTTACTAGGAAAGAACCTGAAAAAAAAAAAGAGCCAAAAAAAAAAATCAAAAAATGTCAATGGAAAAGGAATCAATTTGATCAGGGATTAGAAGTATTGATCAGACAAGAGAGAGAGTGAGAGACAACAAAAAAAAAAAAAACATGTTAATGTAGAACCTTATAGAAAAAGATGGAATCTGATAAAGTGAAAAAAGAAAAATCCCATCTCAGCCATGAAAAATAAATTGAAAGAAATCTCACCGGCTTCCGGGAAAGCAGAGGTGCCTGCTAGCTTGAGCACAAAGGTGTTGCAAAACAGTAAGAAGATGGAAAATTTGCTTTCCTTTTTCATAGCTACTATCGAACTCGGTTCTTGAAATAATATCGGCGGTGAGTCTAGTCATGTGTTCTCCAATTTCAAATTCTTTTTGCCCTGATTCTGCTGCATTTTGCAGAGATTTGAGCATCTTGTTAGTGCACTCCACCATGTACCCCGCATAGCTCTAGTGACCAAAACATTCCAAATAAAATGATTAAATTACATTATCCAAAAAATTAAAGTCGATAAAAGTGATCGTACGTGATACATATTATTATTATTTTAAAATACCTTGAGCCTATCTCCCATGAATGCAGGGGCAACAATATGGCGTTGATGGTACCAATCTTCTCCGTTGGCCATTAACAAGCCTTTACCAATAAAATGCTTTGACCCTTGTTGTTGCAGCCACGATTTTCCAGCTTTTGTGCTGAATTTTGTCAGCAGTTCTTTGATTAAGTCCGTTTCTGACAAGCACATCCTCGGCTCTATCCCATTCCAATATATAAATCTCTTCCCTACATGCATATGTATGTGTATATATATATATCTATATCAACCAAACCGAAAGAAAAAAAAAATGTTTTCTAGTAGGAAGAATTGTTATATATAATTGATCGAGATTGTTGTATATGTATATGTAAGTACCGTATTGTTGGGACCAAGTAACGTAATGCGGCAAGAGGCGGCCAACGATGTCGTGGTGGATGTGATCAAAGTCTTCAGAGGTGGATTGGGAGATTAAGGCGGCCATTTCCAAGATGTTGCCGGTTAAGGGCCGGGGTTTAGGGCCACGCACTCCCTGCCTCTCCATAATTTTCTTGATGCGTCTTGGCGTTAGCAAGTAGCATGAGAGAGTATCATATGCAACTCTAAACAATAAACTTACAAATATTACAGCAACACTACTAATTAGCAACGCCACCATAACCATGATGATGGTGGTTCACTGCTTCGGTTTGATCAATTTTTTTTTTTTAAAAAAATTAACAACGCAACAAAATATTTTAGCAAAACAAGTGAATTTTGTTTGCACACAAAGAGAGGGAGGGAGACCCTAGTATTTATAATACCGTGTAGTGAATAGAGGGACCCGGTACTTCTTTATTTCTCAAAAATGAAAAAATCATGATTTTTTTTTTAAATGGTAATATTTTTTGTGAGTGGGATGGGATAATTGAACAATGAGTGAATTATATATATATAAGTATGCTAGATTTGGGAAGAGTTAAGAAGTGTTGGGGTAATTAAGGAAGGTGATTAAGGAGAATTCTTTATGAAGTTTGAAATTGATTATTGTGAGAATCTATTTTAATCAAGATTAACTTATTTATTACTTTTCCGGCTGCGAGTAGAGAACGTGTGTAGGATTAGTGGATTGACCATTCTTTTACTTAAGGGAAGATATATCAAAACAGAATCTAGCACATATATGGCAGATGAATTAAATGAAAATTCGAATAAGAAAATTTTGATGGATTTTTCTTGTGTCATTGAAATTGAATTCTTTTGTTCACCTTATGGTAACAAAATCTACTAATCGTTCTTAATAAAGAAAGCTTATATATTTGGTACGTGTCTCCATGTACAAGTGTGACTTTTACATTCACCAAAAATAGATGTTACTTTCCTTTTTAAAGTGATATTTAAGTTGTAAAAATTACTTGGCCGGTCTGGACCCGAGCGATACGAGTAATATCCAACCTCCAAATGATACCAGACCGAATTCAAACTTCACTTGACAAGTTTGGGATCCAGTTTGGAATTTAGATTTTATAAAAAAATATTAAAAATATATATTATTTTAAATAATTATATTTATTTGACTCATCTATTACATACATTTGAAATTTTAAACATTTAAAGTCCATATTTTCAAGCTAAATTTCATTTAAATAAGTAGAAAGAGATAGAGAGAAAGTTCTTCTTCAGTGTCTTCATTTTTTTTTTCATGTAGACATGATGTTAAGTGGTGCATCTGAATATAGTCAATGTAGACACACTATTAAAGTGCATAACTTTATAGTACATTAAAAAACAACTCTATTAAGTAACATGACTTGAAAGCATATCCGCATTAAAAATAAATAAATATGTCTACACACACATATGTATATATATGTAACATAAAATATGAGTATTTAGGCTTGGATAAAAAATAAAAACCCTATATAAAAATGCAGCTAGATGTTGGGTTTCTTAGGCTCTAGACTCCGATGTTCAAAAAATATGCCTGGATAGGATCCAAGCATTGCCATACTCGGGATCGGCACTAGTTTTTACCATCCTATTGATATCTCACAAGATTTCATAAACTGATCTAAGCATTACTTAAAAGCATATCCGCATTAAAAATAAATAAATATGTCTACACACACATATGTATATATATAACATAAAATATGAGTATTTAGGCTTGGATTAAAAAAAATGACCCTATATTAAAATATGCGGCTTGATGTTGGGTTTCTCAGGCTCTAGACTTCGATGTTCAAAAAATATGCCTGGATAGGATCCAAGCATTGCCATACTCGGAACTGGCTATCCAAGCATTGCCATACTCGGAACCGGCACTGGTTTTTACCATTCTAGTGATATCTCACAAGATTTCATAAAAGTGATTTACCACTCTTTTCTTGGATAGTAAAAATGTTCATAATATTTCAAATTAATTATTTAATTAGGTTTGCAATTTTTTTTTATTCATATTTAATGAGTACGCTATAAATTTTTACATATTATACATGTGTCATAGAGTCTATTGGATTTTAGTTTATTGATTTTTTTTTTCACATTATTTAAATTTGTGTATTTAAAAAAAATTCAGATAATTTAAACTTACGTTTATTTTGTTAATTATAAAATAAAATAAAATGCACAAAACATAATAATCATATTTTTAAAATTCACAGCACTCTTGACAACACAGCTAACTAAACACCCAGATATTTTTTATCCAATTGATCTCACATCAAGCTGATTATTTTATAAGCAGCAACAGCTTCAAATTGACCATGAATCATTCTACAGTATAGTGGTTGAGTAGCACATAATAAATTACTTGGTGTTGGATGGTAGGCTCGGTATATCCACAGAGTGGGGAAAACAACCATATACTAAATAGCAAAAACCCACCCCCCAAGATGAATCCCTCGCCATCCAACTGAAGTTAACATTTTTGGCTAGTGGAAAAAATGGTATCGGGCAACCTATTTGTTGGATGTTGAAATTTTAATATCACTTTGGTTGAGTCTGGTAATACTATAATTAATTTTTAAAATAATTGATATTAGTTTAGTTGTAGAAATAATCAATTGTGAAGAGAATTAGTTAAGTGTTTGATAAATTTTATTTTTAGAAATACTGTTTGTTTTGAAAGTAATTGTGGGTGTTTGGTAAATCTTATTATTAAACTGTTGTAAAAAATAAATGCTAAAATAAACATAACGTAGAATAAAATTTACTTATACATATGAATATATATATATATATATATATATATATATATATAATATTTTTAATTGTGTATTCTAATAATTTAATTAAAAAAAAATTATACTATATTGATTTTATTTTTTTTATTTTTTATAATAAAAATTTATTAAAATATTAATTTTATTTTCAATTTGAATAAATGATAATTTTGGGTTTAGCTAATAATTATAATGATATTTATGAAATTATATTAAATGATAAAATTAATTCTTAAAATTAGAATTTAAAAATTATTTTTTTCTTATTTTTTAAAATCAGCTGTAGTAAAGATATTATACAATCTACGTGTCCAATTTAAAAAAATAACTCATTTGATATATAAATCTATGTATCACTATTTTTCCAATCAATGTAGGAGCATTCAACGACTCATCATTTTTGTACAAAGAGAATTTTGGTACTTCAAATATGTTCTACTCTTTCTACTAAATTCTCGTTATGTACATTATGATTAGTTGAGAAGGAGATAACATAAGAATTTAACAAAGATGATAAACAAGTGTGCATACATGGAAGCAATGCACTTCTACTTCAGTCGAAAGTAGATATTCAAAGTTTTTTTAATCTAAGTTTACACGATTAAATCTATCAAAAAAAAAAAAAAGATGATTAAAAAAAGAAAAGGATATAACTCTTTCTAGGGAAATTAACTATTAAGCACATAATTAATTTCTAATCGGTGCCGTCCAATTTAGCCAATGAATGGACTCTCATTTCCATCGTCCCCATAATCTGGCAGGCTTCACTTCTTCCATAATTGGACTCTCCACTGGCGCCAATTCGGCCATAAAATCACACGTTCACTCAGCTGTCACCCGTCAGTTCACGAATTTTTGTTTATTTTGTTTTGTTTCGTCGATTTTTTGAAGCGACCACTAATAATACCCCCACTAGTACCCACCTTTTATTGAAACCAAACAGTTTGAACATGATTTAGTCAGAGATTTTCCATTTGACCCAAATTGATGTTAACGTCCACATAAACTTTGACCACATTCCACAGAGAGAGAAATAACCAAAAAAAAAAAAGAAAAAAAAAGGCATATGATAAAATTAAACGACGCTAAATCCAAAATGTAAGCACATCGTTTTGAAAATCAATCAAATGACCATCATCATCAAAGTACGTTGAACACTTTTTTATCAGTTTCTCTGAATTATCCGATATCAGAATTTGATCTTCAAATTGTAAGCTAAATTTGGTGAGTTCAAAGGATTTCAGCTCCGTGCGCAAATAGTAATTCTTCTTCTTCAGTCAGCAGATAGTACGTGTTCATCAAATTAGCCGAAACTTTCTGCATTGTTGCCTTCTTGCATGTTGCTTTCCACATGAGATTTTCTAATTAGGCCCCCCACTTCACACTACTCTTTGAATTCTTTATTAATTTTTTGTTTTTTCCTTCTCTATTGAGTTTGTCTTTTTAGAATTTTTAATTTTTTCAATCATACAATCTATCATTGGTGTACAGCTTGATCAAATGCTTTCAAAGCAGAGAATTGCTAAAAGTATCCAAGAAAAAAAAAAAATTGGTTGTATCTTATGCATATAAAACCGTTTCTTTTAGAAGAAGAGTATTCTTCAATTTATTTATTTTTGAAAAAATGACCCTAAACTTTATTACTTTTTCTTTGGACTATTTTAGATGTATAATGTAATTTTGACAGTAATATTTCACTTCAAATGAAAAATACAGTAAGATGTTTGGGATAGTCTAGTGATCGAGGGGTGGTAACTCATATTGTGCAGAGTTTTATTACGATTAATGTGTGGCTCGCTCAACAAATATACACGTAGACATTTAATGTTTAAAAAATGGTTATAAGCAAGGATGGATGGTGGAAACTTGAGTTCAGGGGTGCATGAAAAATATAGAAAAAAAATTTGGGAGATTATTAAATTTTCTCTTACTATATTCAATATATATCATTTATTCTTATGTTATTTTTTTAATAATCAATAACTCCCTAACCGCATAAATTTATAATATTATCCTTATTTTTAAATATACTTTTATTCATATTTATTATAAATTACATAAATTACATGAATAAAAATTAAGATTAAAAACAAGACATATATGTTTTTATTAAAAAAATTAATAATAAAATACTTTTCTTGTATTTTTTTATTTTATAAATATTTTTATGATAATATATAAAAAATTAGTATAAGAAACTTGAATGATAAATAAAAAATTATTATAAAATAAATAATAATATTTTTGTGCTGTTAACATTTAATTTTAAAATATTTATTGTAAGAAAATGTTTATAAAATAAAAAAAGTACAAGAAAAATATTTTATATTAATTTTTTGTTCACAATAAAGCATATAATTCTTATTTTTAATACTTAATTTTTTAATTTTAATTCCTATTCATGTGACTTATTTAATTTATAATAAATAGAATAAAAGTATATTTGAAAATAAGGGTAACATTATAAACTTATAATGTCGGGGAGTTATTGGCTATTAAAAAAAATGTAAGGGATAAATAGTACATATTGAATATAATAAGGAAGAAATTGACAATCTTCTAAAAAATTAGTATTACAATTTATTAATATCATTTAAAAATAATATTCTTCAAAAAATGAAAATATGTTAATATGTTTTTGTTTCCCTTTTTTCACTTATACCGATATTCTCTTCAAATGGCATGCCGTTCATGAACAATTTTTTCTTTTTTATTTTGGTTTTTAATTATTTATGCTGATTGCCGTGTTACAATGGCATGTGTTATGTTTTTGGAAGTATATAGTCAAATTTATTCATATTTTATGAAAGTATATAGTCAAATAAAATCTATATATATATATATATATATATCTCAAAAAAATAACAAAAATGTATTACAGTTTGGTCCAATGTCCTTTTAAAGAATAAAAATTATTTTTTATTAACTTCTTAAAAGATAAAATAAAATATTACTTGCCCCATGGGTGTTACTCAGCTGAGTTTGTGAATAAGCATAAGTTTCTGATCCCCACGCAAACCACACAAAAATAATAAAATATTAATTGAGAAATTAAAGAAGGAAACTAAATATTTAGGTTATATTATCAAAGATTGGAACAACAATAAATTTAGATACAAGTTGAAAAAATATAGTTTTGAATTGCATATAAGACTAGAGAAGAGAATTATGATTTGTTACTATATACGGGGAAAGATAAATTGTAATAAAATTACAATAAATTTGCAGGATTTTAGAGGTATTAGTGATTAAACCATTTACAGTGAAAAAGTTAATATACAAAAGACTAATGATTTTGAGAATACTAATTCATGTAGAAATATTTTTTTACTTCTATTATAATTTAGTACATAAAATTTGCATATTATTATTTTTTCTCAAAATTCTCACAAGTACCACGGCCCTGCCCGCCTCTATTGCTAATCGACCATTGGTCATACGTCTTTAAAAAAAAAAAAAACTCCAAAGGTTTTAAAATAGAACTAAGATCTTCTCTTAGTTTTTTTTTTCTCTTATTTCTCCTTATTTTTCAATGATTGGTCAAGTGTATATATTCATTAAAAAAGTTAGCTTAATTATCACATACTTGACTAACTATTAAAAAATAAGGAGAACTAGGAGAAAAAAAATTAATAAAGAATCTTTATCCTTTAAAATATGTACAACTGTTATTTTTTTCTTTATCTTTTAATTTTCGCATTTGGCAGCACTTATTATCAATGTGATGATCAAAATTAGTATTGATAGATTTTAAATCATAATATTAGCCGAATTAATTGTAATGTAATACTAGAGTATTCCTTGTACATATTTATACGTGTACAAACTTATGTATAAACTTTTCACATAAAAAATATGTGATGATAGTTGTATCAACTGTCTCATGACCCGAATTATATATTTTTCAACATTTTTTTTTATTTGAGTATGTTCATTCATCATACTTTTATAGTTTTATGTTCTATCAATTGTATGAAACGAGTATAATGTTAGGTAAAATAATCACATATTTAACAGTATAATGCTGCTTGCTATTTTATCATCTCGGTGCTAATAAGACTGAGCGTTCTGTACAAAAAAGTCCAAACAACCTGAGGAATATTACAAGTCCGGTTTGGCTCTAGTTGGCTGTATGTTTGTTCAAAAACTTCAAGGCAACCTTGGATTTGGAATATAGAGATCCTACAAAAAGCTGCAGCTAATTAATAAGAAAAGAAACCTTTGACTATATAGAGAATCGACCTCTTTACTTATATGCAGGGAGTCAACAAGTTTTTAATGTAGTTACAGAAACTCATCAATGCTGTTAAAGATTCACTAATCGGTGCGATTGCATGGAATTTGAAATTCGTGTATTCTCATGCAACTTGCATAACGGGGAGACAACATTTCTGCGTAAATGTACCGTTTGTTTATAAGGGGATACATGAATATCATTATTTTATTCGAAAAAAAAAAACTGGTGAAGGGAGATCCATGAATATCAATGCATGTATGAAATAATTTCATGAAATGTCCATAAAGTATTAAATAATCGTATCATCAGTTATATATCCCCTGCAATATTGTCTAGTTCCCTTCTTGGTTGGTACATGCAATCTACAGCCATTTCTGCTCACAAAAACTGCGGCAATTTCTTTGGTTATCCATTTGAAGGTTAATTCAGATTAATTGGAATGCATTTAAATTATCTTCCTTTAACTGGGTGGTATGATAAATAACTAAATTAACTGGTCAAATTTTAGGGGAAAATATTGTAATTTGTATACCAAAAGTATCACTTCAGCAGTACAGTAACCCCGATGTTGTCATGTGCAATTTAGTCGAAAAACTGCTAGATAAATTGATACTGGTATTAAATAGTGAAATAATTACACTTGACTTATTATATTACGGGTTGACGAAATCCCAACTATCTAGTAAAACTGATTAGATAAAGGTCACAAATGAGATGCATGCCACAAAAGAATATACAAGCATTCAAAATGAAAATTCAACAAATTCTTATGTGAATTCAGTGCATGAACTGTTTGAAGTCAAAGTAAAATTAGGCATCACTAACTAAATCTATAGGACCATCACAAACAATTTTCTTTAACTGTTTTTTTTTTTTTTTTGGTTTAATTTCTTTCTTCTTTTTCTTTTTCTTTCGTGGGAGAAACGTAATTAACATCTAAGGAAGGAAGTTCAATTATGAGCAAATGCCACAAGGTATATAAAACTGATTAATCTACAAGCTTCATTTCATGTTTAGAAAACATTCATTAGTAACGCAAGTATGAAAGCATAAGTTGAAAGAATATATCTAGATTTTTATCATATTCATATTAAATAGTAATAATTATAATAAAAAATTAAAAAAAAAGGATCCGATAAAGGAGACAACCTTACATTGATTCGCACTAAAAAATTTATAAAAATTGTATACATATGATATATTGTACCATAAATCTTTAATTTTATATTACAAATTGCATGTATATTACTTATTGTTTTCAAGTTAAGTATCAACAATATAATCAAATTTCTATTATTAATGAAAAATAAACGAAAAAAACTACAAAGTCATCTATTCTAAAGGGCTTTGTCCCCAATTGCATAAAGAATCAAGCATGGAACCTGGCCGAAAGTAAACAATACAAAGTAAATATTTATACTAGCTAGCCTTCATATTTAGAAAGTTTATCAAGACTTGCTTAGTTTGTTAAAGGGGCAGTTAGTTAATTAGAATCTGCATCTTTTAGGACATGTTCTATCTAAAAATTCACATCACTTATCTAACGGTTGGGATTGGTGAGTCGGTGCGTGAAACATATCAAACATTATAGCAAAATGATCCTAAAGTTACTTTACTTAAAGATAATTAATATATATTAAAGTTGAAGGATGAATTAACTTATGCTTAAAGCAAGTATTAAAAAACTTCATTTATAAAGGAAAAGGTTTTAGAGGGAATCATAATCTGTTAATGATTAAAGATGCATTTCGAAGCATCTTTGCTTCGCGTTTTGGTTTAAAAACATTAAAATGCCTTTTGTTGGGGAAATTTTGATTGTTTTTTTGGGAACAAAATTTTAGATGTTTTTCTCAACAAATCACTTCTTTTAATAAAGAAATTACTTTAACTCAAAAATGCTTTTTGCATTAGTATCACCCATTGCATGCACATTTCGTATCATGTAAAAGTTTTGTTGCCCCGGCGCGAGAGGGGGGGTGGCGGCGGCGGTGGCGAGGGGTGGGAAAAATTCTTTTCATAAGAATTTACTTATGATTGGCATAATCTTTTGAATTATGTACATCGTCGTGCATATATGATTAAATAGCGATATATTTTTCTATGCAAACGTTCTCACATTTAAATGTGAATTAATAATGTAGGTGTTAATTGGTTCATATATATTAATCTTTTAAAATTTTACAAGAGGTCTAGGGTTAGAGTCTTGCACCACTGTGGTGATAAAAAGATTCATTTTGCATAATGCTATACTTTTTTTTTTTAATTGGCATAATGCTCTACTTAAAAAAGCTAATAATAAGTGAAAAGAAGTCAGACAGCACACTTTAGTTATATATAAATTAACACGATGTTGAAAGTAAACAATGTTGTCTATGCTTGAATATGCATTTTAACATGTTTGATGTTCAAGAAAAATTGTGAAGTTACATTTTATTTTATTTTTTGTTATATTTCTTTTAGTTAATTATCTAACTATAAGTGTCACTCAAATTAAAGCTCAAATCATAAGGAAAGCTTGATTTTTCTAAAAGGGCATTGACAATTAAATATTCATTCCATGCACATTTCATATTGTGAGACAAAAAGAAACGAGAGAAGTGGAATTGTCAACGAATTCATTCAAAAAGGACGGGAAAAGGGAACATTGGCATATGCATTGTTACCCTAAGTTAGCAGGAACCATTAAAACATTCACAAAGCAAAGGAACATGTGCTTATGACTTGTGAGGGGCAGTGTCAACAAAGGCCCATAAATTGCATCGCAAGCTTTGGAAAAAGTTTGATCATGGCTCTTGATAGTATAGATGCCGTTATGGCTGGGATTAAATCAAATCTATAGCGAAGGGACAAATTCCAAATCCAGACCAGACATGTTTTTTCATTGCATTAAGCTTTTTTAGTTTTGGAATTTAATGTTTTTGTTTCCTTCGTTGCAGAAGCGTAAATTTCATATTATCCTATTACCTTCGATTTATATGCTTAAAATATCGTTATTTTAACGACTGATCGCCGTTAACTCAGTAAAGTATGATAATAAATGCTTGTTTTTAACAATTGACCACTGGAACAATATTGTTGCAAGGTTGCGACAGCCGTGGGGCTGCAAGTTGTCGTGGACGTTGTCTTGCAATGGCTCTCTGCCGCCGCGGCTGCCATAATTGTTTATAGGGTTTGGGATTATTATTTCATAAATTTTATTATGGTTGTTTAATTGAGCTATTGTTACTGGAAAATTAGGAAATGTTGTAATTTGATATTTGAGATTACTTAATTGTAGACTATGAATAATGTTTAGTCTTGAATTAACGATGTTGATAATGGGCATTGCTAAATTAGATTTATGTAGCGTTTACTTTTTAAATTGGAGTGAAAATTATGAGGAGTAAAAAGACTATAGTTGGGAGTGTGGATTGAAATAAGAGTATAATATTTATTTTGATTGAAATGAGAGTGCAGATTATCAATCAAAATTCTAATTATTTGTTTATTTTTATCTTAGATTGTGAGTGAATTATTATAAATTATAATTTTACTCTTATGTAAAGTATATGTAGCTTTTAATTAGAAAATGAATAAGAAAATATAATTATATAATAACTTATATTTATTATTATTAATTTTAATTATATTAAATAATAATAATAATAATAATTTTTAATAATGTAAAAAAATAAAATATTTTATTGTTTTAATTCATGGCACAATTGTTATTTTTTAAGTTGATTAAGAGTATTTTTCATAATAAAAGAAGTGAGAGTGGAACTCTCACCTCCGTCATGGGAGTGGGAAAATCAATACTCACTCCTCACTTAAAAAAAGAGTGGAGTTTATAAAGTGAGACTCTTATATCTACCTTTAAACATGTAAGTAAATATTAGAGTAAAAAAATTTTAGACTCTTCACTCTCACTCTAAAAAATAAATACTACATTATTGTAACTTACATGTCAGCTAAAACAACGTTAAAATCAGACACGGGCCTAACTCTTATATTACTCATTTTTGCATGTTTTAGATAAGTTGTATCTTACAACAAATGTAACTTAGGAAAACCCAAGAATAATAGATTGAATTTATTTTATTATTGTTTATTTCTTTGGATTTGGTGAATAAGCAAAGAAACTGAAAAATTCTGGGGCGTGTGGATGACAGTGGTTTTTGGTGAGAAGGGTTTCGAAACTTTAGGATGAGTGTCTGCTAACATTTTCTTTTGTTCTTTGATTTTTTTTTTTTTTGTTTGAGATACTATTATTTTACTACATAATATTTTTTAACATATCACTTTATCACCAAAATGTTTTAATAATTATTTTTTCTCACTTAATATTTCAGTTTGTACCATTTTATCACCAAATCATTAACTCCATTAATAAATTGCTGATGTCTCAGGAGTATTTTAGAAATTTTAGTATATTCAATATTTTAAGAATTTTACAAGATATAATCTTTATAATTTTATCAATTAATTATTATGGTTATATAAAAATCAATTGATAAAAATATTACTTCTTTGTATATAATTTAATTTTGTATTTTTTTTAATTTAGAGGGTCAAATTATACTTACACAATTTAGGGGTAAAATAGACTTTTTATTATAATTTCTTTTAAAATTTTGTTAAGTTTAATAATTTGATGGTAAAATGATAAAAATTAAAATATTAAGTTAGAAAAAATAATTGTAAGAAAATTTTAGTGGTAAAGTGATATGCAAGAAAACATTATGGTAGTAAATTGATAATATCTCCTTTTTACGTCAACATATTTTATTTTTTTAATATCTTTGTAAAATAAAAATAAAAATAATAAGAAATATAAAAAATAAAATATTATTCTTTATTTATTTTCTGAAATAAATTTTTAAATACAAAGAAATAATATTTAATCAGTTATAAAAAAATTAGTTATATAGGGGCAAAATAAAAAATTTTAAAAGTATTTGGATACGTACAAGAAATGTTTAAAATATTTGTGTCTGTTGTGTAATTCATTGAAAGATTTGGACCCAAGAAAATTAGCCTACATTCAAGGATTGCCTTTCTAATGTTAATTGACCGGTGCAGTCAGCAAAATGGCATTTATGTCCGTACAAACGAACATCATTTATCGAATGTGGACATTTGTCATGAGCAGACATACAAAGAGTTTCCAAAAAATAATTTTGCTCAATTCTTTATACACACAGTTTGTCGTCCACACGCTATATGATCAATAGAGCATGCAACCTTCATCCTGCAAGTTAAAATAATCCGATTGATGGTACCACCCCAAAAAAAGAAAAATTATAAAAGAAAACAAGGTAAAATCTTGAAGATTGAAAAATAAAAGAGAAATTGATCTTGCAATAATTAATTTGAAAAGAAATATGGCCTGTCACTACAAAATTTCGAAATATATCCAAAGTATTCTCACTATGAATTATTCATTAAATAACTTGACCACCATCATATCTTTCATTGCCACATATCTCAGTTTCATTCAAGCAACAAAATCTAAACAAGAAGATGAAAGCATGAGCCCCATTTCAGAAACTCAATAATCAAAGGAGCTTCTTTTCCTTATCCATTGTAGAATGTTCCAATAATGACCACTGCTTTACATTAGTGTAAAATGCAAACAACATGAATGGATAGAAGCATATAAGCATAATAATTGCTTCAAAGAGGTAAGGAAACTTCTCAGGGGGATGCATTGTTAGGTAAACAATATGAAGAATAAAAGAGGATAAATAAATAAAGCCACTCATAAAGGTCTCAAATGAGTCGAAATAATCAAATTTCGTGTTTTTGGGTCTTGCATTACGGGGTCTTCCACCAGGGCCACGCGGTGCATGATAAAGAAGCATAAAGAGAGCATGAAGAGCGAAATATGGTAGGACCAGTTTGTCACGACAGAGAAGAGGAAACATAGAGAACAAGGAATTGAGTATTAACCATTTGAAAGGCCGTCGCTCTTCCAAAGCCAACAGGCTAGCAGGCAGAAGCGGCAGCAGAATGGACTTCTCATGTACTGCAGATTTGAGATGCAAGCGGTCATTGAAACAATTGCTACATGAAATAAAGTCAAAAGCAAATGCACCAAAGGGAAGAAAAGAACATTGTACTTACCTTGGAATGAAAAAAAGTAAAACGCAAAAGAACTATTCAGAAGCCCATATAGGAAACCTCTGCTGCTAGGAGCCATTACTTGCTGGATCATTGAGGGTAGACAAGTTAAAACAGTAGCAGTAAGGCTTATAAACTTCAATGAGTGTACAGAAAATAATCTCTTCCACTTTATGATAATTGAAGAGGTGCACCAGAAGTTTGCCACATAATCCTCGTATATCCCTCTCTCAAAAGGAGCAAGACGGGAAATAACCTGCAGAAATCACCAAGTACCGACCTTAAGAGTACAGAAAGTTAAGAATAACATCTATTCCGCACTAAACAAGATCTTGTAAACCACATGTAAAGTTTCTTACTTTTTCCATTTTTGAATTTATCAAATGGAAAATAGTGGATACTTCTTTCAATACACACGCGTTTCCTTCAAAACTTATGGGAATATCTATTATACTGAAAATACAAAGGTTTTAGCATTAAATATTTCTACCACCCAAACGGATAGGTAACATGATTTATATGTTTTTTTCTTGCCACAGAACCTCACTAGATCAATAGTGTCATAACCTGTGGTATCTTTATGGCATGAGTCCTGAATGGAAACCAAATCTCATTCTTTGTTTTAATCCTAAAATTCTCAGTAGTAATGCCAGATATTGACTCTATGGCCATGGTGTACATATTTAGGCCAGAAAACACAGAATTACGTTATTAACCCGCACAAGTTTAGTAGAGCACAGCAAATTCTCTTGCACACAAGAAAAGTTATTGACGTTGTTTACCCCTAAAAGAGCATCTGTTGAATGAAGATACGGCCACCAAACAACAGTAAATGTTCCCAAGACCATCAAGCCCAATTTTGCCACCTCATGAATTGGATTCTTTCGTCTTAGGCATTTACCCAAGAGGTGGCTGAAGAAAGCAGGTGCATAGTATGCACTCATCTGTACCACAACATTTACAATTATAATGATCAAAATAACAAAATTGAAAAACAAAATGAAAAGAAAAAATTTCAATCTTGAGAATTATTCTGAAAAAATAAATAAAATGACACATTAAAATTGATCAGCTAGAGAAATGAAATATAATCGGAGATCGCCAGCTGATATATATGTATATATATGTAAATAACTAGCAACATGTTTGATCTTTCTCAACAATCCAACTCAACAAGCCTACAACCCATCCCAACTCCAGTTAAAATTCCCTTAATACAAGTATACAGCCGAAAAATCAGAAATGTAATTCAATGATAGCCCTACCATCAAATTACTGAAAACATTCTAGAACCATCCATCTTATCTTGAAATAAATTAGCTCAAGCAGAAATCCATCCAATGTGCTCAAAAGTCACAAGATTTCATCCATGAGTCTATGATATGATAAAAGATTAGATTTCTAGATCTCTGCACCTTCGATTCCAAGGGGATACATTTAATTTTGGTTGGTGTAAGTTAGGTGATCACATGAGTCAGTTATTTACTCAGATTATAGACAGATAATAAACCCTCTTAATAGAATCAAATAAACAGCCCAAGAGTTTGGTTTAGAAAGATAAATTTAAAAAGATATAATTAAAAGAAGTCGCACGATGTAGAAATCACCTGCTTATGATTGAGTGCAAGAGTGAATAAGCAACTAGCTAGAAGCTCCCTCTGTGATAGGACGGCAGCAATAGCAGCCACAGTAAGACCTAAGCTGATGCAGTTGTACTGAGAACAAAGAACCATATATCAATGAGTACAAGTGGATTTCTACAATTCAGCATTAAAAGGTATAGAGAATGAGTAAACAGTCAAGAGAAACATCTTTGAACCTGAAAATGGCCATGGTCAATTAATATCAGACATGGATTGAGTAGAATCATTACAATGTGCCAAGCACAGTCACTTTTACGGCTGCTGTGGCGGCTACTATGGTACACAAAAACAAAATAAAAAATCGCAGGAAAAAATATCACAGCATCTGAGGACAATACTGTCCACCTCATCAGTAGTTTCCTGCAAGGAAAGACATAGGTAAAATAATTTTTTTATAAAAAAATTGAAAAAAAAAAGATTAATAACTTATGTTCATTATAGGAAAAAGTATAACGATACTAACCCAAAATTTGTTTCATAACCATGAGAAGTGAGAAGAGAAACTGAGTCTGGATCAAAAAATCTAAGAAAGAGCCCATGAAAATAACTCTGGTAAGCAGTGAGCGGAGGGTAGTCAAGACCCCAATAGCTAAGATCATTATTGGTACTATTACGATACCATTCCAAAACAGGAAGATTGAGAGTGATCTCCATCCAATGCCTTTGCGCCTCATAGTCCCCAAACTTTGGAGGACTGCCAGCTCCAGAATAAGGATGGAGCGAGACAGCAACTCGAACTAACAATGCAAACACAGAAATACACAAAAATGTAGCTCCGATACCTTTGTGAATCAACCAACACAATTTATCATCTTCAATTTCAACAGCCTCAACATCTACTTTCTCATTAATCTCCTTTTCTTTCTTCTTTCCCATATCACCCTCTCAAAAATACCATAAAATTTCAATTTTTCACAACATCCTAAACAAGAAAAAGAATAACTATAGGTCAAAGTCAATTATCAATCTTTAATGCTACAGTAACAAAATAATATAATATACGATTTTAGACTTAAAAAATTATTCAGGTTTTATATTGATAAAACTGAAAAATAAAAAATTTGAGTAAGTTTAAATGCTTTAACGATCAATTAACGGATAACGGCATAAGCAAAGCACGGATCATAGGTTTGGTTACTGAAAAAATGAAGGAGAAAAGGAAATTAAAGATTTTGAGTTTAAGAATTTTTTTTTCTATTTTCTCGGGAAACAAACAAAATAGAAGAAGATCAAAGCATTCAAAGTAAAGCATCAACATACCAGAGTATGATTTGTTCCACTTTCTAATGCTTATGTTATTGGCTTCGACTGATAAGAAGCGATAACTCAGAGACAAGAGAGTGGAGGCTGAAGTGGTAACGAAACAAGTGAGAACTGTAATGGCATGTTCATGGGCTTGGGCCCCTTTTCAATACGCCCATAGTTAGATTCGGCTGTTGTTTGTTTACGTCGTCAAGCCCAACGATCGACTCAAATTGTCGTTTCACACTTCTAATCAAACTCGTTTTTCTAACGTTAAGTGAAACTTTATAATTTCAGTCGATTTTTTTATCTCAAATCGGCGCAAATGAGAACGTTCTTAATAACAAACACACTGGACGCTAACACTTTTTGGCACGCGCCACACGTGTACGGCTAATCCCAAAAGTTTGCCATCCTACTGTATTTGTATTTGCTTCGCTGGACGCAGAAATCTAGCTTATTCTTCTACAACTATTATGCTAAGTCTATTTTTCAGCCATTTAAGTTTAGCACATGCTTTCACAAAAGTAGTCCTATCCTTCAACAAACTAACTTCTCAACATCCACTCGCAACACGACAGCTCACCACCTGAATGCAATTACTCCACGCGCCCATCTGTCATTGGATCTTCAATTACTATAGTATTATGTTCCGTTACGTGAATATAGCCCACTCTTTAGTTATAAAACCCGTACAGAGGCAGACTTCTCTTTCCTCGAGTGGCTTTTGCTCACCTTGCCGAAGAGGAAAAATATCTGCTTTTGCTCTCGGTGAAAGTGATCGCCGGCGGTGACCGGATAACGGGTAATTTGCCGGAGAACCGGATACTGTTCGAGCGAGTAAGTTTCGGAGAAGATGAAGGTTTTTGTTAAGACTTTGAAGGGAACTCACTTCGAGATCGAAGTGAAGCCCGAAGACAAGGTATCAATCTTGCTGCCATTTATTAGCTTAATTGTCATAAAAACTCAAATTTTCGTGTCATTTTTATCTGGATAATAGGATACTAGATTGTTATTGGAACAATTAGGGTTTTATTTTGGTTGTGGGCGTGGTCTTCTTTTGGTTCTAGTGATGTTTCTGAGTGAATTGATTATTTTATTGGTGTTATGAGAGCAATTGAATTGATTGATTAGGATATGTATTTGGATATCTTGTGAATTTGTGCTTTGAATGTGTGAATTCGGACAATGTTGGGTATTTGTTTTGTTAATGTTCTATGTCTATATTTTGATTAGTGTGGTTGTACTGCTTGGCATTTACAAAATAGAAGATACTCCCGAGTTCCTTTAATGATCATTTGAAACTGTTTATGAAAAGTTTGAATTGAAACTTGTGTCACCAGCTGCTTGCTCTTTATGCACACTAATAAATACAGTGAATGTGACGTGTGGCGTAGATGTGCTGGTATTAAGACAGTATGAAGCGGATGGACAACCTTAGATGTATTTGATTTGTTCAAAATGTTCTTGTCGGCCAGAATTTTTTAAAAGTATTTCATTAAATTTAAATTTCTTATTGGTTACTTAAGTCCACTTTCTTGTGGACATAAATGTGTTTATTGCTACTCTTATTTCCAGCTCTGACATCTGTAGGAAAGGGTTTGTAAATCCGAAGTCCTATCGTTTTGATCATTCAATTTCCATGCATTTAATGTTTGTTAAACTGACATTTTCCTCCTCAGGTTTCTGATGTAAAGAAGAATATAGAGACCGTACAGGGTTCCGATGTTTACCCTGCTGCACAGCAAATGCTTATTCATCAGGGAAAAGTTCTTAAGGATGTCACAACCCTGGAAGAAAACAAAGTTGCTGAAAACAGTTTTGTTGTTGTCATGTTGACCAAGGTAAGTTCGGCTGCACCCTTTGCTTATTTTCTTTCTATTGATTTTAGAGATAATTGGAAAGAAAGGTGCAATAATGCCATATATAATGTATATTCATGCATATCCTTTCCAACTATAAAACCACTCTGTCTTTCTCTCTCCTTTTTTTCTACTAATTGAAGAGGGAATAACTGTACATTCAGTATGGATGTGAGAGAGGAAGACAAAAGGAAAGGGAAAAAAGAAGTGATCATTCATTTCAAGTGAGAAAACACTTGGGTGAGTGAAATTGTCCTCTAATTTCTTCTGTGGTTGCTCCTCAATCAGCCTATTTATGAATATAACTTCTGCATAGGGGCATTCGTATCCGAGGAACTAAGTCAAATGTTCTCTAATCCACTGCTAATTTCAAGTGAGAAAAGTCCAGGCATTTTAATTGTCATCTTAATTTCATACATAGTTGCTTCTCACCTCGACATTTGTTGCAACATTATCCTAATCATGGAAGTGAATATCTTGCGAGTGAAGCTGGTTGCCACAACCATTACCATTGAGAAAACATGCATGTTGTCTAAGATATTGCAGGTGAAGATATATGAGGACAAGTCTAGATATCTGTTGATATCTTACAATCTAAGAAAACCGTAGGTTCAGATCTTGGGTTGGCTTCATCATTCATTTCTTCAATTTACTCTGTTTTGAGATGCAGGTTCTTTGAATCCATATCAATATTTTCTATTTCTGGACTGATAAACTGTAGTTTTAGGTTTGTGCCTGCCTATTTTTAAAATAAATTTCAAGAAAGGTAATCATTTTCTTTTTTTCTTTTTTTTTTGAATATTATCAGTACCATTTTTTACATTTATTTTTTAATTGATCTCTCTTTCAAATCTTTTCTAAGGTGATTATCACAACATGTCGAAGCCAATAATTTATCTTTGAAGTCATGAGAATGTAAAAATGTTTCAGATTTGATATCTTGTGTAGTATTTTTCTATTAGATTTTTCCTATCTAAACATTCTAAATGAATTCCTATCTTCTATTTGTTTTGTTATTACTAATGTATTACAGCTAGATTTGTGTTTTTTTGTAGGCTTGTGTAACTTCCTTTTGGGTCCAATCACATTGTTTTAGAATAAGTCTAACAATTTTTAGAAATCAGATTGTTAGAAATATCTGATTTTTCCTTGTTGAAACAATTGTAGAGTAAGGTTTCATCAAGTGGGGCCTCAACTGCTTCAGCTGCACCAGCAAATCAGGTAAGTGCAAATGTGCAATAAATGTAATTTAAATTCGTAGCTGCTGCCTCTAGCACTTTACTGCTGCAGTCCACGTAGTTTATCTCCAAAACTATTTGATGTTCAAAAGCAGGTTACGTCGACTACAAGATTTTTCTCTAATTTTTTTTTTATTTGAAGCAATTACTGCATTTATGTTATGCTTGATTGCTAACTTTTTTGGATTTTCTTGAATACATTAGTTAGTAGCTACTGATAATTTGAGAGGTATATTTTCCCCCTTATGCATATATGTGTTGGTAGGTGAGATAATTCTTGGTGGTTGAACCAAAACACAAATTTGCTAGAAGTTGGACATTAAAATAACCAGTGCCAGATGTGTAAATTGAAGAATTGAAAATATGATGATAAGATATATAGTTATCCATACTAGTTCTTCTGTATAAACATTCATGGATTGAATTCTGAAATTATGTCCAAAGGAAAACAATAGAAAGAGGAGAGATCTGTGTCCCTGTTATTATTCTTTTAGGTCTGGTTTTACTTGGTTAAATTTTTGGAATATTTTTTCCCTTAAGATCCAATGGAGCTCGTTTTCCACTGTAGTCAATAATTCCCCATATCCTTATGTAATCAGTGAAATTTTATGTAAATAAGTAAGATTACTTTTGGCGTTTGAAAGTTCATATAGTTGAACTAGATTTCTTTGTAGGCCCAAACTACAAGTTCTGCGCCTCCTACCTCGACACAACCAACGACTACATCTCAGACTCCTGCACCAACTGTGGCACCGTGAGTTTGAATTCTCGCTCTCTTTGTTCGTTCCAAATTCTTCTTGTAGTTTTGAAGCTTGAATTTTTGCTTACTTCGAAGCTGCATCGCACTTTATATCGTATTGGTTCTTTTTTTTTTTCCTTCATCTACCTTATCTCTCTCCTCGCTTCTTTTTCTAAATCTGTTCAGCCCACAATCTGTCCCTGAATCTGCTCCTCCTGCTGCTCCTGCTCCTGTTCCTCCTGCTGCCCCTGCCCCTGCTCCTGCTCCTGCTCCTGCTCCGGTCTCGTGAGTATCTTTTTCCAGTTTCTAGTGTTAAATGGTTGTCATATTGCAAGATAAGACCATAGGTAGAGTTTCTCTTTTTGTGATTAATGTGGAATTGACCATTTTATCCTTTGGGTTGAAGCAGTTCAGTATCAGATGTATACGGCCAAGCTGCATCAAATCTTGTTGCAGGAAATAATTTAGAAGCTACCGTCCAACAGATTCTTGATATGGGTGGAGGGAGTTGGGACCGAGAAACTGTTATTCGTGCATTACGTGCTGCATATAACAACCCTGAAAGAGCTGTTGAATATCTGTATTCTGTGAGTCAGTTTTTACCCAGTTTTTGGCTACTTTATTTCTTCACTGTTTACTGTTGTGAGTTTTTTTTTTTTTTGGCAGTGTTTAGTATGAAGTTTGAACTTTTTCTCTCAGCAAATGTTTTTATTTTAAAAATTAATTTTTGTTTATAACATATTAAGCTCGTTGATTACTTTGTCACTTAACAATAGACAAGCGCATGGACTCGTACCATATAATCTTTGCTATTTTCAACTCTTCCTACTAGTTGGTGCAACCGGTATATCTCCCGGGGTTGTTCAAAAGGTTTGGGGTCTGAGTCTGCTCGCATCGGGAGTGGGAGCCAAAAACAAAAAATGTTTGTTATAATTTGATATTGCTGCAAGGTGAGACTCTAACTTGCTGTACATTTTCCTGTTTTCATAAATGTGTCAGGGAATACCTGAGCAGACTGCAGTTCCACCTGTTGCTCGCGCTCCTGCTGGGGGGCAGGCAGGGAACCCGCCTGCCCAGACTCAAGCTCAGCAGCCTGCAGCACCTGCACCTACTAGTGGTCCAAATGCAAACCCGCTGGATCTTTTTCCACAGGTATATATTATATACCTGGATTTCTGATCACAAGTTTGAACCTTTTCCTGAAGTTGAGTGATGATGTTGTAATTTATTCCCCTGGAAGCAGGGCCTTCCAAATATGGGTTCAAATGCCGGTGCAGGTACCTTGGATTTCCTGCGCAACAGTCAACAGGTATCAATGATGTTTTACCTGTTTGCCAGTTTATTGTTTATCTGTGACGTTTTCTGAGTTTCATTTTCCCGCTTTTTATTTCAGTTCCAAGCATTGCGTGCTATGGTGCAAGCAAATCCCCAAATTTTGCAGGTGCTCATTATGTCCTGTTTTCTTTTTAACTTTTATAGAAACATAGTATCTCTTGTTCATTCACTGCCTTTTTCCAGAGGATTCATGATATGGTTCTGTGCAGCCTATGCTTCAGGAACTTGGAAAGCAAAATCCACACCTGATGCGACTCATTCAAGAGCATCAGGCTGACTTCTTGCGTTTGATAAATGAGCCCGTTGAAGGAGGAGAGGGGTGAGATGACTCTAATTTTCTATTGCTTTCAATTTGTTTGACTGATTGATAACTATAACTGATTCTGTTTTGACTAATATCAGGAATGTACTGGGTCAGTTGGCTTCGGCAATGCCACAGGCTGTGACTGTAACCCCTGAGGAGAGGGAAGCTATTGAGCGTGTACGTATATTACCCCTTTTGACTTATTAAAATGTGCTTGTTGGGAGCACTTGAATTTATGCTTTATAATTTTTTATACTTGTATGGAAGATGAGTTTAGAAAGGGTATGCGCTTTTCCCTTTTTCCGTGAATTAGACTCTGAAATCCATAATTTTCTGGATCTGTAGCCTACAGTTGACTTAACCTGAAATATTTTTTGCAGCTTGAAGCAATGGGCTTTGATCGTGCCCTAGTGTTGGAAGTGTTCTTTGCTTGCAACAAGAACGAGGAGTTGGCAGCCAACTATCTCTTAGATCACATGCATGAGTTTGAGGATTGATTGAAGTGACCCTTTTCTTGTTCTCCCCTTTCTTTTAAGGGTTCCATCTGTCTTTCTTTCTTTCTTTTTCTTTTTTTCTTTTTTTCTTTTCTTCTTTTTCATTTTTCTTTTTCTCGTGTTGGGTGCATATACTCTTGTGGTTAAACAGTGTCTTATACCAACTATATGTTCTGTGGAGTCTGGAGATAACTTGTCAAGATGTTCATGTCGCTAGTTTATCCTTGGATAATTAACATTTTCTCTATTTATTTCTCTTAAGGTGTTTGGTTATAAATTATAATACATCGGTCTTCATTGGGATCTATCTTTTTATTTCTTGCTGTCCTTTCTTTAGTTTATCATCTGTAATCGATGTTCTTCGAGTCCTATAAAATGTTCTCTATAAAGATGTCAACTCATTCCCTATTTTTCTTTATATTTATCAACTCCACCGGAGTGTACAAGCTGCAAACTACAAAGCTTGAAAAGCAAAAGTAATCAAAGTGTAGAAATGACTGAATTTGAGAGAGCAGTGACAAATTTGGATCTGATTATCTAAGGTCTGCTGCATGGCAGGCAGAAAGCAAAATGTCACGAATTAGATTGGAAAATGTTGTTGGCGAACCATACAGATTATGAAGTTTAGCTAAAGTCAAACCCCACCAGGTGAAATTTTTATTTTAAGAAACCAAATGCTCAACATCTCCATATCCGTCTCCGGACCGAGAACATATATAAGTAATGTGAAAGACCTGTGTAGAATTTAGAAGTCATCTTACAGGTGAAAGCAAAGATATGAAAAAGTGCAAGAAACTCGTATTATTGTCGTTTTTCTGGCCAATGTGATTTTTGTCATGATAATTTATGTTTCTCATCGCTTTTATTGGCATTGGATACATGTTTGAATAATTATTCAACCAAAATTTAACATAAAACTAGCAAAATATTTAATAATTGACAATTCTATCAACATAAAAAATTGTTAGTGGATTACCAAACAATGCTAGAAGCTATCTTTTAGACGAAAACAAAAAGAGGACTACAAAAGAAACCTATACAGAAACAAAATAATCAAAATTATCCGCGGAACATTCCATTAAATATTGTTTTGATCCCTTCCCTGTGAACTCGTCATTAATGCACTCAACTTTGGTAACTTGAAGCACAACCACCATCTCAATCACTTGATGCGTGATATCACTTTTTGCAAGCAACAATGGAGCTGCAAAATCCGAAATCTGAGCTTTCAAGTAGTCGCATTCGCAAGACTGAAGATGCACACTGTAATCCCTTTCAAGAATGTGTGAAATGAAGTGGTCTTCATTTAGTCTATCAAGAGGAATGCATAACGAGAAACGGAATTCAGGGGTAATGTTTTCAATGAAGTCTTCATCATCATCTGATTGAAACTTGAGCTGCCATCGATTTGTATATCGGAGTTGGATGATAAGACAAGGATAATTGGAAGATGGGTTTGTTGGTGGATTTTCAGGAGTGATGTCGTACAGGACTGACTCAAAATCATATGTGATTGCATTTGGCGCCATTGCCATTGATATGTAACCTGTAACGTAGAGATATAGAAATGGAACATTGATTAACACAGTAATAGTACTAGTATTTTTATAGAGAATAGCTTCCTGTTCCTCAAAGGAAAGAATGGTTTCCTATTCCTGAGAGGGAATATTGGTTGATCTTTTTCTTCATGGGATCCGGAAACATTTTTAATTACTTATTCATAGTGTTGTTGGTAACCCATCAAAAATATTATTTTCGTATTTACACATGAAAACTGATATTAAATGCTCCTCCTTTCATTCACAGTTTTTACAAATTCCCAGTCGCAGTGAATCAATCATGTGCTCAAAAAGCAGAGATAAGGAAAAACTGCAAGAAACCTGCATTATACTGTCATATATCCAGCCAAATGTGATTTGCAAACCAATGATATAAGTGGCGTTGCCAAAATCTGATCTAACAGCAGCAAAATCTTAAAATATTTAAGGAAAAAAAGAAAAAGATATTAGATACTTCAATTCTAACATAGATTTAATATATTCAAGAAGTTCACATTATTTCTAATAAATACAAATCAACAAAAATATTTTTATAATTAATCAATTAAATTATTCTTATTTTTCTTCTTATTTAATTTTTTTTACTATTAAGGTTGTTTTAATAGAAACTATATTTAATTATTTTATTTTTATGACATAAAATGACCTAATTACCCAAAAAATATGTGTTTTTATATCTAATAGTTTACGTATTTAATTTCGTGAGATATAATATAATTTTTTTAAATGAAGTCTAATAAGTTTTAATATTTTACATGTAATAATTTAGATAAGTGTTATTTCATAAAGAAATTATGTTAGTTTAATTAAAGGTTAATAATCATACTAATAAAATAGAATTGAGCATTTAGAAACAAATGTTTTTTTTTATAAAATAAAAAATGTTGAAATTAAAGTAAATTTTTGACATTTTTACCTTTTAAGGATAAAGTACTCAATTGAATTTTAGGCTAAAGCAATGTGATAGTCAAATTCTAAGTCACAAAAAAAAAAAATTAAGATAGATTTAATTAATTAATTCTTCAGAATTTTTATTTATTTAAAATTTTTAAAAATGATTTGAATTTTTTGTAATTATTTTCTAGAAATGAATAGAATTGACAATTTTTATAGGGTAAAAATATCACCACCCTATACATTAATTTTGGTATGAATTGAAAAGACAGATTTAGTGATTTTATGGAGCCAGCCAGTGGGAAACTGGCTCGGCTACTTAATGATACCATAAAAGAATCTAGCTAACTCGGCAACATTGTTAAAGAAGATGGATATTGTTTCTGTTTTGATACAAGTCCAGCAAGCTTCAGTTTTAAGAAAAATGAAAAGTCAAATAATTAATTAAGATCAGACAGAGACATAAAAGAAAATTTACGTTGTTACGAAAAGTTTCCGAAATTTCATAATCATACTTTCAATTACGATAACTACGGCCTACAGAATTGGTTGCTAGTCAATAGATAAAATATTTAGACAACGTATCATCTACATTGATAACGTGATAATAAAGTATAAGCTAACTCAACTGGTTGTCGGTATCTTTCTACATTATAATTCATAAAAATATTCTTGATCTTTCTTCAAAATCTTGCTTTGCTGCTATGGAAGTGAGGGTGTGCATGGGATTGATGTGGTCAAGGTGTTTGATTATGACTTTTACTCGACCGCAGAAGTTGATTACAAGAAAATATGTTTGCTCTTCAATTTCCAAACTTAAATACAGATAGATATTTTGTTTAAAAAATCTGTAAAATAGCTGTGACGTAAGATTAAAAAAAGAATTGAGAAAGAAAATAAAATTAATTTTTTTTATTGAACTATTAGTTAATTTACCAAAAAAATATTAATTGTTATTCTACATTTATAACTTTTATTTTATAACAACTGTAACTTAAAATCTATAAGACATAACTACCAAATGCACCCTTAACCCATCGTTATCTATTTTTTCATATCAAAGTGGCTATCTCTTTAATTTAGGCATAAGAAAATTTACATGAGATACACAAAAGTCTTAAGTAAGGGCCACTTGTTTAAATTCTCTTATCTTTAAGCTTATAGAGAATTATACATTTCTTTTGCTTCAATAAAAGAAATTAAATGATTTGTGTCTTCAAACAGAAACGAATACTTGATCAGCTATTCACTTAAACCAGTTTGGAGATGAAATCAATAGATACCTCAATCGAAACTGTCACTGGGCATACAGATTACTCTATATTAGCCCTGCACTGTTGTTCTTGTTTTCTTGATGTATTGAGGAGAATAAGAATGTTACTAGTGCTAATGTTCCTAGCTTATGTTTGATAGAATAAAGGAGGATTCTGTGTTTCAGCATTCCACGTGAGAAAGGAGATTCAACTTGTTCATCTTACTCACCATGTTTTTTTCTTTTTAGCCATTTCTCAACAGCATGTACCGGATTTGTTATGGCTACGAAATGTTTGCTTTATCGTTGTGGTCAGCCCACTCACCTATGCGGGTCAATTCTTTGGGTTCCTTGTAGGCTTTGTTTTTGTTCTATTTTCAGAACGAAAGAGATATCTTTTACATGATTATGACACCACGTTGATTTGAAGGACTTAAATTTCCATCCTTTTCTGCTTTCTGTTAGTAAAATCTTAATAAGAAGTCATCATTTTATTTACTTAATTTTTAGGATAACATGCCACCGTAAGATAGAAAAGTTATCAGAACTATGAAATTAAGGATATATTTGATATTGAAATTAAGTAATTGTAACTTTTAAGTTATAATATTAAAATATTTAATAAATATTAACGGCTGTAGTTTAGAAACTATGTTAATATAATTTTTCACTTATATAATGAAAAATATATTATATTTTTAATAATTTTATTAAAATTATTATTTAAAAATTATATTTATTACATATTATTAACATTTGTTTATAATTATATTTTTTTTCAACAGCACATCAACTCCAAACATACTATAAATTATAATTTTTCTTTTTCTTTATTCAAGCATAATCATGTACGAGGTCCAGCAAATTTTGGTTGTCAGTCTCTTTCTATCTTTATTTTTGTAAAGGAAATTATCAGCCTTATATATTTAAATGTTACCAATATCTTTTGCATTACAACACTTTTAACATATATCACTTGTATACCCTAAGTTGACAAAAGACAACCGCCGTCCTCCCTACCATTTGCTACTATTAAGAAGTTGATGGAATTTTGATAAAATGACAAATTTGCCCTTGAAACAAGTAAATGAAAAACTGTGATAAAAAATTATATATCGTTCTTTTTCAGTGAAATGTATTGTTTTCGGACGGCATATCATTTAACAGAATATAAGAGTATGACATGTCATTTTACTAGAAAATAAATATATGACATGTTGTTTTACTGAAATATAATTGTATGACATGTTATCTCATTTGAGTGAAATGGCAATCTTTTACAGACGACATGTCGGTTTACTGGAATGCTGAAGGATGATATGTCGTTTGATTATACAAAAAACCAGCAAAATAAAAAGAAACACACACAACACATATGACCGGATCTCTTCTTCTCTTCTTTTCTTCTTTTCTTGACATACACGCACACAACAAAAAAGTAAAGGAAAAGTTGGTACTACACTCACATGTACGGTAATTTTTTTTAAAGAGATTCTTAGTCATATAAGTTAAGAAACTGTCTCTATGTCTGTCGTACTGTCTCTAGGGTTGGCAAAAGTCTAGAGTCCAGGTATGCTAATACTTTTAAATTTTTTTATTTATGAATATATTTTTATTTATTTTATAATTTTATAATTTATTTTAATAAAATTAAATATGAAATATGAACTTTAAATATTTAAAATTTTAAATATATTTAATAGATATATAAAAAATGTAATTATTTAAAATAAAATAGTTTTATAATATTTTTTTTATAAATTCTGGGTTTCGGGTTTCTCAAGTGATATCCAGACCCGACTAGGAGATTAGTTCGGACCAGGTATTACCCGACCCGCATCACCCTGGCCCGGGCTGGGTGGATATTTTTGCCACCCCTAGCTATCTCTGATTGTAAGTGTTGTCGCTATGATGGTGTGCTATCAACTTTTTGTGCAGTGTGTTTATAAAGAAAAGAGAAGGAGAAAAGTGATTCAGTCGTATGTACGGGGCGTGTTTCCTTTTATTACACTAATTTTTTTTAGTAATAAAACTGCAAGTTATCCAATAATTTTTAAATTAAATGACATGTCATCCATTAATGTTCAATATAAACGACATAACGTCTCAAAAAAAAAAGTTGTCATTTTCTTATATAAGAGGACATATTATACAAATATATTACAGTACAACGATATGTCTTATAATAATATTTCAGTAAAACGATATACCGTCTGTAAAGTAATATATTTCACTTAAAAAAATGGCATGTTCTTTTTTATTACAGCTTATCCTATGTTAAAAGACCATACTACCCCTATGACATCAGCATATTCTAACGGTTGGTAACGGATTGGTGGACGGCAGAAGTATTTTACCAACTTCAGGTATATGAATGATACGTGTTAAAAGTATTGTAGCACAAACGATACTAGTAATATTTAAAGATATACAACTGATGATTTCCCTTTTTATAATTGTGACTTTGTTTTTATTTTTCAGATTTTATATTTATTGTTTTGCCAAATTATATACATTACTAATTTAAATGTCAAATATTTATAAGTATTTTATCTTTTATTATATTTTTTTATCCAAAATTTTCTTACATATCAAGTTAATACTAAAATTTTATAAACATCACATTTCATCTCCTAATATTTATATTATTATCATTTTACTAATGTTTTGATAAAAATAAGTAAATATTTGACCGCATGTAACTTAAAAGTTGATTTTGCCGCGTAATAGACGATTTTATCATTCGAAAAGGAAGAAATAACAAACCCCAGCTGTGTTGTTTGGTCGGGTAGTTGTTTGATGGTGTTTATGGTCGCTAAGGCGGCGGTTGATAGTGTTGATGGCTAAGTTTTGATGGCCAGTGTTTTCTAGTGGTGATGATCGATGGAAAAGAAAATGGATGACGGCGGCACCTGACGGTGGCTAGGGCTTGAATGTGTTGCTTTTTTTTTTTTTTTTTTCCTTTTCTCTTCTTCTTCATTTCTCCTGCTTCTCCATCTCTTCTTCATCTTCAAATTTCTCTCATTTTTTCTTTCCCTCTTCGTTTATTCTTCTCCTTTTCCTTATTTTTTTTTCCTTTTTCTTCTTCTTTATTTCTTCTGCTTTTTTTTTCTCTTCTTGATCTTCAAATTCTCAACTGAGAACACCCTTCTTCAAATTCACAGAGCATTTTTCTTCCTCTATTCACTATGAATTTCTTCAAATTGCTATTTAATTTTCATTTTGGATAAGGAAATTTTTTAATTATTTAGGCGATTACATCGCATGAACTAGTTTATCTGACAATAGAAAACAATGCATTTTGGCTTCAGCAAAAAACTTCTTTAAACACTCTATGACTTTAATAAATTTTTAATTGTATTAATTTTTAGGTAGTAAAATTTTTTAAATACCCTTATGATATTAATAAATTTTTAATGATAAAATGATATCAGTATAAATATTAAAGAATAAACTATAATTTTGACAAAATTTTAATACTGATTTAATATATCAAAATTTTTTTCCCCTGGTATAGGCTTATTTAGTTGGTGTTCACCATTTTGATTTTTAAGTCATTTAATGGGATGATTTTAGACAAATGAGACTTGATTGGTGAATGTTATTGATAACTCGTCATGGAATGAGTATTAAGGCCAGCCATTTAGGTACGCGGATATACCTAATATTTTGTGCTAGGCCATTGAGACTCGTTCTAATGTCCTATTAGGGTCAAAGAGTAGCCCAAACCGCCATTCTCGCTCATATTTCTTATGTCAATTAATATTTACTATAATTTTTTTTTCCATTTTCAATACAAGAATCAAGTGAAAAGTATATCTCTAACTCTATTAATTTACAAATATTTACAATTCGGCGTCTACTTAAGAGTAACTTAGAATTTGTCTTATATTAAAATAATTCAACCCACAAGAAGTTATGAGTTCCCCATCATCTAAACAATTCATTCATTGTTGATGGGAAATGCAAGATTTTGGTGTTTTGTCTGTTGTCCAAATATTCTAAGATGTGAAGCATTCTTTAAAGCAAGCAATTTAAAAAGGCATTCCTCGAGCTCAAGGAAATCAAAATAAGACAACATCAAACTACTTGATGCTGTAGTTCCGTGTTGCAATTTCTCTCTGCTTATCTGGCGATTGACGGCTTTCTTAGGTCAAAGAAGAAGAAGAAACGGTCGTCTCAAAATGTTATGGGCTGATTGCGGCAGCCAAAAATTGACCCAACTCACACGTTGTCCCGTACTCCCATTCAATTCAATTACAAAAGGCGATGGCGTCCACGCGCCACGGGGCACAATCTTAAGTGCATCTTTGATACCCAAGAATCACAGGCACCGTTCAGAATCCTTGTTCCATTCGTATAAATGCATTAATTGCATGCAAAATGCAAGAACCTTCTCCCTCCTGTGAAGGGTTTTTGCGTCAGGGTTTTCTGTTTGGTGCTTATATAAGAAGATTAATCACTAAGACCAGCAAGAAGCAAGAGAACAAATTAAGAGAAACAATTAGTGAACATGAGCAGAAAGCTGGATAGGCTGCTTGGAAGAAGCTTCAATACCTCCAAGTTTAAAACTGTTACTAAACTTGCCATTTCAAGGGCTGCCATTCTCAGGAACCAGCACCAGGCTCGGTATTACTATGCAAGGTCTGATGTTACTGAGCTCCTTAACCTCGGTCAACACGACAGAGCTCTTACTCGTGTTAGTAGTACTCTTTTCCCTAATCGCTCTTTCTCTCTGTTAATTCTTAATTAATTAACTTACCCCCTACTTGAGCTGAAAAATTTAAACTTACTTTTCCAGGTTGAGTATGTGATTAAGGAGCTCAACATGTTGGATGCGCTTGGAATGATAGAAGATTATTGCCATCTCCTGATAGAAAGAGTCCTGCTTATTCAGAAGAACAAGTTAGTTCATCAAGTTTCATTGAGATTGTGCTCTTTACCTATTTGTTCTTTAATGTTTTATTAGATATTAACACACGCGGATGTGCATTATTTATATAGGGAATGTCCTGATGATCTGAAGGAAGCAATATCGAGTTTGATCTTTGCGTCTTCAAGATGTGGAGATTTTCCTGAGCTTCAGAAAATTCGTGAGATTTTCAAATCAAGGTATGGTGCAGAGTTTGATGCTCATGCTGTGGAGTTACACAACTACTGCAGGGTGACTCCAAAGGTAAAATAAAGTCTACAGAGTCGAATGATTGGTGTTCGGTGAAAACAGTTCTTTTGATCAATTCTCTTCTGACGATTTCTGTCTTTTATGTTTTTCCAGATTGTACAGAAGCTTTCATCACGGCGGTGTAGCTTGGAAAGCAGATTAAAAGTGCTCAGGGAAATTTCTACTGAGATGGGTATCACTCTGCTGCATTTGGAGGAAGATAACCGTGTTCCTGTCAAGGTAAGGATAATTGAATACTGCATAAAATTAGAAGCAATCATTTGTATCAAGCACAATGTTAATGTTTCATTGCTAAATGACTGTATATGTTTGACGATTGTAGGAGAAATTAGATATTGAACAGAAGCAACCAAAGCCTATGGAACCAGCTACTTTTAATTCTCCCATGCCAGAAGATGATGCCCACAATCTCCCCGAAGAGTTGAACCGGGATGACAAGATATCTGAATCAGTTAAAAGGAGGAAATACCACAGAGATGTAGCAGCTGCTGCACAAGATGCTTTTGAATCAGCAGCTTATGCAGCAGAAACTGCAAGAGCAGCATTTGATCTCTCAAGATCTGAATCACAAGACAACGACTCAGATGATTTTGGTGGTTATAGCCATGGAACAGAAATAGCATCCAACTCTGATAGGCCAGTGACATCTTGCCTTAAAAGTGACAAAGATGCAGTTATCAGTGAAGAGGATGAGGATTCAAATAGTAGAATGGGATTTGACAAAATCTACAATATCGACAGCTTTGGCTCAGAATCAGAGGATGAAGATGTGACAGAAAAAACCGGGGAGATTCACTTTGAAGAACTGGAAGAGAGTGAAAGGATGGCAGCGAGAGAAAGACTATTATCTGCTTTAAGTTCAGATTCAGATGGCGATATTTTAAGCATGAAAAAAATGTTGGCAGGTGCACAATACCGAAATAAAGAGGGTGGGATTGCAGTAGCTTCAGATGACATTGATCATGACAGTGGAAAGAATCAGGGAAACGTACAATGGCAAAAAAATTTTTATAGGAAGCCTAGCTTGCCTTCTAATGCACACCAAAATACCTCAGAACATAATGGAGTTGATGAGCAGTATCCTTCAGATGAGAAAATAGATAACAAGCATCAATTACCAGCAGTAAACTCAATGAAATCGCTGGATGGGCCTGCCAAAACTAAGTTGACAAGCACCAAAGATTTTGCAGAGCTATTACATGCACATCAGCATTCAAATATAGACTGGAAGAAATTTTCAGTGAGGACAAGACAAGTGCAGCAAGCCTAAAAAGGATCTTTGATTTATTACCTTTACACACTTTTGCAGATTCAGTTATTACTAAGCAAGGGCTTATAGTTGTTGGTTCCATATTTCTTCATTATTTTAATCGTAAATTGATATTCTATGAACTGTGGCCGCAGACCATTATTTTGGACAGAAATTATACATCTGGATATTTTTAAGGTTGTGACATGCTTCTTCAGTTCAAGGAAACTAACTTCCTACTAGAAAAAAAAGTACTATCCATAACTGATATGAAGTCATGTCATAATTGTAACCTCATAAAGCTAACACAAACATGTACTGTTCACATAATCAACCAGAAAAACTCATCTTCCATTTAAATTTGAGAATATAGTAATACAAGCAACATGTAGGATACCAACACAACATCTGAAAATGCAAAAACCTTGCCTTCATGATGTATTGGACTATAATTTCTAAGTGACCAAGATCCAAAACTTCACATAATTAACCTTGCTGCAAATTGCCACCACTTGTTTGCCAAAAATTGATGACATCAGTGGCCTGATTGAGAAGGTGAATCCTCTCTGTCTGTGAAATCCAGGGCTTGCTCTCGAGCAGAACCTTGAGCTCTTCCCACGCGTCTTTCCTCGGCCAAAAGTAATAGGGACTCAAAGGGATTGTTCCATGCCCAGGAATCACTTGGTCGAGCGCAATGCCAATGTCATTTTGCATCCAAACGAACTTCAATACAAGCCTTCGTTTCTCATTCGGCTTCACAACCACTCCAAGCTTCTATTGTATCAACAAAGAACATCAAAGTATGAAGTAAAGAAACAAAAAACGCAAGGCAAGTGCTTTTGCAAGTAATATTTTGAGAGAATTTAGAAGTATCAAAACCACTAAGACATTAGAATTTAGAAGTAAAACTCTCACTAGCTCATGCTACTAAACTCATAAAACCCAAAATAAATATAATTTCTTTTCCTCGTGAACCAGAGCAAACCTTATCAATTTTATTTTCCTATCTTTTACTTCACTTTCTAAGAAACCAAACAGAGACTACAACAATAATAAGAGAAACAAAAGATCCCACTTGTAAAATCAGAAATAAAAACAAACCCACATATCTGTAAAGTCAAACCTCTTTTTGTAGTATAATATCGTAGTTGGAATCGTCAGCAGGGGGTTCCCAGTTGGGTATTTGATCAACGGCAGCTGATGAAGATGAGAGTTTGATTCTGACTTGTCTTGTGCCATGTCTTAGTTTTAAGTATGAGGTTTGTGGTCTGAGCATGACTGAGGTTTTGGTAAAGGGTTTAAAGAGAAGGTTTCGAGAGGGCCATTTTGCTGTGGTTGATGATGTGTTGGGTTTCAAAACGGCGTTTGTATAGCAGTGAAACGACATCGGTAACATTTTGTTAAAGAAAGGCAGACTCTCTTATGTGTTATGTATGTGGAAGAAGCCACTTTGACGTACGCCCAAGTATTATTCCATTCAGGATAATAAAGTATGGGGGGTCCCTAATTGTTTTAGCTTCTCGCGCAGACACGTATAATTTGTCCATTTGTATTAAATGGATGTATCCTTTAAAATTAAAAACATATTGTTAAAATGATGATACCTTTCGATTAAAAATTTTCATGTTCTTATATTTCATAAGATACTTTTGATTTCAATTAATGATAGGAATAAATTCTTTATCTTTTTTTGTCTCATTATTAAGGTTAAAAATTTAAGTCTTTTCATGTACAATTGTACATTATAAAGATTAATTTTCTTTTTTATATTTAAAAATAGATTCAGTATCGTTATAAGAGTTTTTAATAAAATTAAGTCAATTTTAAATTTATATATTAAAAAAAAAACATCACAAAGTTGATCAATTGCCGGACCATTAATTGGACCTGAGTCCAGATATCAAATAGATGACCAGGAAGCCCAATCATCCAAGGGCCCAAAACATAGGGGGACGACTGCTTGCTAAATAGACAGCCCAATAGCTACAAGCTAATAATCAATGTTAGTCCCATTTTCATGAATCTCGTCTCATGTGCCCTAAATTCTTATATTATTTTATATATGTACTACTTGATTTTGAGTTTGACTAAAATGTAGCCATTTACAAGTTTGATTTTAAGTATGAGTGGATGATTCTTTCACATTTGATATTGAGAATGAAGGGGGAAAAAGGAAGAGAAGTTTACAGTTACATTATTTAAAAGTAATGTTTGTATATTTCGTGCCTTTGCTAATTTTGGAAGCATAACAGTGAAAGAAGTGCTCATCCTTGAATATGGAAAAAATTTTCCCTAACGGAAAGAGTGGAGACCAATAAAAATTATTAACTCCTAAGAATAAGGAAAAATATCCCTAAAAGATTAAGATATTTTAATTAAAATTAAAATTTTAAGTTAAGAACAAAAGTTAAAACTAACACCACCCACATCTAAAATCATTTTGCCACTTACTTATTTTAATTATATTATTGTCATTCCACCCTCGTCAAAATTAAAAGATAAAATTTATTAGCGGCTGTTTTTTTATTTTTTATTTTTGTGTTTTATTACTTTTATATTCTCTGTAACTTATATTCCTGTCAAAAAAGTAATAAATTTCTTTATTTTGTTATTAATTTTATATTATTTTATAAAAAAGTAAGATACTTCAAAATAACTTAACAATTACCTCTACGGATACATGCGGCACACCCACGTGCATAGAAGTGATTATTCACGTGAAACTAGCGAGTGCTTCTGTCAGTCTACAACCAAGTGCATGAAATGAACTTATGGACTGGGGCTGGCAGGCCTCATCATATATACGGCAAGGTACAGGTCCCCAACAACCACACTGTATGGATCCTACTTGAGATTTATGATTGGATATTATTTATACTAGGAGTTGTACTTTACAGCAACTGTACGGCAGGCTTCTCCCATAAAATGTTGGGTAATATATATAAGTTACGTTTGTAGTGGGCCATGTGCGGTCAATTTGTGAATTAGAGAGAGCCAGAAAATTATAAATTAAGTACATGAATTAGATAAGATTAAGAATAATATTATATATTTTAATTTTTTTTATTTTAAATAATATGATATTAATTAATTAATTAAATTAAATTAATTATATTATCTTAAAATAATAATTTTTTAAAAATTAAAATATATAATATTATTATTAGATTAAAATATATCCTTTATAATTTCTTCTTCCCTCTCTCTCTCTCCATTTGGTACTGTTATAAAAAAAATAGTTATAATTAAAAAATACAAATTTGTACGTGTGTCTTGTAAATTTTTTATCAAATAACAATAAGATCAAACCACTCTTATAACTTTTAATAAGTTCACGGTAAAAAGAGTCATACTAAGTACGGCCTTTAAACTACCATTCTCCGACAACAATACCAAATGGAGCTTTAGGCTCCATCAATCCTCTTCTCTTCCTTTCGTAATCACATACTAATTTAGTTAGTTATTTATTATTATTATTATTATTAAATTTGAAGTTAAAATTAAATATTATGTTTGGTATTCTCAACTCTTTACCACTTTGGTTCGGACATGAAGTCGAGAATACTTTTTTTTACTTAAAAAATGGAGTGATAGATCATACATCTATCTATTTTTTATGTATATACAGATAGATTGACGTATAACCTATAGAGTTACGTCAGAATAAATTTATGAATATTTTTTCTTTACAGGTAATAGACGCTGGAATTTAGTCCGAAATGAGACACTCATTTGAGCAAGACAAACAAAGTAACTCATTTGAGCAAGACAAACAAAGTAACTTGAATGTCCGAAGGGCGAGTTGTTTATAAGGACCTTCAACACTTCTTCAATAAGTTCTCTTTACTTCTCCACACACATATTAATGGTCATTAAAAGAATTTTATGTACCGTATAATATATACATACATGTATGATCTCATCATATCCTTTACAAAAAATTGTATGTAAACATAATGTAAGTGGAGAAAGAAAGGATTTGTATTGATCACTGAATTAACTGATGGGGGTTGCAGAATTGTATCGGAGATCGTGGTGATCGACTGAATGATTGTTGTCTTTAATTAACCGTACGTTGTAACTTGTAAAGACCAGACTTGAATCAGATTAATTTTGATCTAATTGTTGATGATTACGAATTCACCCCCATACCACTTTATCACCACCTGTTTTGTTTATTCTTTTTGCTAATTTATCATTTACAGTCTCAACAGTTGCATGCGTACTTGACATACAAAACCGTTCATAATCATCCCACTCATTTAGGGCGCATTTATAACTCAATTACTTCGTATTCTAAAATTATATAATAGCTAGAGTTTGATGAATAACCGTGCCACCAAAATTGTCTAAAATAAACAAATATATATATATATATATATATATATATATATATATAAGTACCTAAACAAATTAATAATAAGTTGGTCCAAATAATTCAATTCGTGTGTTAAATCATTCTCATGTACAACATATGCATGAGAAAAGAATAGAAAAATTTCTATATATTAGAAATAAATAGTAATATAATAATTAATAATAAATATAATAATTAATAGAAATAAAATATTAAAAACTATTCTTTCAATAATGAATTATAATTAATATTGAAAATCGCAATTGCAATATGTATAAATCATAAATGTACTCTTTGCTACTTGCGAGTTTTGCAAGCAGTGTCTTGACACAATTGTTGCTGTAGTAAATGTATAAAAAGTTGTTGATTTTTTTTTTCTCAAGGTTTATGTTAGATTTTAATTGTTACGTATTTTTGTTAATTTTTAAAAAAAATTATTAAAATTTCTATAAAAAAGGATAAGAATGTAGTGATGAATTATAAAATGAATTTTATATTAACAATATTTGGATGATATAAAAAATAAACGAGTTGAATATCCACCAACAAGATAGAAGTCTATTACAAAAATCTATATTACATGAGTTAAAATTTCACTAGTTTTTATATAAGCTTGTTGCATGTCAAGAACTATTTATTTACTTGACAATTTCCTTAAGTTTTAATTACTTTAAAAATTTTCAAAATTTAGTTGGATATGTACCTTCGAATTTCATGTCCATTTTCAAAGGTTATGAGTTCGTTGCTGACTGACAATGAAAATGATAGTTCCTAAAATTGAATGAGAGATTGATTTATGAGTTGTCACATTTAACACTAACGTGACAACTCATGAGTTTAAAATATTAATATTAATGTTATGTACTTAAATATTTTTATTTTAAATAATATGACATTCATTAATTAGTTAGTTACATAATATAATTATTTTATTTTATTTTTGTAATCAATTGATAAACACCATATTATTTGAGATAAGAAATTTAAGATATGTAACATTACTCTTAAAAAATTTGAGATATGTAACTTTTAAATTAAAATATATAATTTAAAATTTATTTTTTAAATGATTTAATTATTTGTTATTTTTCAAACAATAAATAAATTATAAAAAAAAATAATTTTGAGTTTTACTAATGTTGATGCCGAAATTTGTTCTGTTGGTTGACAACTTGATATCAGACTTCAGCATCACTATCAAATTTGTTCTTGGTGGGGAAATGGCATGATAATCTCTAAGAATATTCCGAAATCACAAAAAATGGTTATAGGTCATCTCAGAATATTCCAGCGAAAATCCTCCAACGCTCAAGTTAGTAATCGAGTATGGAAAAAACTTATGTCACTTCTCATGCGTTTTCATTCATTGTTACTTTCAACTTTCACCAGAAAAAGATTTCTTTGCTAGAGAAAGAAAAGCATCCGATGCCATGGAAGAAATTCATATCATCATGATAATCGTCATAATCATATAATGATCATCATAATAATCCCCATGGTCCTCGATAAATTATTCTCTTAAATATGTATATAAATGTAGTGGGTCGGTTATATAACTGCTAGTAACTAGTCTCGTGCCCAGATTTTTCGGAAGGAATAAATGAGGTTAATCGAATCTTGTTTTCTGGTGAATTGGTTAAATGCCTCCTCGAAACTTATCTAGTCGAATTCGCCAAACTTACCTCTTGGTCAAGGTCATCTGCTCAAGATCATCAGAAAACTACCTGGTCGAGGTCATAGATAAACTCATAGTCGAGATAATATGCTCGAGCTAATCAGATAACTACTTGGTCAAAGTGTTCTAATTGAGCTTACCATGTAACCATATGATCACAGTAATCTCCTCGAGGTCACTATAATTTCTTCTTCAAACAACTAAGTTACGTAACTTACATAAGTTTAAAATTAATTTTTTTAAATGACTCAATTGTTGTTTGTCAAACAATAGATAGATCATAAAAAAATATTTTGAAGTCAATTATAAATTACAATTAATAACACTCACCAGTTACCTGAGCAAAAATCCTATGAGCTGATACAATTATCAATTTCCTTGTCCTCGATCTTACCAGGAGGTGTCGAGAAACATTTACTTGGGCTGTTGCTCGATGTGCTTGATGATCTTAAATATGTGAGAAAATTAATAAAATAAAGCAAACAATAATATGAACAAGATAAAGCGAAGGTGCATGCTTGCTTCTGAAAATATTTATCAGGACACCATAAATGTTCCACACAACTTGCCGAGGTCATTTTCGATATATAGCAACAAGATTGCTTCTGAAGAAAACCACATAAATTTGAAGGGTTTTGCGGTAAAGTCTCTTGCATCAACAATCACCAAAGAAGGCGACCAAACAATCACCAAAGCAGGCGACTACTGAAAAGAACCGTAGCAAGTGCAACAAATGGCCTGACAACTCCATTGGAAAAATGCAGTGCGCACGTACAAAGCCATGTTGAATTCTGGAAAAAACTTTAAAAAAAAATTACAACAATATTTTTATTCTTTAATAAGAATATTACTCATAAATATGTAAGGTAAGTTTAATTAAAAAGTGGAAAATATCACTACTTTTAAATTTAACGTTTTGTTTTCTAAATTCGTCCTTGTATATATTGCGATAGCTCCTTGTATATATTGCAATAGCCTTTTTAGTTCTGAGTTTAACGTTTTCTTATCTAATTAGACCACAAAAAAGTCTTCCACAGGGTTTCACATTAATTCGACAAATTCTCCCAATTTCACTTTTTTTTTTGGAAATTTTTTTTGAAAATTTGTAAAAATTATTTTGGGCCTCCAAATCAACTCCTGTTTTCCTATAGTCTAATTTCAGTAATATATATGTAGCAAAAAACCAGCACGAAATTCAATATCATTATCCTCTAACTATAAAATTGATCTTTAACGACAAAAAATCGTGTGTTTATAACTTTTGGTAAAAATATGAGTTTTCTTCACTAAAATTTTTATTGGGCCATCGAAACGGCTATCAAAGAGTTTCATATTAATTCAAAAACTTTTCTTAATTTTTCAGGATTTTATTTTCTTTGTAAAAATTTTCAAAAAATTCATAAAAAATATTTCAGGCCTCCAAATTGAGTTTACCAATATCTACGTGCATGCAAAATGCTAGTTTGAAATTCAAAACCATCACTCATTAATGGCAAAACGAACCTTTAATGGCATAAAATCATATGCTTTATAGCTTTTGGTTCGGGGCCCGTGAAAAAAAATTGAATTTTTTTCGACAAAACGAAATTTTAATGGCCTAAAACCGTATGCTTTATAGCTTTTGGTTGTGATATTTTTTTTTTTCACCAAAACACTATTTAGGACATAAAAATGCATTCTAAAGAGTTTCACATGAATCTAACAAGTACAAAATTCTTTTAATTGTTAGTTTTTTTTTTAAAAAAAACATTTGAATAATTTATTGTTTCGGACCTCCAAAACTCCCATTTTTTTCATATGGTCTAGTTATTCTAATATCTATATGTGTAAGAAAAATAGCTTAAAATTCAAGAACAATTTTAAAATAGCTTGAAGTTCAAGAACAATTTTCTTTAATGGTAATACAGTCCTTTGGTGGCCTAAAAATGTGTAGCCTTTGGTTTTGAGTCTGAAAAAAAAAATTTTTGAGTTTTTTCCACCAAAAACCTATTTGGGGAAAAAAAAAAAAAAGCCTTCTAAAGTATTTTACATCAATTCGATAAGTTCTTCTTATTTTCGGGGATTTTTGATATTTTCAAAAGTTCATAAATACTATTTTAGGCCTAAAAATAGATTTTTTTTTTTTTTTGGTTTTGTTTCCTTATGGTCTAGTTTTACCAATACTACTTTTTACTAAAAAAAAAAAAAACAGCTTGAAATTCAACTTCATCACTCTTAACGGCAAAACAGCCTATTAGTGGCCCATAATCTTTGGTTCCAGTTCCAAACTGAGTCCCCCTAAAAAATTGGACTTGTTCAACAAAACTTTATTTTAGTCAGAAAATAGCCTTTTAAAAATTTTCACATTTACCCAACAAATTCTCATAATTTTCAGGATTTTATTTTTATTTTATAAAAATATTTTTAAAATTCGTAAAAATTATTTTGAGCCTCCAAATCTATTCCCCTTTTTTTTCACGTGGTTTTGTTTACCAACACATATGTCCATGCAAAAAATAGCTCGAATTCCAACACCATTAGCTTTTAATGTGAAAATATCTCTTACGTGCTCAAAATCGTATGCTATAACCTTTGGTTCTGGGATCAAATTAGATTTTAGAAAAAAATAATAATTTTTTTTCCCATTGAAATCATAGTTGGAATATTAAAAGTCCTCAAAGAGTTTCATATTAAAGTATTCAAAAAATTGTAAAAATTAGTTCAGGCTTCAAAATTAGCTCTCGTTCTAGTTTAGTTTCACTAATTTCTACATATGTACAAAATCTTAGCTTGAAATTCAACATCATGATCTTTTTACGATAAATTTACTTTTTAGTAATCTAAAATTATGTCTTTAATTTTAGACCCAAAAGGGTCTCTGAATAAAAATTAAAATTTGTCTACCAAAATTCTATTTGAGCCATAAGAAGACTTCTCAAAGAGTTTTACGTCAATCCAACAAGTTGTCCAAATTTTTTAGGACTTCTAATTTTTCTATTTTTTTTTTAAAATTCGCAAAAGTAATTTTGGAACTCAAATCGACTCCCATTTTTTTTTCCCAATGGTCTAGTTTCACTAATATTTTCGTGCGTGTAAAAAACCAATTCAAAATTCAACATTATCACCCTTTTAACGGCAAAACCACTCTTTAGTGGCCTAAAACACTATGCCTACATAATATCGTCTAATTAATCCACACTTTACAAGAAATCACGAAATTCTAATACAAAAATATATGCTCGCAAAAGAAATTACTCTATTTGATTAATTCAAGTATGTACTAGTTGATCCTCATAAATTATGAGGTATGTTTGCAAACGAAATTACCTATAAACAGAAAGCCGTAAAGATTAAGTTACAAAATTTTGTACAAAGTTACCACTTAGCTTAGCTTGAAGGCAAAACCCCTATGACACGAATTATTACGATCTCTTATATAATCTATGGTTGGGATTTATTTAATTTTGTATTATAAGTTTTCAATAAAGTTGATGAGAAACAAATATTCAACTTGTTTGTCAAACGTAATATAGTTTTTGGACTAAGGCTTTACAACAAACTTGCCGAGACAATACAGTTCCAATGGATTTTATTACCTTAAGCCTTCTGACAATTCCTTACTACCAGGTTCCTCTTGGTGTTGTTCATTACTTGGCATTTTCTTCTAGGCATCGTCGTCAATGATTTTATAATCTTCCACATGAGTTCTGGAAGCAGATGATTGTTTAGAAAGTACTTCCGACACCGATTTCATTATCAGGGTTCTCCATTTTGACACCATGCTCCTTCACTGTATTCACTTCGGATTATCCTTCTTCTCCTTTGACCTGTTGAAGATCAGTTGACAACGGTTCATCAATTTTGTCGTCTAGGCTCTCCTTTCTCTGCTCATGATCTTCTGCTGAGTTGTCTTTCAATGATCCTTCCGCGTCTTCAGTTAGTTGAATGCTGGATGCTATTTCTTCCTTGGCTTGGCTTGCAACTGCTTCATCTTCTATCTCATGGCTTGATATCTTTTCCTCTTCAATCTCTTGATCATGATCATCATCACTTGGTTTTGCAATACCAGTGTCCGTCTCAAAATCATGGACTACTTCCACATCGTATCCATCATCTGCACTATTCTGTTCACCGGTTTCTAGATCCTCTGCCTCATTGCTCTCATTCACAACGTCAAGAGGTTGAGAAGGAATGGATTCTTGGAAGTCCACTTTCCTGGTACTGGATTCTGGAGCAGAAGAATCTTCACCTAGGTCAGGTCTCTCAGTGATACTTCCTACTTTTGATTCAGTTTCGGCTACGCTTGTTGAGGCTGGAAAAGACTGGAAAGTGTCCCAATCATCATCTTCATCTTCATTGTCACTCTCTCCATTTTTGTCCTCAACAGAGTAAACTGAGGTGGCTGTTGCCGGTAACTCCCTCTCTGTGCTCACTTCTGGCTGCTGTATTGGGGTGGCTGATGGCAGAGAATCTCTCTCTATTTTTCCACCTGCTGGTGCCGGTAATTTGATTTCTAATGATGGTGCTACAGCTTTCATTTGTAATGGGTTGTGATCTTGTGTTACAGAAGCACGAAGGACCCCCTGAAAGAAGAGAATCATGGCCAAATAGATTCATCACATCCATAACAAAACTTGGAAAAGAAAACAAAAAAAAAAGAGTATTTCTATGGCTTCAAAATCATATAAAGATGTAACAATATTTCTGATTTCTACAGCAGATGTAATTTGAGCTGGTGCGAATCTCAAAGCTATTTTCAAAGAATTAACACCCTTTTCTGAGGTTCTTGGCAGTATAAGGAAGAAATGAGATTTCATGGTCTTCAAAACATGAAGAAGGTTGCATACTTAAGAAACTATTAAAGCACCATTAGTGGAAAGCATCCAGAATTCCCTAGGACGATGATGGATAAAAGTCATATGAACAAGGATTTCAGGCTTCAAATAAGTAAAACAGCATGTCACACTTGTAGGGATGACAATTTTCTGGGTTTGGATATGGTAAAGATACCCATTATCATTTACCCATCACTTTTTCCAAAACTTGACAGTGGTTTGGGATTTGGATAGCGATTTCTGGGTTTGGTTATGAAATGGATATTTATACGTGAAAAATTGCCATCCCCAAGCTCACAAGCTACCTGCTACTAAGCAAAAGAAAGAAAACACAAATTTTTTCTACACATCACACGTGCTAGTGCATGTTTCTTATAAACAATTAATCCTCATTCATTTTTTCCCACACTATATAAGGTTGAGATTAATAGAGCAAGAACAGCACCTGAAGTTGCTGCCTGTGCATTGGGGGCAATGATAACAAGACATCCTTAAGGTGAACTGCTGAGGAAGGAATTTGAGCAAGATGAGAAGCAAGCCTCACGGCAGTGTTTCTTATGTCATTAGCTTCCTGTCATTGATAAAATAATCAGGAGAAATCTTACAAAACAAATTCAAAAAATAGTTCCAGTTCCAATTTAAATTTAGAGGATGATTAACAATAGTACCTGAGAATGGACATCTTCTGATGCCGAGAAGACCATGACAATAGCTTCTAGAAGCAGATTCATAAAACCTCTCTGACATTCTGCAGTTTTTGACACAGTTTGCAGAAGCATCAAGATCCTTAAGCATTCCCCAGCAATAGCCACTGATTCTTTAACTATAGGTTTCTGTGATCATTAGCAAAATTGGCTCATCAAAATGATAAACATCGAAGTTCAACGAGTTCTTGGATTCAATCCACCCCAATTTCATCAGAAAAAGATAAATAAATGTAAAGAAAAGGGATAAGGAAAAAAGGGGGAAATTATTGTGATTTTCCAGTGAAAGATAAATAAGAAAAATTGGAAAAAAAAAGAAGAAAAAAAGACACCTTCAACATCTTCTGCATTATGGTGAAGATATCTCTGACAAGCACTCCACCGATGAACAACAACGGTAAGCTGTTGTTTTCTTTGCTTGTGGTCCTCTGCACCAAACCTTTTAGCACTTGCAACCCAATCGCTTGAACCTATATATGGAAATATGCATCAGCTGCCTTTTGGTGTTTAGCAATGAATAAGCATTCCTAGATTATCTGGTATCATGGCTACCTGCAGATTTGAATCAGTAAGTACAGTTCTAATACTTTCAGCACAGCACTTGAACACAGCAAAACCTATGGGGATACTGTCTTCGTTGTCCGAAGGACATCCAGTTTCATTAGCTAGTTTGGCCAACGAAACATTTTGCTCAAGAGTGAATGCAAGCTTTAACTGAAGTAGTCTGCTTGAGTCAGATCTCTTATTTTCCAGTTGATGAAGTCCCTCAGTGCAATACTTCGCCATGTCAGCAATCACATTCAGACAAGAGCTAAAAATTGTTCTCAGATGAATAATTCCATCATCACCAAGTGTAAGAGCATCTGTAAAAAAAAATTCCATCAGGTACTAGCTTCCCAACTGTATGTAGAAACATCATAACACGAGATATTGTTATATTAACAGATTTTCACTCCTTTCATTATGCTATTAATTATGAAGCCAGATGTACATGTGTTTTTTTATCATCATCTAATTGTATAATCTTGGAGTGCATCCGGGGTTATCCTTCTGTAGATCTTCTTTCCCACTAATAACATTTGTTTCCTTTATACCAAAATAAAAAATAAACAAAAAAATTATATGCATCTACACAATAAATATCTGTTGAGGGTAGAAAAAAAAAATGAATTGCAAAATCAGATCTAGCATAGAACTTACCCTCAACAACCTTCTTCAGTAAGGCAACAGCAGACTTGATAAATTCAATGGCCTTTGACAGGCATAACTCTGTTGAAGCTTGTCTAATGCACCGGTAACCAATTAACAAAAATGCCAATGCTACAGACTTGAACTGCTTCTGCTTCTTAACAAAGCAGAATAACAAATCAAAACCATACTAATGAAGGTAAATACTTGAACAGTAATTTTTCAAAATTATAAAGAAATGTGATCCTAAGATTGCAAAAAAAATTATATGGCCATGAATACACGTACACCTGCTCACCTTTGGATCAAAATGCACTATTAGTGTCTTTGCAGTTACAAATATGGGAGATATCAGATCACCTTGGTTTGAGTGATCTGGTGACAAAAAATTTGTACTGAAACACAAAGAAGAAGCAAAATTTTTAGCAGAGGGTATCTCGTAATACACTTCTCACACGCTTTACACTGATATTTATAATCAAATGATTACCTCTGAAAAAATTTGAAAAGGTAAGCCAAACAAAGCTCCATTCCCAGATAAGAAAAATTTTCTGATTTGAGAAAATCTCCAGGGCAGTTCTGTACAATCTGTAGATATAGAAATCAAAACTACAACTCAATGTTTGTAACGTAAGCTTATATGAAACCCAAATAAAGGACTTCAATAAATATAAAGCATCAATAGTTATTTTTCATGCACATACCATGTATAAATGTTGATATATATATACATATATATATATATATATTTTTTTTTGTGCTAGTATAAATGTTAATATTGAGAACGAACTTGGTTAGTGTATATTGAAATGATAAAATAAACGATAAATTAAAGGGCTTACTTAAATGGAGAATAGATTTGTTAATTGTAAATCAAGTAGTAATAAAGAATAATTAGAGAATTGCAATATCTGCACAAAAGCTAGGGCACCACAAATATTGTAAGTCCAATGAAATAGATAAAAGTTAAAACAAATCAATCGTTAAATGAGAAAAATAGTCTGAACCACAATGTTGCTCGTAATATTGGGCAGACTATGCTCATGAGTCAGTAAAATGCAATGAAAATGCCAATCATTTTCTCTCAATCATCAACAGCAATTCAATTTATACCTGTGATAGAACTGAAATTGCAAGACTGTTCCATGAATTGTCCATGCATAAAGAATATAAGAAGACCTACATCCACCAACAAGATAAAACGGCTCATATCATATTTGGAAATACCAATACTGAGAAGATAATCACTATGTGATCACAGGCTCACAGCTATGCAATAAACGTTTATCATTGTCAGAGAAAGTTAAAGCACATGGCAAATGTTAACCAATCACTTGACCCCAAAAACTAAAGCTATAGGCAAAGGTCTAACATTAACACTTGAAGCTCCACCTCCTCACATCCAATACCGGACTTTTCAACAAGCATGTCTCTGATATAGGTTTCTTATTTTACTGTGAATATGAGAGTTTCAGGTGAAACTTTCCCCTAGGGATTACAAGAATGAACAAGCTGTCCACAAAACCAGGATCAGCCAGGGCTGAACCTCATTCTATATCACTCAAAGCCGGAAGACTAACAAGGAAATCCCACTGTACAAATCTCTAAAAGTCAGAATCAGCATATGTAAGCCAAAACCCCCTCCCAATCTAAATTATGAAGACGAAAGAAGAGTCTTGAAATAGTTCTCATCCCGAACCTTAAAAAAATTATTTGCACAAAATAATTCATCACATTATCTGAATACATTTTCAAGCATACACTTATTAGAATTCATCCAATTTCTTCTGTCAATTCCAGAAAATTAACTAATGAAAATAAATAAATTAATCACATATAGAAAAAAATTAAAGAGCTATTATAAAATTTGTCTAACGAAAGGAGAAAAGAAACCAAGATAGATTACAACCTGCAACAGCTCTTGGCATATATTCACAGTAAGAAAACCTGCAGTGAAAAAGCTTTCAGTTGAGAGGAACTGGAATACTGGTAACACAATTTCATACAACTTCAAGCCAAGTGGATTCATCTCTTTAATTGGCGAATCTCCACCAAATTTAGCTTTTCCAGACCCCAATCCTATTCTTTGTCTACCAGGTACTAAATGTTGTCCATGAAATACAACAATCAAAGCAAAGCCCCATAGAAATCGATAATCTTCACACTCGAGTTCCACCATGCTGTAACCAGATATTAAGCTATTCTTGGACATATTTTCAACGGTGGTTTTGGAATGTCCTTTTTCATCAAGTTTCACGGGCATTGCATCCAATGAAACTGCTTGCAAAATAACTGGCCAGGCTTCTTCAAAACAAGATTGCAACTTAGACGAAACCAGAGGTGACTGTACCCCATCGAGAAACGGATTCCACTGCAAGACCGAAGAAACAATAATGATGTCGGCACGACCCACTAGAGAAAAGATCATATACATTGTGCTTACATTCCAATAAAAGACAAAAGATATTGACAGAGATGGAAGAAAAAGACCTAACAGATTTTTTAAAATCAAGCTTACTTTTCTTTTGAGATTCAGGCCCAAGAAAATATAACTGTAATCCTTCAGAACCTGGATCCAGTACTTCCCCAGGACTCTTGAACTCTTCGAAAACAATGGTAATAATGCAAGAAACTCATCAGGAACCCTATCATGGTGTCTCCTCAAGAATGCATATGTATAACATTTCAGAGAGGCATGTGCAGCTAGAAGTCTGATCTTGATCTGTTTCATATTCAAATAAATTAGTAAGAGCCTATTCATCTTATTAAGCAACTTTTTGCCAGAAGATGAAAAACAGAAGCAACAAGAAACCAATTTGCCCCATCAACGTAAATAGGGAAAAAACATATCTGAAACTGTAGACTTATGTACCTTGCACGAGACCCATTCTGCAAATGAAGGATAATAAAGGTCCTTGAAATCATTAAGAGGTCGTGAAATCAATGAAAATATACGTTTAACCGCAGCTTGATCACCACTAATTATCCCACTTGTCATTATCTGAATTTAAACATTAAATAAAAATCTATATGTATAAATAACTTTTCAGTAACTTTGAAAGAAGAAAATCAATTTCTATCTACAGCACAAACCTTAGTTGCCAGTTGCAACCCTGCCTCCAGAAGGATAGGACCAGATGATGAATCTAATGCAGTTCGAACAGCAGATACAAGTTGTGCCTGAATTTATACAGTCATAATTAAGATAATATATCCATATTCAAGGGATTTAGCATACTAATAACAGTATTATGCCTGGTGCAGGAACAAACTGAACTCTTTGGTGTTCATAAATTACTATTGGGCACTTACCCGCTTAAGCTGTTATGTCATGTGGTAAATTTAACACCTATTACTTCAGGTTTGAGGTCTAGATAAAAATTACAAAGAAACAAAAAATGAAAATTCCTTAAATCAAACAGCATACCTGATATTGTTCTAGTAGAAGGTGTCCAGGAAGGTCAGGGTCTGGTGTCATTTCTAACTGTATTAACAAGTTACAACATTATAAAAAATTAAAAATATGAAGTGAAATTTAGCAAGTACAAAAGAGCTCAAAACTTAAAGGCAAATACTTTCCATCCAGAATAATGCCATCTGAGCTTATGGATCTACGACATAACTAATGAGTAATGAACATGTCAACAAAAAGGAATATTTGATATAGCTGTCAAGATAAAAATTATGAAAAATAAAAAACAGAAAAGGAAGATATATTCCCACAGAGAAGCATGTGTGGATATATATTAATTTATTTAAACCATTAATAGTGGTCAAAGAATCGGATCAAGGTAATAGAAAAATAATTTGCTTTTCATTATATAACTTCAGTTCAAATAAAATTGATATAAAAGCAGTAGAAGCTACACCAAATTAAAGAGAAACGAAAAACTTAATTGAAGGAGACATGAACTAGAAAAATAGAATAAATGCAAAAGCCAAAATTGAGAGAGAAGTTAAAGCCTCCAGCAGCCTTATTATTATTATTATAGCATAATGGCAACCCGATTCACTTCCCACTCATGTGGGCAGGGTACAAACCCCAAACCTCTCGTTTCCACACGAGATTTTACCAACCGAACTTCAGTAGTAAGAAATATAAATAATTGGAGAGAGTAAACAGGTGAGAGTGACACAAGACTGATTTCGTAAACAGGTGAGAGTGACACAAGACTGATTTCAAAAGCTTTTAAACTTCTGATTATTCTTTATGTTTTCCTTTATTACAATGCCTTACATCCACCCTTTGTTAGCGATAACATTTCCCAATTTACAAGGAGAGGCCTTGATGCTTCACTTGAGCAACATTGCCATTTGTTTCAGGTAGCACTTATAACAACTTTATTTTGAGAAGAGCTGCGTCACCAAACTACTGCCAACTGAATATTCTGGAAAGCACACTGAGGTATCTGCCACAGTTCTCAGAAAACCTCAGTGAAGGAATACCTCAACTTAATTCAAGTTGATGTCTCATGTTCAATTGGAATGATCACAAGTTATCGGCATAGCTGGTAACTTTTAAAAAGAAAAAAAAGGGAGTCTTTTCGAAAAATTTCTTTATTGTCATACCCCCAAGAGAAAAGAAAATTAAAAAAAAAAAAAAAAAAAGCCCCGCAGGTGCAACACATATATTATGAACTGTGCATAATTCAATTTAGGGAATAATATACATTAACAAAAATACTCAATAGAATATGTAGGACTGTCTCAACTGACCTTGTCTATAATCGTACTCAGAAGTCCTACACCAATTGGCCGCATGTTTTCGAACTGGATTGTACTTATCTAGAAAAAGTTATAGTATTAAATGGAAGATTTAATACATAAATTCAAAATTTCATAGTAATAAGCTAGTTAATTCATATCAATCACCTGATAAGCAAGTGATATTAGCTCTTGCACGTGGAGAACTAACCAATCACAAGATCCCTGCGCATTACCAGGTTTTTTCCTTGCTGACGAGAGATCAAAATGAGCAGCATCACTTCCCACAGCTGTTGGTAGATGACTCAAACATCTACAATGAGATAATTTGATTTAAAAAAAAAAAAAAGATTAAACAGATAATAGTGTTCTCATTCAATAAATGATGAATGTATGAGATGTTGGACAAGTCATGAAGACTTAAAGAGTTTGTATTGGACTTCTTTGTCCTTTCTGTTTAGGGATTAAGTTTAGCATAAATCCAAAATTTTCTAGGCATCTCAAAGCCCCCTTCCAAGACATGCAGATGCTTTTTCTAAACTTTAGGCCATAATTTATAATATACATTCAAAAGCACTCCCCCTATCACAATGCAGTTGACCGTATGGCTCCAGACATTGAGCTTAGACATTAATGACCAATTCCATGAAGAAAACAAAAGTTATTAAAAAGCTTAACTATCAAAGGTTGCAGTGAAAAATCAGAGTTCCTTTAGCCCATGATATAAATTGCAAAAAATGATAAAGATCGATCCCAGGTACATACCCCAAGTACATAATGCATGGTTGGAAACTAAATCCCCTCCCCACCCATATGACCAGGGTCCAAACCCCAGACCTTTTGTAGCAACCCAAAGAGGTTTTACTAACTAAACTAGCCAGCACCCACAAGTAATTATTTCATTGTTACATCCAAATAACTTCATATACAAATAAAAAACGAAGAAAAATGTGAGGATCTATTTCATTCATTATCCACATACAAATATTTCTTTGTTATTGAATATAAGGGATACAAAAACTTTTAAGGAAATGTTGGTTAGAAGTTACCAAGACAGCTTTTCTGAGAAAAAAGTTAAGTAGATTAAATATGTAGAAATTTACAAAAGGTGAACAAGATGCCCACTACCCCCAAAAAACAGCCTAAGAATTTACAAATAAGAGAGTATCTCCAAACAGAAAGTTTCTATCTTGGAAGGACTAAAACATATCAACATCTGAAATAAAGGCAAAAGCTTTCCCAAAAGACAAAAGCCACTTAACCTAAAACTACTTCCAAATACAGCTTTTTATTAAAACCTTACGAACTTGCATGGTCAGAAGATAATAAAAAGTTGCTTTTGTCACACTCAATGAGACTATAATCAAATTATGTGCACGAAGTCCAAACAGCATCATACGAAATTTCTGATTGATTAATGGATCAGAAAGAAAAATTACAGGTAATATAAATGAAAACAATGATTAGAATAGGAAAAACGCAGAGAAAAGAGCACGATCACATCTCAGCAGTCCAAACAGAATCATGCTAAATTTCTCATCGATTAATGGATCGAAAAGAACATTTATAGTAATACAAATGAAAACAATGATTAGAATAAGAAAAATGCAGAGAAAACAGCACAATCACATACTCAGCAGCAAAAACTCTTGTACGAAATCTGAGATGCTTGTCTCTATTAGGTTTAACACTTGAAGCTTCAAATGCATAACCCTGACTTGGCATGTCTTTAGAGCTAGAGACCATGTTTTCTCCATCATCTCCAATAGTTTCACTGTCTGGATCATTTGTGGAATCACTTTCTGAATTATTAAATTCGGCATTCCCTCTTGATGAAATAGAAACAACCTAAATGAAGTTTTAAACATTTATTTTTTTTTTATAGGAAAAAAAGAAACTAGTATTAATAAGAATAATAGTTATAAAATGTGAACAAGGCACTTTAAATTTTCCATTATCGTATTTCATCGTGTCAGTTACAATTAGCAGACAATGACTATCATTCAGAAATTCATAAAATCAGAAAGTCCCATGCATAGACGTATATGTCAAATAATTCTAAGAACAAAACCCTAACTTCAAAAAGTTACAAAGACAAATAAGAGTTAACATCATCGACGAACTGCTCAAGAGAAAAACTCTGACATGGAATTGCATTAAAATTTATCTTGCAATAAAATCACGACAACTGAAAGCCTTAAAAGTAATCCCTAAACAAAGAGGACAAAGAAATCAAAGACAAACGCAAAGTATTCATGAGTTTTCCAACATCAAGTAATTTCATCATCAACAGCTGACAAGTCCAGCAGGGAATCATTATAAAAAAGAAAAAGAAATTGTAAAAGCATATCATGCATACGACTTCACTCCACCAGCACTCTGGAAACTTTCAACTTGTATGAACATATTACTCCATTTAATTTATATTGACTCTTAATGGGAAGACAGGACATCATAATAAATGATTAAGTGACATTCATCCCTCATTTCTCAATTGCCCCCTTGTGCAGAATTTGCGGCCTTTGCCTTTTCAGGCTCTGCTCTCTAGGATAGCAGTGACCCAGCATTTGTTTCTATGTTTTCCGAGAGGCTAGTGCTTTTGGTTACAAAAGGGCCTTGTATTATGGAATTGCTGTGTATTGCAAGTATTTTTGGTTGTTTGATCATAAAGGAACAGAACTGTTTCCAGAGAAAAATGTTGTTCATGTTTTAAATTATAGGGCTACAGAATATCAACTAGATGTGGAAATCTGCTCATTTTATGCGAATGTTATGATGATTGAACACTTGAATACTGAATCAATCATCACCAATAGAAAAAACACACATTCAGTAAAAGAACTTGAAGACCATCATTCTGCAAGAAAAGGTGCTCACCATGTTGCGACATATTGACATCCAATGAGAAGGACAAGAAGGGCATGATGCATAGAGCAATCGCATGATTGTAGTACGGACAAGATTCCCAATCCTACAAGAACAGAAACAATCCCAAACCTAAGAATTACTTGTATAAGTCGTCACATGATTCTCTTATCTCACATGCACTCTAACTTGCATCCAAACGCACAGAGAGCATCTGACTTGTCATGTTCAAGTTTTTTTAATTTTTAGAGAATTACCTTTATGAAACATGAATTGAAAGAAGATATAATCTTGTATCCAGGAAAATAATATATCTAATGAGTGGCATCATTCTTGATCAGTAAGCAAGGAAATCAAATCACTTTAAAAAAATAGCCACTGCAAGAGCAGAACTGACCAAGGTACGCAAAAAAAAAAAATTAAACCATGCAACTCAAACCCAGTAGAAGCCATACAAATCAAAACCCATTACAACCACCAGCAATTAAAGGAAGAAAATATTCCGGAAGCTTTATTGATGCAGGAGGTCTATGGTTTCTGTCAACCTATCCTTTACCTGCTTCAGAAATTACAATACTTTTCATTTAATGCCACAATATTTTGGTACACTTATTTTAGGCAAGGTGGGATCCCCATAAACCAGAGGATCCAACAGGGTGGAGCTCTAAAGCTTCTTTCTCATAATAAGTGTTTCCTTCCATTTTAGAAATAAATCACAACAGCACTGGTGAACTGATGAGATTATTTTCATATAGTAAGAATCCAAGATTATTTGAAGCCACTATGACCACCTTATATGCAAAAAAAGGTTTTTATTTGAGAATCAATGTTTTATAAAGAGAATGGTTTTGGATATGCTCCAAAGAAGATTTAAATAACAGCTGCAGCTAATAATAGATTTGAAAGGAGAAATAATAAGAATACTGTACACAAAACTTGATAGAAGGCATATTCAATATGTAAAAAAAAAAAAAAAAATTTAAATTAGTCTACTGCAACTATTAAAATAATTAAAAAAATAAATTAGTCCCTTTTAGATCTGAGAATGTTTGGGTTCAGCACCATTCTTTTAAAGGTTGCTTTAGAAAATGGTAAGAAGAGACTTCAGTTACTGGCTGGGCAGACTATAAATTTATGAGGAAGTTGAATTTGGTAAAATGCCATATCAAGGGATGGAATAAAGAAACTTTTGGGGATGTTGAAGGGGAAAAACAGATGATGCTTGCTAGAATCTTGGAATTGGATAATTTGGATGCTGAAGGGAGGTTGAATGAAGAATTATGAAAAGAGAGGAACGATGTAAAAAACAGCTTGATCATGCAGTCTTTAAAGAGGTTATGTGGAGACAAAACGCTAAAATTCAATGGGCCAAAGAGGGGAATAAAACAGATAATGATAGGAAGAATGGGATTAAGTTTGATCAAAGATTGGAAATAGATGGAGGTTGTTTCGTGGAAGATGAGAACGGTATTGAAAAAGAGATTTTAGTTTTTCAAGAATCTTTATTCTAAAGAGGAGACCAACAGGCCTGGGATTCAATCAACATCCATGATTGTTGCAAAGATAAATCCCCTCATTCTGATGGGTATTCTTTGGCAGTGTATCAGGATTGTTGGGAAATTTTGAAACAAGATAGTTGGATGGTTTTGAAGATTTTTATAATTCATAAGATTTTAGTTTAAGAACCCGGAATAGCAGAAATTGGTTCGTGTTCCGCTTCCAGTCAGTCGTCTTTGCCCAAACTGCAGACGACTCTCCGGTGGTTCCATTCCTTCTTACTTGACTTCTGGGTCAACCCAAGCCGAATGGGAAGAAAGGGTCAGCCAAACAGCAGTCCACTTTGTAATTTTCTGAGGCAGACCAATCATCTTATAGGCCACGAAATTCTTCGTCAGTAAAGTGGGAATAAAAGCCCCTACATATAGAAGATTGGGCGCCCTTTTCTTCGATATCGCGAAGAAGCGGAAAAATAATAAAAAAAGTTTCTAAAAAGAAAACTCAAAAATAATTGGGGGGTTGAGCATCCTAAAAAACGATATCTATATTAAAGAATCTTTATTCTAAAGAGGACACCAACAGGCCTGGGATTCAAGGGTTAAATTGTTGTCCTATTTCTGAATTGAAGGCTTCGTGGTTGGAGAGGCCTTTTGAAGAAGAGGAAATAAAGAAGGGTATCCATGATTGTTGCAAAGATAAGTCCCCTCATTCTGATGGGTATTCTTTGGCAGTGTATCAGGATTGTTGGGAAATTTTGAAACAAGATTGTTGGATGTTTTTGAAGATTTTTACAATTCTGGTGCTGTGAACTCAGTTATTTATTATACATTCATATGCCTTATTCCGAAAAAGAATGAGCATGTAAGGTTGAATGAGTTCAGACCTACAAGTTTGGTGACTAGTCTTTATAAGATCATTGCTAAAGTGCCTGCCTTAAGGCTCAGGGAGGTGTTAAGGGAGACTGTTTCTACTGCTCAGGGTGCTTTTGTAAGAGAGAGACATATTCTGAATGCTATCTTTGTTGCCAATAAAACTGTGGAGGAGTATAGAAAATCTGGTCTTGTTTTTAAAATTGATTTTGGGAAAGCTTATGACCACATGGATTGGGATTTTTTAGATTTTGTACTGGAAGCCAAAGGATTTGGACAAAGGTGGAGAAGCTGGATGATGGGTTGCCTTCGATCAGTTAACTTTTCAATTTTTCTCAATGGAAGACTGAGGGGCAAAATTCAAACTTCTAGAGGCCTTCGTCAAGGGGACCCTCTTTCCCCTTTTCTTTTTACTTTGGTGGTAGATGTGCTAAGCAGATTGACGAAGAGGGATCGGGATGCTAGATTAATTGAAGGATTTGTGATTGGGAAGGACAAAGTAATGGTTTCTCACCTTCAATTTGCTGATAATACAATCTTTTTTCACTCTAATGATGAGGAAAAGTTTACCAACCTTCTTAAAGTGGTTGACTTTTTCTGTGCCATTTCTAAGTCGAGTAAATTTAAAAAAGAACTCTATTCTGGTGTCCATTTCTAAGTTGAGTAAATTTAAAAAAGAACTCTATTCTGGTGTTAATATCTCTGAGAACAAGCTGCTTGACTTAGTTTCCTCAGTGGGGTGTGAGAGTGATGATTGGCCTTTGAAATACTTTGGATTACCTCTACGATGGAATCCCAAGGCCGTAGAATTTTGGGTTCCTGTGTTAGAAAAAGTTGAGAAGAGATAGGATGGGCGGAAAAAAGCTTGTCTCTCCAGAGGTGGGAGGTTAACATTGATTCAACCAGTTCTCTCTAGCTTGCCAACTTACCTTATGTCTCTTTTTCACATTCCTATTTCAGTTGCTAAAATAATAGAGAAGGGGACGGGGAATTTTTTTGTGGGAAGGAGTTGGGGAGGGAAAAAGGGACCATTTGGTGAAGTGTGGTGTCTCAACCTATCTGTAAGGGAGGTTTACGGTTGTGTAATTTGGTTAAAAGAAATAGAGCCCTGCTTGGTAAGTGGCTATGGAAATTTCCTTTGGAAGTTAACTCTTTTTGGCATCGGATCATTAAAAGTAAGTATGGCGTGTATGAAACTGGGTGGGATACTGCTGATGTTAATAGAGAATCTGGTAGATGTCCTTGGGTGTAATTATTGAAGGGCAGAAAATTAGATTATGGTAGTGGGCAGAAAATTAGATTCTGGAAGGATGTTTGGGTGGGAGAAAGAATGCTTAGTGAGTCTTGTCTTTTCCTCGGTTGTATAGCCTTCTTTAGGTCATAATTGTTCTATAGGTAGTATGGTGAGGTTTTCATCAATGTAGTGGAGTTGGGACTTTAGATTCTTTAGAATTTTGAAAAACAGAGAGCTTCAACATTGTTCTGACTTGATTGGGATTTTTGAGGGAGTTCATATTGATAGCATAAAAGAAGATAAGAGAGCTTGGACTCTAGAAAAATCTGGGATCTTTTCTACCAAATCGTACTTTCTCAATCTTATCCCCTATTTTTGCCCCCTCTAATCTGATTAGGAAAGCTAAGGTTCATCTCTGGATTAGTGTTGACCACTTATTTCTTCACTACCCAGCTGCTTTCTTCTTATGGTCCAAGTTGGTTAGAACTTTTAAATTGAGTTGGCAGCACCTGGAACAAGTTCTTCTGTTCTCTTGGGAAAAAAAATTGAGACTTAAAGGTAGGGTTAAGGCCTCTGCCTTAACGGATTGCATGGTTATGGCTATATTTTGGGTCCTCAGGATTTAAGAAACTTGAGAATTTTTAGAAAAAAAATGATGGAGGATTACATGTTTCTTTGGGACAGAGTTGAATTCTGGGCTTCTCAATGGGTTTTATCTCTTGGGAGTTTAAATATTTGTCTTTCTTCTATATTTTGATTAATTGGGAAGCTATGGTGTAAGTTCATTAATTCAAATTTTTCATCTTATAGGATTTACAGTTCTTGGGCTTGGCGATATTTGACTTTTGCCTTCATAGACTTCTTGTCCCTCTATGTACATTTCCTGCATCTAATATACATATTTTTGTTTCTGACCCAATATGTATACATTTCCTGCATCTAATAATAATAAATAAAAATAAAAAGGAAAGAAGACTCACAGCAAAATTAGAGTTCTAAAAAGCACAGCGAAAAAGAGAATATGAATTCATGCTACCCATTCTCTATAATAGAGCTCATAAAATGATGAAAAGTAAGCTAAGCACAGAGTATAGCTTTTAACATACTCAGGGTCAGTTTCTTCATCCAGCATGTGGAATAAATTGCCTTCTATTCGCTCTTCAATCACAGAATCCTGTTAAGGGTTACTGTCAGCACAAGAATCTAGCGCTCTGAGAAGAGACTTTAAGAAGATATCCAGAAAAGAAAAACTAAAAGAAACAGGAAAAACATATTTCAATGACTCACTGGGTCTTTCTCAATCAGATGTCTTAGAGTAGACACAGCCAGCTGCCTTAGAATTGGCTATATTAAAGGAAACTAGTTAGTATTAGGGAATAGAATCCAAGAAAATTTTATTTCACAGTAACTTGATTAATCAGTCACAGTTACAAACCTGTCTTGATGATAAGGTTGAAAGAAGAGTTTGCACATGAGAGTGCACAGAAACAGCTTGTGGAGCAAAAAGAACAAGCTGCTGTGTAAAACGAACACTCCTGCCACATTTATAGGGTTATTACTGATATTTTTAAAATAAACTGAAAATTGTATTAATATTTTATTCATAGCATGGGGGCAATATAAAAGATGTTACACAAGGATCAAAATGAAAATTCAGAAGAGATAATACAGAAGCACCCCAAAAAAAAAAAAAAAAGGGGAGACGTACTCAAGCAAAGTTGCTGTCTCTTGCCAGGAGCTAATCTCTGCAACAACAGACTGCACATAAAATTCATATGTAAAATTCACTAACGTGAATGCAAAGTACTGAGTTCAAAGATTGAAAATAGTTGTTTTTTCTCTTAAATTAATTTCTTTGCTTTTACCAAAATATTACGTAAATGACCAAAACCCAACCTGAGTACCTGACCCTCACGTGTGTCCCACAGACCTTTAGTACACCTAAAATCAACCAGCACCCACAACCACGGAGGAGAAAGGTAACCGGTATTTTATATTAGAACCGTTTAGGACTGCTGTGCTGTGGCATCACAGCAGTCCCAAACGGACCTTTGTTATATGTTCTAACAAGTAGAGTGCAGTACTAGAAGCCCATAGTACCTTGCATCGAGAGAAGAAAATGCTGCCTGGGGCAAGTTCAGGGCCAAGAACAGCAACAATGGCATTTATAAGGCGTCCAACTCCTTGCTGAAGGTCAACCCATCCATTCTCCTCAGACAATAGAATTTCCATGGCAAGACCAAGTGTTGCCTGTGAACAAAGGTAGACAAGTCAAGACCAAACATTCATGAATCAATGGACGGTAATTATATAAACAATAGTGGTGCAAGATCTAATAAAATTTTGAACCTTCATGAAGCATTTTATCCCCCACAAGACATTATCCCCGATAAAAAGCTTAAGTAAAGAGTATATTGCTGAAGTTGCAGAGCCCAAAAATGGACAGTGCACACCACAATACCATAGGATGATAAAACAAAGGTACTTTTGTAGCTCACAGGGATTTTTTAATTAGACATTTAAATTCATTTATTCAGAAATAAGGTCAAACCTTGTTGATTGTCCTCTTTCTGCATACAACATTCATAATTGGTGAAGATGTCACATTAAGCTTTTCATTAATTAGTGTCATTATTTATTTGTTTATTATTATAATTTCTGATATTTTGGGTAAGAAACAAATAACATCAGAAAAGGAAAGATCAGGGGAGAAAGAGAACCAGAGGTCCACCAATCAAAAACTAGAAAGCCTCTCCAAATAATAGGCTTTGCAAAAAACTCTACTAAAACAGATGAGCGCTGCCTTTCTTCTATGATTGATGAAAAACAAGAGCTTTCAAAGAAAACTACTAAGTGATGTGAATTTTCTCTCAAAGAAAAACTGACATAATTTCTCCCAAAGAAAAACTTACATTTAAATTAACTTATTTTCCAACCATCAATGATTCTATTGAATATGATAATTATTGAGGACTAAATTGACTTCAAGACCGTGAAGTGAAAGAATTTCTCTGGATCATAGAAAACCACTATGAAAAAACAATTAAGAGGCTAAGCTTCCTAAGGCCTTTCAAACATTGTTAATACATCAAAAGAACTTTTTTTTTTTTCTGAAGGAAATGTGCTCCCACTCCATATAATACCCATCTAAACAAGCTTGTAACTAAACAAGAGACAGCACAGCAAATAAAATAGTTAAGTTAGGTCAAACACTCAAATTGAAGCAATGCTCATACAGGTACAACATGGTAATCCAGTGAGACAGTTAAGAAGGCACTGCATAAGACACAGCAATAATCAAGTATTTGATTACCTGGACATGAGATACAAAGGAAAACCCTGCAGCCTCAATGGTCAAAAGAAGTCCATGCAGAGACCACATTTGTAAACCTGGGATTGAAGTTTTAGCCAGCAAACTGATCGAGCTCACAGTTGCAGGCACTAAACTTGATAAAGCCATTCCGCCAGCACTGCAATTACAACCGATAATGACAGAGCGATAAAACATAAGTTTAACAAATGAAAAATATGGCGACATAACAAATCTAAAATGAGAAGCCACCATTGACAAACATAAAGTCAGTGTCATTTTTTAAATTTCGACAGAGCCTGACAACATGTGACAAGCTGTTACAAATTGGTAGCTAGCAACCATTGTGTTTTAAGAAACAACCAGATGTAAAAACAAAAGGTCTTTAACATGAACATCTTTAAAGAAATAACCTATCCTATGCCTTCTTTCTTCCCCTCCGTTTTTGTAACTAGAAATCTATTGCAATACTATATGCTCATCTAATTAAACAAGGGAACGTTACAAGATCTACAACCTTGATAGTTAGGAAACTCGTGGGATATTCACATTCAAGTTGGTAGTTGCAAGGGGTTTTCGACCCCCAGCCTCTTCGTTGAATCCAATGTTTTTAACCACTTGAGCCAACATTGGGTCGAGTCAATAACCTTTGCTTAATGAAAAAACGGATTTGGTTATATCAATGCATTTAAGATAAAAATGCCATGAGATTTGAGTGTCTAAAACAGGGTTGCCAAGCAAAAGATCATGCCAAATAGCATGAAGTGGCATAAATGCACATTTTCATAACATTTTAGTTTTATCACCTTGATCTTCACTTGAGATTTCCAGGTTCAGCTAACTTACAGAGAGATAATGTAAGTTCTACTGACATCAAGAGAGGATAATTTCTTGTGTTCCAAAATTGTATAGTATGTTCTTAGGATGTTTTAGCATATCCACTTCACAGATCACAGAAATAGGAAAAAGTATGTGCAACATTCTAAATTGGTTTTAACCACCAAGGAGCAGCCAAAAGCCTACTATTATTTTCAGCAAAATAACTCAAGACATGTGAATGGAAATAGGCAGTTGTATATAAATAATAGACAGGATGAAAAATATAGAAAAAAGGGGGAAAAAGAGTGAGCTGGCAGGCAAGTAGAGAGACTGATGTTTCACCTGCGATGAATGCAGCCAATGGCAAGAGCAATTGATCCCGCATAGTTTGCATCGGTTACCACTGTTAGGTCACCAAGCAATAATCTAGTCTGCTTATCACCACAAACAGCAGGTGGGAAGGAGAGCACAACAGAACAGGATTAGTACGATTACACGTTGCATATAGGAATGAGACATTAGGAGCGACAGGGCCAACGAATACTACAGGTTAACCTCTTTAATATATAGCATCTTGACAAAACAAATTAAATTATGATGCATTTGACAGCAAAAATTTCAGCAATAATATAGGAATCAAAGTTTTCTTCAGACAAATAGGCTCTGAAATTCCCAATTCTATCATATTCAGTTGCCCAAATGTTTAAGTTCATACATCCAAAAATAAGAGAACAAACAAGAGGCTGAATGATCAATATTGACATGAGCAACATATTCTGAATGGACATGACGTGTCACAGGCAACTTCGAAAATCCAAATTCAGATGTGCTCATACATGCATATATGTATGATTATGCATACCCACAAATCCATGCATAAATATTCATACGTGAATGGAAATCATAAAAAGCACTGATTTTTAGTTAAAAAAGCAGACATCAAAACGTGTAACTGACCATCCTTGCTGTGGATAGATCATTTCCAAGGCGAGCTAAGAGACCAAGACCCTCACAAGACGCTCTCCGCTGAGATGCACAAATGTCTCCTTCAGCCAGAATACTCTGTGCAAATTAAGACATTAAAATGTATGGGAACATAAGGCAATATGATTATACCAGTTGTCTATACACAGGTTTAGATTAGTACCTGGAAAATAGCCTGTATCGAATTTAAAACCTCTGATCCCAAAGTTTGAGGACGTAAATTCAGCAAAACCTGGGCCATAGATTCAAGTCATGGATTTAACGTTAATCCTATGCAGCATTCTCCAAAGCATATCATAGAGCGAAGGTAAACACCTTTAACCCAGCAAGTAAGCCTACGCATATATTGGTTACACTGGCTGCATGCCATGATTGCTTCTTTCCTGTTTTGAGACACTGCTCAATAATTCCAAGAAGCGACAATATGCCACTGCTGTGCTGGGAAATCATAGTAAAGCTACTTCAACAACATCTGGGAATGACAGTGTAGTAAACAATAACAAACAAAAATTAAGTTGATAGCAATTCCTTACCTGAGAAGCAAACATGATTCCAAAACAGAGAAGCATCTGGTTCACCAATGTTTTATTTATTGTCTCCGGCTTCAAGATAAAAAACATTACTCAGCAAATGGCATTAAAGAACAATAAAAACAGAGCAGCAGTAATTTAAACATTAACAAACTTTAAGTGTAAAAACCAGCCTCTGACATTATTATTATTATCATCAGGAAATTGAGAAACTAATAATAAGAAGAAAAAACTGTACAGAAAGGGAACAAGAAGTCCACAAAGAGAGTAACCCCTAAGGATCACAAAGAGAACTAGGCAATAGAATGCTAATCAGAAGACCAAACTAAGTAACGATCTATATGACGATAATCTCAAAAGAAAAAGCAAACCCAAAAGTCACAAAGTCACGTAAATGAGCCAAAACCCCCTCCTGATTTGGATGAATGAAGAAGAAAGAAGAATCTTGGAATTCCTTAGTAACTAAGGCCCAAAGAAAGACTAGTAATCGCGCTCTTTGTCATAAGAATCACCTAAATAAACCAAAAAAGAAGAAGTCTATTTGCTCTAGACATAAAATCAGTTAATTGCGAATCTGTAAGCTTACATCTGCATTTGCATTTACACTCATCACCTAGAGATAGTAGATTCAAGTGTACTTGACTTGTCAAAAAGCAAAACCCAAAAAAAAAAATGTACTTTATGAAAAAATTGGAACCCTCGCAATTTCAGACTAATTATAGAATCTTTTATCTTTTAATTAAAACTTTGGAAAAATTACTTTGATATTGAAAGGAATCACTCAAATGTTGACCATGGAAATTCAATAAAAGTCAAAATGTTATTTTCTGATAACTCCTGTCACAATCTCATGGAAACCAACTCCTATATGTTGCCTAACAAGATCAAGGCCAAGTTTGTGTTTGGTATAGCTTCTCCACTGCCTAAAGAGTTCTATTAGTGCTAAAATCTCTTTTGAAATGTTTTTGTGTTGTTTTGTTACAACTAAAGAAAAGCTTATATAGACTTAAAAAGAAAAAATATTACATCTACTAGGAGAAGCTCTAGATTCAGACTTTCAGTATCTTTTTAACCCTTTTAAAAGGTGAAATTGTCTAAAGTATCTTTACCTTATACAATTTTACCTCATTTCTCCACTAACATAACCGCTAAGGAATTCCTTACCGTTGAACTCTCGATACATTTGTAATATCACAAATTCCAAAAGGGATAAAAAATCTAAAACTTTATATACCAATAGAAAAAACAAATCTAATTTGAGTGAAAAGGGCACAATGGATTTTAACAGAAAAAAGAATTACAAACAAAGAATCAAACAATAGAGAAAAAATAATTAACACCTGAGGAAAACTAGAAACTTCATTCTCCCATACACAAGGCATGAGACCATCTTTTCCACCTTGAAAAGCACGAAGTTCGTCCTCAAACCAGTCCCTGAATAAAAACAATTTAACTAAAGATAAACATCTCTTCACTATTTCTAATTAAAAATTGGAAGCAGGATAAAGATTTCAGAAAAATGGTAGCACATGCAACACCATTGAAGTTGTAGGATGACAAGTGGAAGAGCATAATCAATGGATGTATAGTACAACCATGTCCGAGAAAAGCATAAATTTTATGAGATGAAAAGCTAAACACCTGCCAGGAATCCAAGGTCCCAACCACGCATCTCTTTTGTCTAACAGCAACCTCAAGCATGAGCTTTCTTCACATGCAGAAGCATCCCTTTTTCATGAAACAAGCATGAAGAAACATATAATAAATCTCAGTCATTTGACAGCAAAAAGAATTCTATCCATAAAAGAGGACATGTATAGTATCTTCTCATAATAAATTGATACACGTTTATCATACAAAAAGGAATCTGGATGAGTGCAATTAACATACCTGTATGGCATTGTACATAATTTAATAAGGTGGGGATGGTCACTTTTATATGACATAGGATCAGGGAGGGACTGATAAGCTATCAATGTTCTAATGATGAATATGTCCATTGCAGGCTTGATGTTCGGTAGTTCTTTGGCTGCTATTGTTGATATGTAGGACAAAGCCCTGTTTCCCATAGCACGTTAGTGTGTAGGAGCTCCTTATGACATTTAAAACAAAATAAAATGAAAAAGCACACACATGCCAAAGCAGGAACCGGATAAAAACGAAGTAACGAAAGAAAAAAATGTCTTGAGTCATCATACCTACTCAGATATACCATCACTGGTTGAAGTAGGATCCCACTGTTAGCAGCATCAGGGGATACAAAGCATCTTACAAATGCTGTAAGTGCATCAACTGCAGTAGACAAAACACTGTAAAACAAAAAAGCTATATCAAATATACACGGCTAATCACAAAAGACTCTTTGACTGACAAAAAGTCAGTTTGGCAGCATCAAATTATTACAGGAATAATTAACTATAAAGCTCTACATTAGAGAATTCAAAAATACTTTGAATAGAAAAAGGCAAAAGTGTGTATATAATACTATGTCATAGAAGGCACATAGGTAATTGGGAAAAACAATTCCTCAACTGTTGAACTCAAAGTTTCCAAAATTTTACTGTTCACATTAAAAAGCAATGCTAAACAATGACTTGAAAAGGATAATTTCAAGTTTGTAAAAAGAAAACCAGAAATTAACTTGATATCTGATAACTTCTGCTTTTCAAAAATAAAGCAGACAATCAAGATTGGAGACAAGTGCTTGGGTCAGTCTCATTGAATAGTAAGCACAAAACAACTGCTGCTGTAAGCACTTGAGGAGGCTATTATTTTGACCATTTTTCTGCCAAAGAGCAGCAAGTCAGTTGTAATGTCAATCAAACCATTCACAAAAACAGAAAAATGGCTCTCCAAGGCACAAAACGGGACAAAAGTGAAAGTGAGAGAAGGTTTTAGGCCTGCCACTGCTTCAATGATAGTGATGAAAAAAGCATTTATAATAAAATATTTACAGATATACAGAAAGAAATAATAAATAAATTAGAGCACTTTCCCTGTTAGAGATTGAATGAAACAAGCAATTTTCAAAAACTAAAATACTTTGGGCAGTAAATCTTTCGAAAAGATTTAAAAAACATTAAAAAATAAGCCATGCTTATTGCAAATCAAATATATATCCCAACCTTGCCCAACTAAAGGCAGATAACCAAGCAAAAAAGATGTTCTCTGGTTCGAATGCCTCTTTTTCCTTTTCCCCAACCATTCTTACAGTATCAGAATGAAATTTCAATAAATATTATTTTTGACATTAACTTGTTTTCTTGATATTAATTTGTTTTGTTTCAAAATAGTATCCAGTCCTCCCAACACAACCATGGTAATCACAAATTATTTAATTCTTTTATAGGAAACAGAGAAACTTTTATAGAATATAAGAAGGGTATAAGGATTACAACAGTGAACCAGAGGATAGTTTAGAACTCCAAAAACCATAACACTGAAAAAAAGAAAACCTTGAAACTAAAGACACTGGAATCACAAATAAATTAGAGCCAGAACTTGTTTCTCTACAACAAGAATCCACCTAAGTCAAGAACTTCAAACCTAAATAACAGTTCGTGATCTGTACTTCTAAGCTTGCTTACCATATCTTAGATGTCAAATCTCCATTTTGCTTAATTATATGTTCTGCATTTCCACTAAAAAGGGTTGCCCATAAGGAAAGAATATCAAAAACTTGATCTTCAAGCTCCTGCATGTATAAAAATATGACAATATTATACTTTTAATGATTACAACATATTAAGAATATCTAAATGCCTGTATACCTCTTTTGGCATAGAAGCTAATAGTGATGATAAAAGCAACCATCCAGCTTCTTTCTCAACTGTGGCAGCCAGAGTGTTCCGACTTGATTCTGTAAGCATTTTCTTGGAAACTTCAAGCACCAACTTAGGTAATCTGAGAGCAATAACATGATGATACTTACTGCTTAGCCTAATAAAGCAGGCACATTATATGCAGCTGAAAATTCTTTCATTTGATGAACTTGGAAATGAATAGGAGGGCCAATGGAAACAAAAATACGAAAATGAAATTAAGGGATACAGTGAAATATTTACAGGAACAATTTTTATTTTATTAGTTGCATTTTTTATTTTGTTATCTCAATATAATCGGTAATAATAATAATCTCTTTAAATTTAATGATTTTAGTTCCTAATTGAATAAGGATACTTTTGGATTTTTATAATATATGTATCTTTCAAGTCCTACATCTACCACCATATCTGTTTATACATTAGGCCTAAAATTGAAAATTATAAATTCAGCGACCACAAAAGCATATGAATTCAAGGGGGAAGACAAAAAATAGGCAACTCCCAGAAAATGAGAAGGGGCATCCAAAGAGTGCAGATGGTGGTACAGACGGGTTTGGAATGGAAATCACCCCCAAAACATAATGCAGTAAGACCCCATTTCAAACCCTTGGCCAGATGGGATTTGGCTGATTAATTGTTATCCTTCAAAATCCTATTTCTCATCCTGTCCAACTCAAATAACCATAAAGAAGAAACAAATACAAGTAGTCAATGTGATTCAGGACATCACTATCATATGAAAACTCGTCAGATAGAAACTAGGCGTAAAAGATGAAATAGCAAATGTAGTGAGTGCTTCACAGGGTCCGCCAGAGTGTAAAAGTCTCAAGATTTAAAAAACACTGATAGTAGAAAGTAGAGAAGTTCATCACCTGGCAGGATAACCTAGAGGTAATTTCGGTGAAATGAAAAATAAAGCTGCGACAACTATAGCCTGCCCATGCAACGAATCAAGCTCCACCATCAAACTGCTTCCCTATCAAAAATAAATTGAACTTCTTAATATATAAATTTTCCAATCAACAAATGCATGGAAAGGTACACTAAAATATACAACAACTGAAAAAAAAAAAAAAAAGGTTAAAAACTATACCTGTGAGTACTGAATTATATAGAAATGAGTTGAATTAGGATCATTGAATAAGTGTGTCTAGTTGGTACAAATAATAAAATCTCTTGGGATAGTCAAGCCCAGCTCCCAAAGATGGGGCCGTAGGATAAGAATTTTTGGATTCAAATCCAAAAATTAGGTTTTGGGTCGAAATAATGGCAGGGGACCTCTCTCTTTATGAGCAATTTCCTCAATTTTATAGATTATGTCTTTCTAAGAATATCTCTATCAAATCTAGAAGGGTCAAGGATCACTCTTCCTTAGAGTGGAGTTGGAATTTTAATTTGAGAAATTGGAATGATACAAAGGTTCAATAGTAATCAGCCTTCTCGCTGATGAGAGTAAAGATGATGATAGAATTTGGAAGTTAGATGTCTCTGGCAATTCCTCTTTGTATTCAAACTTTTCTTGGTTGGTAGAAGACAATAGTGATTTAATCAATTTGGGATGTTCTAGAAAGATAATGTTCATCCTAAAGTCCAAATTTTTGCTTGGACAGTAGTTCTTGGAATAATTAATACTAGAGAGAAGATTTGGAGGAGAAATCCTAGGTTGGGTCTCTCCCATCCTTGGTGTCTTATGAGAAGAAAGAATGAAGAAACCAGTAATCGTCTTTTTCTTGATTGTGATGCTGCCTCCTCAATATTTTTGCTTTCAGAAAAGGAAAGAAGCAAAAGCATCATGTGGGTGATTTGGCAAAAAAGAAATAGCCACATTTTTATAGGGGAAAAAGATTAAGATGTTAATGGGTTATGGGACAGGATTCATTTCCTTTCTTCATTTGGGTATCAACTTCCGAGGAATTTCAAGATTCCTCAATTCTTTTTCATTTAGCTTGATAGAGATGCACTATTGGATTAATTTTACTGGTTTAGATTTTTCCTTCTTATGTCTTGGGCTTCAAGGTTTTCTTTTCTCACAGTTTTGTACAGTTTTCGGTGTTCTACACAGTAGGGAAGATTTTAGCTTCTGGACCTTAGTTCACTTTTGTAATCCATATTCCCTTCTAATATTCTTTAAAGTTTCTATGTTTCCTAAAAAAGTCCATTGGATATGGATGAAATTAATGCAAAATAACAAAAAAATTAAAGAAAATAAGAAAAATCATTATAAAAAAATCTAAAAAAAAAAAAAAAGCACCTACAAACCCACGACCTCCCAGTAGTCACCAAAAGAAATTTAATTAATCCTCTGCACTGACAAAAGCATACAAAATTTGTTGTCCAACTCTTTTTGAATAATCTGTGCAAGAATTGTTTATTTACAAACAAAAACTAATTCCTAATTTTAGAACCCAAAGGCTACTTAAATCAGCAATTAAAAGATTTCACATAACATCATGCTTATATGAATTGATCTTATCATTGTCAAATGAGTGACTAGCTTCAAAGAGAGAGGAAGACAACATGGATAAAATCACAGAAACAAAAATAAGAAGTTGCAATCTAATAAGGGGCATAATTTGGATTAAAAAGATTGGGTGGGTGGGAAGTCAACAAACTAGGAACCTTAGATTAAGGACTGTAACGAGTATAAAACAGAAACACATATGCTAAAATTGTAATAACCACAATTAAACTAAGTTACTACTTTTCATAATTCAGAATATTAAAAGGATTTCAAAAGAGGATACCAAAGCAAAATACTGTGATCAAGTCACATTAAGAAAACTACCTTTACCTTTTCAAAGGAAACATTTTCTCTTAAAGCATTTAGTGTTGTCACACCATAAGAAATCAACCCACTGACGCAGGTTGGATCAACTTCAGCCAATGCGCGCAGTGTCAAAGCAGCCTCAATGCGTACCTAGCCATAAATTTCCAATTGAAATCCCATCACAAGAGAAAAATATTATAAATGTTTTCAAACATATGTCTAAGTACACAAATTGCAGCAGAGCAAAGTGATATTTCTCAATACAACTGAAAAAGAAACTCAATGAAAGAGAAACACAATCAAGATCTTACGAGTTGCGAAGAATGAGAAACAGCTGCAACGACTGTGCTATCAAGTACTTCCTTGAATTCAGATGGGACCTGCAAATGCATACGTCAAGATCTATCTTAGCAAATAACAGAAATTGTGCATACACACATGCACATACATAAATTATGATTTTCCCATTCCTCATACAAGGCAAACTAGCACAAATATTCAAAGTAATCCAAATAATCATTTAAAAAGGAATCCCAAATTTACCAATCATAGCTGCTGCCGCTTCTGAAAAAATAGAAAATAAATAATAAGCTTTATAATCTGTGGAAGGCCACAGCTCCGTAGGTTTCTCCCAATTCTTAAGTAAAGCATTTTGAATGGCCATCTTTGCAATCACACAAACAACAATTCTTGTAGGCCTTTTTTTTTATTTTAATAAGAACCAAACAATTCTTGTACTACTGTCCTCTTTTTTTCCTTTAAATAAGAAACTGAAAGTTTATAGTAGGAAGGAAAAAAATAAAACATTTTCGATAGGGACCAGTTGTCTGGGGATCCAAAAAAAATATAAAAAATTCCAATGAGATTTTAAAATGGATACCCAACCTTAGACAAAGCTAAACCAGCTACACATTATCCCAAAACCCTCTCCAAAGTTAGAAGAATGAATGAAAGAGTCTTGGAAAGGTCTATAGTGAAGCCAATGAGACACATCAAAGTTCTTCTCTTTTTTTCTCTCAAATGTGTAATTATTTAATTCTTGCCAAATCAAACAAAATTGAGCTGAAAAGTGCATTTCCAAAGGGTTTTGGCTTTGATTCCTTTCCCAAAAGCAAAATTATTCTCCATACAAATGAGTTGCAAGAAACGGACTGGCCCACTTATCTTAGCTTCTTGCACGATTCTGACATAACGAATCTTGAATGGGTTTAATGAATTCCCCAGACAAACTCACAAAGAACCAGTCTTCTCGAATCCACCATGTAAAATCTTCTTGTTCCTTACTGCATTACAATTTTTTTCTGAAATTGCTTAAGGCCTTACTTGCATCTCTTTTTCTCCATCCAACAAAAGACAAATCTTCCTAACAAAATCATACCATCCTTTGTAACGAGCTCCTTTGCGGACTAATAACGCAACCTCTCTTATTGCTTCCATATTTTGAACGAGTAATAAAACATCCATTCCTTCTAAACCTAACTTTAGTGACAGCCAAAAGAGTTTGTGCTATACTTTCAACAATTAACAGAACTGCCTCAACCACATTCTTTTATCCAAGTTGAATGTCCCATTTTCCAAACCAACCAAAAGCTCTCGAAACTTACACTGATTCTTATTTCAGCACCAAGCACCACCTTCAACCAAGGAGTTCAATCATGTCTTGCTATAAATAACATCTACCACTTCTGGACACTAATATCTCCTCCCAACCATACAACTCAATGGAGCTAATTTGAAAGCACCACTCACATCTTGAAAATTCATACTGTCTACCTAGCATTTCACACTTCACAATTCTAAAATATAACTACCACACATATTCTCCTCTTCTAAACAACAAGATGTCCAATAAGAATAGTTAGCTAAGCTTGATGAAGAAAAGTTAGAACTTTGGCTTAAATATACTTCACATTTTCATCTCAGCCAAATAAGGCTTAATTAAGTAGCAAGACCATGTTCTACATTCCCCTGTCTTTTTTTTTTTTTTTTTTGGCTAAGAAACAGAAGATTATATATAAAACTATAAAAGATATATACAAGGAATATTGAGACTGCAACACTACAAAAGATGGCCCAATTCTAACCAAAACATTCCCCCGTCTTTATAGAGACTCTAGCTCGCACAATGTCCTATCAAAAGAAAGATTGCTCATTGCTCATTATATTGGAATTGGAATTTCAATTTTTTGAGGGACTTGAATGAGAGGGAAATTCAAGAAGCTTCTGCTCTTTTGGATCCCTTGGTAGATTGGAACTGGCATTTCAATTTTGTAAGGAAATTGAATGAGAGAGAAATTAAAGAAGCTTCTGCTCGTTTGGCTTTATTGGAGAATGTTTAAGTTAAGTTATGGCAGAGGATAAAAGAATTTCGAACCTAAATCCTTCAAGGATCTTTTCTTGTAAATACTTTTTCAGTAAGTTGATTGATGATCAAGTTCTTTTGAACTTTCAGCCTGCCCATATGATTTGGAAAACTAAACTCCCAATAAAGTTAAAATTTTTGCTCGGTCATTGGCCCTTGGTAAGCTTAATACTCATGATGTTATTCAAAGGCTGAATCCTAATGTATGTTTGTCTCCTTCTTCGTGTGTCATGTGCAAGAGAAATGGCGAAAGTGCAGATCATTTGTTTTTGCATTGTCAGAATGCTGTCCAGCAATGAAATAGACTGTTCAGGCAGCTAAAATCTCTAGGCTGATGCCAGCTTCTAGTATGTCAATGCTTTCAGAGTTTATTCATGCTTTTGGGAAAGGTGAAAAAGCTAGAGTACTGTGGAAATGTTCAGTTATGGCCACTTTTTGGGTGATTTGGCTTCAAAGAAAAAGAAGGATTTTTAAAGATTCAGAGGAATATATAATCCTTTTGTGGGAAAGAGCGCGATTGTTAGCTTCCCTTTGAGCCTCAGATACTAAGGAATTTCAAGATTCTTCTTTCTTCTTCATTCACCTAAACTGGGAAGGGGCGTTGGCTTAAATCAATGATTTTTGTTATGTTTTGTTGTAAAGCTTTCATAGTCTTTTAGATCCTTTACTTATTTTGTCATCTAATTAGCTCTCAACCTTATAGATCTTTTAGTGATCTTTTGGGGGATTCTTTCTTTGTGGACTCCTTGTTCACATTTTGTAATTTTTGTTCTTATAGTACTAGTTTCTTTGTTCCCTTATTAAAAAAAAAAAAAAAGAAAAATGTAGCAAGACAATGCGTGTGGTTCAATTCAAAAAGAGCAGATTTTATTAACAACTGATATCCAATGTACCATCATTCTTATCATCATAAAGATTTACAACAAAACTGGTCACGCTAATGTCAAACTCACCTCTCCTAGTGTTTTCAAAGTATATGACAAGGTGCGTAGAGCAGCAATCTTCATAAATGGACTAGCATCAACTGACTGAAGCTACAAAATCCAGAAAATGTGCTTCATTATGAAATCAAAAAAAAAAATCAACAGCCAGAAAAAGTCAACAAAATAACAATTTGATTCAACTATAGACATATACTTTGCAACCATTTAGCAAACCTGCTTTCCCAGAAAAACCAAAAAACTCCTTTGAGTGGGTTCTGTCATTTGATCTGTCACACCAATCCGCAGGATATACAGAACACAAGCCTTCAACAATCAGAAATACAATGGTCATCAACATAACAGATAGAAGCACCATTGACATAAGCAACAAATTTGCTGAGTACGTACCAGTGCATGGGCATCAACAGAAACATCTGGACGAAGCATGTCCATAACTTGCAAAGCATAGTCTTGAAGCTCGCTATCTGGATGTAGATACTTCAGACGAATAGCCTGCAAAGAGTACCAGTTAGCTAGGAATATCCAGTGCAGTACAAAAGACAAGGTAAAGAAAATTAGCAACAAAACAAATTCCAAACCTTGGTTGGTTACAAACAAATAGAAAACAAAGACATAGCATTTGAATTAATTAAATTGAAGTGCAAAGGGTAAGACCACATAATGAATTTTCCAGGAATATAAATCTCAAAGTAAATTATTAGCGAGAAGCCTTAACAAATGGAGTGAACACTTACGCCATTAGCTAACAAGTAGCATGCAACAACACAAAGTTAGCAATTGCCCATTTGTTGTCTCAAGCAACTCAATAAGAATAAAACAATCTATTTTTATCCCAAAATACTAAAACGATGGCCAAAAATTTCAGATACATGTCGGTTCTTGCTGTGACATTAATTTATTATCTGTTAGAAACTATTTTTCTAACTTATAATACAAAAAGGTAGAAGGGTAGGAGAGAAGGAGGGTAGGAGGATTAGGATGAGAAAGAGTCTAATTTTCAACATCTACCTGTAAAAAGTACACCCAAGATAAGGTCAGACTGACTCGCATGTTCTTTGATCTAGCACCATTTGCTGCAGTGTAAACAATTAGTGAGAAACAATAGAAGGCCAAAAAGCATGCACAGCATTTTCCAGATAAACAAACCAAGAAAATAGCATTTATATTCTGTTCAAAGGTAATGCATGCAATCATATAGAAACTTACATGAGTCAGAATATATTAACAGACAACACAAATATGCCACAGCATTGCAGCTTGCTGCCAGCATCCATGAACAGATCATGGAGGAACAAAACCAAAAACTCTAAAGGCCATTTTGATATTGTTCCGCTCAATATTTGGACTATATTCTCCACATAAGGTGCAAAGATTATTATCCAAGCATGTCTATTGAAATGTATATATCACTCACATAAGTAACAGGAGCTGTACACTCACACATGCATATAGATCCTTCACATTCTCTAAAATGAGCGATCTATTGCTCACATATTTACCTAACAGCACATAATGAACCACTCTAACAAAAACACCTGGCACTCAAAAAGTGCTGTGTATATACGTCAATCAATTGAAATTGAAATATAAAGAATGAATTCAAATTAGAATAATCTATTAAGCAAAAACAATGTGATCCCAAAATTTTATTAACAAAAATCTCAGAAAGAGCATACCTCTAGTGAACGGCAAAGCTAAATGCCTTTGCAAACCACCTTCTAATTTCTTTGCTGGAGGAAAAGGTCCTTTTCCCTTTGGTTGAACCTAGAAAGAGTAATAAAACCAAAACCATGATATAGCAAGAAAGATCAAATAGAAAAGCCACAGAAAGATCAAACAGAAAAGCCACAGGCAACAGACAAATATTTACCTGTGCCTGAGGATTCATACCAAGAGCGAGCAATGATCCCAAAGCTTCTGCAAATGCATCCCTAACAGATGATATAGGATCTTCAAGGGCCTAAGAGAAGCACTATTTTCAGCTCCTAAGAAATTAAAAAGAAAAATCTGAAAGAGACTACCAAAAATTACCTTGACACAATGAGTGGCCGAATTATCAAGTTCTCCAACTCCTAGACATGGTCCTCCGATATGGGCAAAAGCCTTTAAACAACGTGCACCAGCTATTCTGACAACAAATGATTTGTCTACTATTGCAAATCGCATGATGAGACGGAATGCCTCAGAATATGCTGGAGCAGCAGCACTGCCACCAGAGCCTTCCAAAGCATTTTGAAGCAGGAATAGAGCCTCTTGTCTCACAAACTCCTGCAGTTTGAGTCATGCGAAAATGAAGTTGAACAACAGTAACAAATTCCAGAAAAACTTATCCCATACAAATAATGAAGTCTTTTTGCATTTAGCTTAAAAATCCGGATATCTCTCTTATCCTAATCTCCCAAAGTACCACCATACGTCGAGCTTCCATAAAACTTTTGCATCATCTACACTACCGAAAGCATGCTTAAATTCCATGGACAAGGAGATACAAGAGGCTGGAGTAATGCCCTAAAGTAGAAGTCTTAAATTGCACTTCATCAAAGACTTAAAGTAGAAAGATTCCTCTATCAATCCTCGCTCCAATGTCTTCATTCAACTATTTATGCAAGCATGAATAAAATTGATAAAGTTGTTTCTCAGATGAAACTACCTCATTAAACTTCATAAGTTTGGTTGCAATAATAGTTGTTTCAAGCAAACCCGAAGTAATTCTTCTCCCAAATTGCGAATATAGTTCTCCAAGACATTGTGCACCACCTATGGAAAAAGAATTCAAATTCTAACCTTCACACCAATTGCTAGATGCAGAAGGCTTTACAAATAAAAAGCACGAACGTGATAAACATGCCTTGTATAACAAAATCACTTACCACGTTTCTACCAAAGAAATGCATGCAACATGAATACATAGATTGGCACAACATGTAGGCAATATTTAAATTTTTTTTTTCCTTCCTTTGCTACAAGTAAGAAATGGGTTGCCCATTCTTAAAAAAGGAGGTGCAAAAGAATCAAGGCAAAAGAATAAAAATGAAAAGAAAAAGGTAATACTCTAAATTAAACCTAATAAGCAACCAAAAAAAGAAAAAGAAACCGACACAAACAAACAGATAAACATAAATTGTTTCAAAATCTTAATTTTAACCTAATAATAAATGCTTCACCTGTTGAAGATTGCAATTATCTACCACATAAAAAATTTAAAGAAAAAAAAATCATCTCAACAAAATGCTTTTACCCTAATATGCTAACCCACTACAAAATTGACAACAAGCATACAATTACACTCAAGCATTAAGAATCATGCTCCAAAAAGAGAAAAATAACTAATTGGTCAAGTCTACCTCAAAACTAAACAACAATAAAATAAATTTTTGGCTACCATAAAACACTATTTAGATTTATGTCCATCCTAAAAATACCACCTATGTATCATAAAAGAAATTTCATTTATCCAAAGGTACAAGAAATGTGATCCTCAATTGATATTTGTTGTACTAGCCTTTTCAAACTTAGAGTATGCCTCATGATTTCTTTTACTCCAATAACAATGAGACAATTCATTGGTGAAACACCTATGATAATCAAGTACCATTTTGCTTCCTAGATCTCAAAATAAGCATGGCTATTTTCTCTTCTTTTAAAGGTAATTCAGTTTACAGTTAAGAACTTACTTTTTCTTGATCCTTACTGACTTTTAAATTCAAAGATTTTTTCATTTTTATTTTAAGCATGGTAAAATTTTTTCAATATTTCAACTCCTACGTAGAAAACCAGTGTATTTCACTATCATTGATTTCACCTTATAGAGAGCCAATAATCTCATCCTTAACAGCTCCTCACAAGAACTCCCAAAATCCATCATCTTCATACAATATCAGCAAGAGATCCAAAATCAACTCCATCCATGGTTAATAGATTTAAAAAAAAAAAAAAACTAGACCCAAGTAATCAGATACTAATTTGTGTCGTAGGGTGGCCAAGAAAACATTGCAGAAAAAGAGAAACAAATTTGAACGCAACATTCATTTCTAGCAAACTATCGATCAATGAAGAAAATAACTTTTTATTCATGTGCCCATATAGGATTTGTAAGGAAGTATCAAACTACAAGACGTGATGTTTTCACCAACCAGCAACTTTCTGAGCCTCACTCTTCTTCCCATCAGATAGAAACCCTTGAAGACTGCTTACTCTTGAATATACAGAAATGTTGTCTCCTTTCAATATTATTCTTCCCATTGCTACTGAAGCCAAATGACGCACAGGTCGCCGAGCACCAAGAACAAGAAGAGAGTACAATGCATCCTCACATTTTCTTTGCCACAACAAAATAGATTCCTAAATTCAATAATTTCTGCGTCAGATGTCAAAACCTTGCCATGATAAAAAAGCATAAATTCCATTAAAAATATTTACACACAACCTATGGAAAGAGCATGAAAATCTTTAAAACAAACAAATTCGTTCAGAAAACAAATAAAAAGAGGGTCATTTCCAAGAAATGTTTGCATTCCATAATTCACGAAGCTACAACTTTGTTACTCTATCAGCATTTCAAGGTATAGTTTAGAGGGCAAATAACAAACATCTAACTTGAAGTTTGGCCTAATAATAAGCAAGAACAAATTTTCCACTATTAGCACTAGCATCCAATGGAATTAACATCTCTTTTGCCAATTATTAGGCCCAAACTCAAGATTACTGAAAATTTGTCTCATTTAATTTATTGTACTATCAGAGATTCTAGATGCAGCTTTGGCAGTAAAATTAAATTCTTCGTCAACTATTACAAAATATAAAAATGTCTTAAACTGAACTGTATTTTCTCTAAAATCACACTAAAAGCCAGATAATTTACTTACATAACCAATTTTCAATTCAAAATTTAAGGACCAGAATTAACACAAAATCAAAATTAAACTTCATATAATAACCAAACATATCAGCAACCTAATAAACTCAGGCACCAGAACATATCTTCTGCAAAGCAAGCATAAACGCTGAATACAGAAATCAATGCATTTAACAAAAAGGACAATTAAGCAACGTCCAACTCCTAGAGTTCGGACACAAAACGCAGCGTTCAACAGAAACGCAGAATAAATATAACGTGAAAGAAATAAGAAACTAACTAGTTGCTAAACTAATGAACTAAATCAAACACGTGCAATCCAAGTTTACAGTGGAATTTGAAAACAAAAAATGCGAATAGAACCGGTGACCTTGGGCTCCTCGTCGATGGCGGAGATTAGATCAGAGAGAAGATCGAAGCAGAGGAGAGGGTCAGGGGATTGCTGCGATGCGGAGGCGACTAAGGACTCAAGCTGCGCCACCAAAACGCCAAATCGCGAGAGAGGAACGTTCTCTCTCACGTAGCTCCTCGGCATTTGCGAAAGAACTTTTTATTCCGTATACACAGATTATATAGAAAAATAACAATATTATTACTGAAGAGAAAACGAAATAAAAGGTGTCAAGAGGAACTGAATTAAGCAGGGGGAGTGGAGGGGAACTTGTTTGCAGAAGAAGGGAATGATCGGTCCGTTGGATGTCGGTTAATATTGGGCCGGGTCATGGATTACGGGCATTTTTTGGCTTAATTTGATATATATCATCCCCGTCATTTATTAAAATACTAAGATCTTCAAAAGTAGGACATTTTAGTAAAATAAAACATTAATTCTTTTCGCCTTTTAACACATGGACTGAACATTTCAAATTTTCAATGGGGTACTGTGCTGAGTGGTCCACTGGCATGAATTGTTTCTGCTGCATAAAAGCACATCCCCTTTGAAGAAACCCCAGAGGAGGTCAACAATTTTTTATTTTTATCGTTTTGGACCAAAAGTCTGGGCTGGTTAAACATTCCTTGATAGAAATGGTCCATCCCTTTGTGAATAGTCTTCATGAACAGTTATGTTTCTTGGTCAAAATGCGAAACTTACTGGTTGTGAATTTGACATTGAATTTATCATCTGAGGACTTGTAGAACCTCCCCATAGAAGATTAGAATCTATCTTAGTACAGTCATGACCTTTGTAACTCTTACCACACTGTTGCCAGCCTAACATATTTTCTGGTTGGTTCTTGAGAAAATGAAGCACTTTTTTAGTATCGACTCACTCTTAACAAATACAGCTCCTGTTACTTGACAGGAAAATGCAATGAGTATTCTACATGAGACACATAATTTGACAGACATAAAACAATCCAAATAACAACTACAGCATCCAATTTTTCAATTAACGCTGAAACACATTACAAATTAGCTATATAAATGAACATCCTGTTGATTATCGGCTCATGAAAGCCTTGAGATGAGACATCATTTCTTGTATCCGAATCTGAGAATACTGAGAATTGTGCAGAATGTGAAATGCATGCCCAACTCCTCTGTACACAACTGTTTCAACCTTTTTACCAGCACTAGCCAAGGTCTTGCCGAACTCCAAGTTCCGGTCTTTAAGAATATCAAGTTCTGATACACAAACCATCACTGATGGAAGTCTCAGTTCCTGCAACCTCGCGGTGGTATTGCCCAGAGGATTGCACCATGGATGGTCTCTGTTGGTTCCTACAGGCAGTGACAGCCGCCAATATGCATCAGAAGCAGAGACAGTCAACGCCGAATTGGCTGGTTGAGTGCTGTGCTTCTCAGACACAGTTCTTGATTCTCCTCCGAAAAAAGGTTGTATCAATATGATACCCTTGACACATAATGGCTTGATAACAGCGTTGTCAATTGCAACCCTGGTGGCAACACTGTAAGCTATGTTGGCACCAGCACTGTCACCAGCCAGGAACAAGCTTGAGAAATTGCACTGATTTATCCACCACTTGTGTTCACTAGACCCATTCAAAACTTGTTGTTTAAGCCACGTAAGGGAGCCGAGGCCATCCTCATAAGCAGCAGGCAGGCGATTTTCGGGGGCTAAGCGATAGTTTATGGACATAATCACACAGCCTGCTTGATAAGCAAGATTGGCAAGGAACTCATGGTAACAACTCCAGGCAGCTGAGCCTATGCAAAATCCGCCACCATGGAAGTAAACAAGCACCGGCAGATTGGCTGCAGGGCAGCTTGGAACATAAACCCGTGCCCATAGGTTACTATGTTTATCGATAAACACATCTCTTGCTGTGACTCGAACATTTAATGTAACGTTGCAAGGGACATTAGGAATGGCTGGTGGCCTTTCCACGTGTCCGTTTTTGTAAACTCTAATTAGGCCTTCAATTTCTTCAATGCAAACTCCATGATTGTTATTGCTTGTCGCTTGAATGTTGAGCCTTGGATCAGTGAAAATCGCAGCCATTCTTTTGCTTATCATTCAATGACGGAAAGGAATGCTTAATTTTTGAAGTATGGTTGTGATGATCACATAGGAAATTAAGGTGCTTATATAGAGGGCGACAAGAAGATTAAACAATAGAGAGAAAAGCTTCAATTAAAAGTTGAAGGAAGCTTCTCCTCTCCTTTTCATTTGACAAGTGGGCAACTAAACTCACCCCATGGCGTCAAGTGGATTCTCATCAGAAAGTTCAAAGTCCCATTTCTCATCTCGTTCATCAACTTTATTATTACTTTTTTTATCGAGTGTGTTTAAGAGAGTTTCTGTCAACTAATACTTCTGAATAAAAAAACGCTTTATGTAAGGAACTTGGACATACTTTCGCAAGGAGCATTTTAAATTTTTATATATAGGGGCCGGGCATCTTCAAATATCATTCTATATACTCTTCCACCCTTCACAAGTAGTTTCGTTTACTTATGTCCAAATTAAATTTCCTGTAAGTACCAAAAAGCTCGCCCTCAAAATAGAAATTTTGCTGGGGTCTTCTAGATTAGCCCCTCTAGTTTAAAACGAGTCAAATTTGCTTCCAAATGTACAGAAGGATAGAGATATATTTGTTATCATTCAACTAGTAAGCAACGTGTAGTGGCAATATAAAGTTAAAAAAATGAAAAAGAATTTAATTAGCCTTTGAAAATGATGTTTAATTTAGAAATAAAATAAGTCAGAACTGATTAGCACATTACATTTCAGGTTATTTCATTTTCTTTCTGATACTGTTTGACATTTTTCTGGCGAACAATAGTAAATGCCGTGTAAAATTTCAAGAGAATATTTGTTGTATACAACTTATCAATTTGAAGGACGGAAATTTTTGCAAGTCAAAATGTCACTTCCTGGAATGCATTGTCACATATCTTCGAGAGAATATTGCTTCTTATCCTTATGTCTAGTAATATTTTCAACTGATTTGAGATTGATGTTAATTTTTCAATAACCAAGATCCAAGTGCATTTGCAAATGGATATATAGTCAACTTTATTCCTCAGATATTATCATCCTATCATCTTCTTTTGCTTTTCGATTCCCTTGTTCAATCTTTTCCTTTATACTTTTGGGTAAATTATTTTGCGATTGCTGCTATAGGCAACGCATATGATCGATAGATCATTTCCTAAGTGAATTGGGTCTCGTTTGGGATTGATGCGTTGTGACAGGTAAGCTGCTGTGCTAAACGGATTCTTAGATGGCATGTAAATATTTTGATGCTTCCATTAACAGTTCAAAATATTAGGCAAAAAGCAAGATAGCATCGAGATATACATAGGTTTAATAATTAGCATTTCACTAGATGCATGAAATTTGTTTAGAGTGATGTCGCTGAGAGATAATAACCTAATTATTAGAAAGAAAAGAAAATATATTATGGGTTTAAAGAAGAAGCTTTCTATTGGAAGATATTCTCTTAGAAATCAGATAAACATGAGAAATCTTGAAGGAGGTGATCACATATTCCAAAAAAAAATATATATATATATATATATATATATATATATATATATATATATATATAATTAAGCACGTGGTACAATGCGAGAGTAAAATCTTAAGATTTTGTTCTTTGTACAGTTGTACTTGCCTTAGAATCTTTTACCTTCCGTCCATCTTTTGCCACACTTTGTTATATGTTCTTCAAAAGCATGCACTTTCTCCCGATAAAGTTGTTGTTCTACATATTTATTAATTTCAACTGAGGAAATGAGCGAAAAGAACTCATCACTCTTGCAAAAGAATTGATGTTATAATGTTATGGACCTTGCATATATTGACGCATATTATATAATATCAATAAATGATCACCGTGGTAACATGCATAATCATTATATTTGTGACTCAGTTTAAGGACGTGTGGTAAACTATAATGTAACTTGTCTTTACCGACACTTATGATTACTCCCACACTTGTTTACTAAAAGAATGAGTTCTAAAATTTTAACACATTCAATAACTGTTATCTGATAATTAATCATTTTTTATCAAATTAATTTTTTCTTGAGAACTAAAACTTTCATTTCATGAAACAATTTTAGCTTAAAAGTTATGTCTAAGTACCACAGAACCCAACAAAACTTATATATATTTCATGAATTGTTGAATATGCCAACCCAACAAATTAAACATAAAAAAGGGAGAGAACATTCAACTCAAGTCAACATATTTCCTCTCACAATTGTGAGTACAGTAGCCCATTATTCGGCAAGTCAAGTATCTTGGTAAATCAATATATATATATATATATATATATATATATATATATAATATTAAGATCATTTCTTAAATTTTTTCTCTCTTATCTCTCGTTATTTTTTAATGATTGATCAATTATATATATTTATTAAAAAAAATTAGTTTAATTATCACACACCTGACCAATTATTTAAATATAACGAGAGATAGGAAAGAAAAAAATTATGAGTGAATCTTTGTCTATTTTTTAAGTTTGTTTGCTTCTAAAGTCAGCCACAATTAATATTTAGTACTAGACGTCATGCATGTATAAGATAAATATAAGATCTTCTAAGATTTCATTTATATATACGAAATTTTAAAATAATAGATATAGATTAAAATACCTCAACACAATCTGAGATATCTTAATATATATAAGACTTTCTGTGGGAGCTAGCAGCAGCAGAATAAAGGTCATATTCAATAATTAAGGTAAAATACATTTTATAATTAGATTCCTCTAATTTCATCCTCAAAATTCCAGGAGAAATATATAAGCGATCCTTGAAGCCAAAGGGGATGCTCGTATATTATGATCCAATTAACAAATGGAGTTGCCTTTAATGGTCTTATTCGTTTTTATAAAATATTCTCTACTTTGCTTTCTTCTAAATGCCTTTTGACCAAGTCCATGACTGCATCTGCACAACAAATGCGTGTAAGATATAGAGGCATGCCGCATGCAGGTCTCGAATAAAATCTTTTATCCATCGATCGAGCTATATATCTTCATTTGGTCAAGATATTTATATTATCAAATTTCAAGCTTTTGAATGTCGGTAAAAACCATTTACCATATAGTTCTCAGCAGTTACTAGATACATATAGCTTGAAACGCGCAATAATTAATTAAGCTTTAACGTTTAAGCATAGTGAAACTGCTGGCTGTTTGAAATTTTGCATGCAGAAACCATGCATGTATGCATGCTTCATGTGTTTGATTAGTTGATTCTGGTTGTCATATGCATATCAGAATCTTACATGCATAGCATGACGCTGGCTTTAATTATCTTCTTGATCTTGTTGGACCAACAGCTAATTTTATTTTATTTCAATTTTTGGTCGTTTGGACGTAGCTAATTATCTCTGAACATATATATAAAATAAAAAATTAAAAATTAAATGCTAATATCCACACCTGATAATTTTGATATTGGGTATTGTAAGAGTGTAACTATTAATTATATGGGTCACAGGTTTACTATAAGCAGCAAGCAGCTTCTCAGCTTCTTTTTTTCTCATTTTCAAGTGGAATTAATGGGTCTTGGTTGAATGTAATTTGCATATACATAGAACTAGCATAAGCAATTGATATGGTAACTGAAATGCTTTCACCAACAACTACGAGGGTGGCGGGCTTCAACTTTTGCATTTTTGAGGGCTGGACTTCTGTTGATTGAGGCCCAGTCTGTTTCAAAACGTGCCCTTTATTCTCAATAATGGAGCTTTTAAGTTAACACCCTTCTAAATTCCTTACAACATCCCTCTTAAATATCATTTTTTTTAAATACACTTAACTTAATTGATAAAATTCAAATTTATATATAAAATTAACTATGTTCCTATAAAATATAACCCAAAAACATCTTTTTAAATTGTGTTCAAATCTTAAAATATTAATTTTTTAAAAAACTTCTTTTTGTTATATAATTTCTATTTTCATGATTATAAATTCTTATAATTTTCTCAAAAATATTTTTTAAATAAAATTTAAAATACAAATATAAAATATAAGCCATCATTTTTTAAATATATTGTGAAAACACGAATAAAAAGTGGCTTTGTTTCATTCATATTTCTCATCTTCCTTTCGCATATGAACTGCATCAATTAAGTTATATCCGGCAGGCTAATACCCGAGTACTTGGAAAGAAAGGGAAAATTATGAAATGACATGAGTAAAAAGTTTGCTAAAAAATTAATTTATTTAAATATATTATTTATTTTTTGGATTGAAGTAAGAATCTTAAGATTGAGAATGTAGAATGAGAGCGTGAGTATGTTATTTACTTATATTAGAAATTAAAAAACTATAATTTTTTAAATAAGAGTAAAATAACATAATTTTAAATAAATATAGTATATAGTAATATTTTAATTTCTATTATTATTATATTAATTATTTTTAACTTATAATCAATGTAAACTGTTATTTTTAACTAAATATAATAATATTATTTATTTTATTTTATTAAATATAATTACATCAAATTAATTAAAAAAAAAAACTAAAAGAGTGTATCCCACTCTACCTCCCCGCATAGGAGTTCCACTCCCACTTTCAACTCCAAAATTGAGTGGGACTTACACTCCTAAACTAAAATAATTAAGTAAATATTGGAGTAAGAGAATTTCACATTCTCCACTCCATTAATATAGCGTTTACATTCTGAATTAGAATAAGAATCCTAAAGAGTGATAATCACAAGATTGAAAGTGTGGAATGAGAGTGGGAGTAAGTTATTTACTTACATTATAATAAAAGTATGGAATCATAATCAAAATATAATAATATGTTTATTTGATATTAGATCGAAAGTAAATGGTTTCAAAGTACAATTTGACTATTATTTAAAGAATTGTAGTTTTTAATTACAAAATTAATAAAAAATATATCTGAAAATTAAAATATTTATTTTATTATATTTGTAAATTAATAATAAGTAATAATATTCTTAATTATGTAACTAACAAATTTTTATTAATTTTAATTTTAATTATGTAAATTAAAAATTATTTATAAGAGCAACACAAAAAATATTATTATTATTATTATTATAGTACAAAATTAATATTTTCATAGAATAAATTATTTATTATTATTAATTATTAATATTAAATAAATATAACACTAATCTTTTTAAATAACTATAATAAATTATATTTTTAAATAAAGATAGCATATAGTAATATTTTAATTTTCTATGAATATACTATTATTATTATTATTATATTAATTATTTTTAACTTAGAATCAATGTAAACTATTTTTAACTAAATATAATAATATTACATTTAAATAAGTTTGTTATTACTATTTTTAATAACTGGAATTTTTTAAAATAATATAATATTATTATTCAAATAAATATGATATTATTTATTTTATTAAATATAATTATATCAAATTAATTAAAAAATAATAAAAGAGGAAGACGTGGGAGAGAGTGAATCCCACTCCTACCTCCCATGAAAGTCCCACTCCACTTCCTACTTCCCACTTCAAAATTGAGTAAGGCCTACGGAGTGGGACTCCAACTCCAAAACTTAAATAACTAAGTAAATAATGGAGTTGAAAAATTTCATACTCTCTACTCCCACTCCAATAAGATAATGTTTATATTTCTAAATTAAAGATAGAATCCTAATGAATAAGAATCATGAGATTGAGAGTGTGGAGTAGGAGTATAAGCAAATTATTTACTTACACTAGAATGAGGGTATGGAATCGAAATCAAAATCTAATAATGTATTTACTTTATCTTGGATTAAAAGTAAATTGTTTTAAAATACAATTTTACTATTATTTAAAGAATTATAGTTCTTAAATATAAAATTAATAAAAAAATATATCTGAAAAATAAATATTTATTTTATTATATTCGTAAATTAATAATATTCTTAATTATGTAAATAGTAAATTTTTATTAATTTTAATTTTAATTATGTAAATTAAAAATTATTTATAAGAGCAACACAAATGAAACATTATTATTAATAATATAGTACAAAATTAATGTTTTCATAGAATAAATTATTTATTATTATTTATTATTAATATTAAATAAATATAATTCTATTCTTTTTAAATAACTATAATAAATTATATTTTTAAATAAAGATAGTATATAGTAATATTTTAATTTTTATTAATATTATTATTATATTAATTATTTTTAACTTAGAATCAATGTAAACTATTATTTTTAACTAAATATATTATTAATATTATTTATTTTATTTTATTAAATATAACTATATCAAATTAATTAAAAAAAGTAAAAGAGGGAGATGTGGGAGTGGATCCCACTCCCAACTCCCCCATGCAGCGTTAGCAAAAGTCTGGGCCGGGTTTGGGTATGCTAATACCCGGCTCAGATTTATTATAGGCATGGTTTTTCCAACTTTTTAAGCCCGAAGTTTATATATATATAATTTAAATTTTTATATTTATGATTATATTTTTATTTATTTCATAATTTATAAATTTATTTAATAAAATTAATCGTGAAATATGATCTTTAAATTTTTAAATATATCGAATAAATTTATAAAAAATATAATTATTTAAAATAAAATATTTTTTTTATAAAATATGGGTTCCGAATTTTTCAAGTGATATCCGATCTCGTCCCAGAGATTAATCTGGGCCAGACGAGTATTTTTGCCACCCCTACCTATGGGAGTCTCACTCCCACTCCCAGGCTTAAATAATTAAGTAAACAATAGAGTGAGATAATTTCATACTCTCCACTTCCACTCCAGTAAGATAGCGTTTACATTATGAATTGGAGTGGAAATCATAATGAGTGAGAATCATGATATTGAGAGTGCGGAGTGAGAGTGAAAATATGTTATTTACTTACACTAGAATGATAGTATGGAATCGAAATCAGAATCTAATAATATATTTACTTTATTTTAAATTGAAAGTAAATGGTTTCAAAGTACAATTTTACACTTATTTAAAGAATTATAATTTTTAATTATAAAATTAATAAAAATATATCTGAAAAATAAAATATTTATTTTATTATATTTGTAAATTAATAATCAACAAATTTTTATTAATTTTAATTTTAATTATGTAAATTAAAAAAATATTTATAAAAACAACACAAATGAAATATTATTATTAATAATATAGTACAAAATTAATATTAATATTATTGTTAATAAAATATTTATTATTTACTACTACTACTACTGCTGCTGCTTCTATTAGTAGTAGCAGTAGCAGTAGCAGTAGTAATAGTAGTAGTAGTAGTACTACTACTATTATTTTTAATAAATGAAATTTTATAAAATAAGATAATAATAATATTTAAATAAATATGATATTATTTATTTTATTTTATTAAATATAATTATATCAAATTAATTTAAAAAAGATAAAAGAGTAAGATACTCCAAAATTAAGTGGGACTCATGAAGTGGGAACTATCATTTTCACTCCATAAGATAGCGTTTACATTTTGAATTTGAGTGAAAATCATAAATAGTGAGAATTATGAGATTAAGAGTGTAGAGTAGAAATGCGAGTATATTGTTTAATTGCAATGAAATAAGATTATGAAATTGGAATCATAATTCAATTTATATGTTTATTTTGTATTGGATTGTGAATAAGTAGTTTCAAATTACAATTTTGCCTTTACTTAAAGACTTGTAGTTTTTAAATACAAAAAACTACAAAATTAATAAAAAAATATATTTAAAAATAAAAAATATATTTTATTATATTTATAAATTAATACTAATTATTAATATTCTTCATTATGTAAATCACAATTTTTTATTAATTTTAATGTTAATTATGTAAATTAAAATTATTGATAAGGGCAATACAAATAAAACATTGTTATTAATAATATAGTACAAAATTAATATTTTCTTATAATAAATTATTTATTATTATTGTTAATTATTAATATTATATATATATAATACTATTATTTTTACATTTTAAAAAAATATAATAATATTATATTGTCAAATTAAGATAATATATAGTAATATTATTAATTCTTGATGAATAAATAATATTATTTTAAAGTAATTTTAGCTTATAATAAATGTAAATTATTATTTTAACTAATATAATAATATAATAATTGAATAATTTTAATATATTTATTTTTAATAAATATGATATAATAACAGTATTTAAATAAATATGATATTATTTATTTTCTTTTATTAAATACAATGACATTAAATTTAATAAAAAATAATTAAATTACATTTAATAAAAATATTTTTATAAAATAATATAATGTGATATGGCTTATTTTATTTTATTAATAAAAGTAAATACTATTATTTTTAATAAACATATTTTATAAAATAATATAATAATATTATTTGAATAAATATGCAATTATTTATTTTATTAATTATATTTAATAAATAATAAATATTAATATTTTTAATAAATATAGTTTTATAAAATAATATAATAACATTACTTAAATAAATATGATATTAGAGGAAAAAATAAACTACAAAATAAATAATTCAAATTCACTTGAATAATTATAAAATTAAAAACATATTTTACGCGTTCTCCCTATATTACAAATTAAATTCAGAAATAAATTATAAAACAAAATCCAAAAACTCTCTCTTTTCATGTTTTACTCATTTTCCATATATTACAAATTAAATTCAGAAGTAAATTATAAAACAAAATCCAAAAGCTCTCTCTACGTATGTCTTCATCGATTTCACAGCTCTCTCACTCTTCTTTTCTTTATCCCTATCTAACAGTTACTCACGTCTCTGCCGCTGCTGTGCTTGTTTCCTTAGCCTTAAGACATTTTGAAAATTGGCTGACGATGACCAATCTTACCGTCTGAGCATGCACCGATCAACCTCTGTTTGTTATATTGTCTCTTTCTTTATCAATTTCAATGGTAATTTCTTTCTCTTTTTCTTTTTAATATCTGTCCTGATTGAAGTTATTGAATGTAATTTGTTCAATGTTCCATTTTTACATCAAAATTTGAGTATGAAACTTAGTTTTATTAGTTTAAAAATCGATCTCCATTTCAATATGGATCATGAATGTTACTTTTAATTTCTCTAGTCACCTAAATCTACACATTCGATGTTTTTGCTTTTATGAATTTGAAGCATGTTCTGGCATAACTCGCTGCAGTTTTGAAGTACGTTTGACTGAACTCTTGTCTATTAATTATTCGATAAAATGATCATGTGAGTAAATATTGTAAATTGAAGACTTTGATGTCCTCTGAATAATTATAGTGAGACTAAAGCCTGCAAAATTAGTTAATCTTCAATTTCCCCTCCTTAAAACTGACTTTTAAATAATTAGTGGCTTATCAAATTAACAGTAGCTTCTCGTTATGTATGAGGCAAAGGCTGCCACTACATCCCAGCCTTATTATTCCAAAGTCTGATTGGTTTTACGGGCATCAAATGATTATTTTGAGTTATCTTAGCGCTGGTTATGCCCAAAAGAAAAATCAAAATCAAAATCACAAAAGGTATTGACTTTGCATTACTATTCATTTGACGATTGTTCTTTTATTCTGTTATTTTGAATATAACTAGTCTCTAGTGTCATTGAAGAGTAATAGAGGCCAATTGTGACTTGTTTGGGCAGTCAGGAAACTATGGTGTATGATTGACATTGTAGTATACTTTATTATTGATAATGAGTAATGAAGTATGCAAATATATAACTTTAAGTTGTGTCATTTGATAACAAGTTTTTATTTTCACGTATTTGCTGTGCTGTTTGATCTAATATTATGATTGAAATTGTTAGACTAATCTATTAACATTGTTGATTTATTTGATTAATAATTGATCTTTGGCTCTTGTTAGACATACTTGAATTACACTTCTTCTTGCTTGGTCAGTCTGGTTATAGTAGAATGCCGGGAAGTTGCTTGCTTTCTATTTTATTCCCTAAGAATAGGTTGTCAAGGAGTCCAGCTACCGTGGGGGTCCAACTACCGTGCAACAGTTGCACGGTACCTCTTATTTTGTCGCCTTGTGCTGTCACCATTAGATCTAACTGATGAGTAGTTTCAATGGTAGGATGCTATAGTTTGGTAATTCTCACTACACTCCTTGTTGTATACTGAAATTCTAAAAAAAAAATTAAAAATCAAATGTTTAAAATTTTGACATATAAATACAGATTGTTTTAAATTTACAAAAATTTTAAACAATTAAAAAATGGGTGGGTTGTCTCAATTTAAAAATTTGACATAAAACCAAACATCAATATCTAACTCTCTATTTTTTAAATCAAATGAGTGATATAAGTGATGACTTGACATTAAAGTTCGATTAATAAATTAACTTAAAAATAAAACTAACATGACATTACTAAAATAAAATATTAAATAATTAATTATAAAAACTATGTATTTTATTTTCTTTTCTTACACTTTGGTTGCCACTTTAAAATATATGCAGAATGGATTTTAAATAAAAAATAACTACAATGCAATTTAATTTTAAACTTAAACTTATTAGTTATTCAAAAACAAAAAAAAACTTAAACTGTATCTATAAATTTAAACCAATATGATATTAATCACTTATAACCAATAAATTTGATTTGTTGTTTTAATTTATTCTAGGGTCTCAAAAATACCATCCAAATATTCAATTTAAGTTATTATATTTTTTCTTGATTGTGACGTGAAAAATAATTGAGTCATTGATTGATTAATGATATTGTTATTTGAAAAAAATTGCTGACTAATGGTTGATTAATTATTTAAATGAAGGAAAAGGGGCAGAGTATCTTAATATGGAAGAGACGAAAAGAGAACGAAAAAAATAAAATTATCATAAATTTATAAATAAATTATAAATAGAAAAGAAAATAGGGGATCAAAAAATACCGTGGAACTGTTGCACGGTAGCTGGGCACGTTTTCAAGATTGATTTCTATATTATGTAATGTATAATGTAAATAAAAATGTTCCTCTTGAATGTTGCAAGCTGTGCTAATTTTCGCTAATATCTATATTGAATAATGTAGATTACAATATATCGTCAACAAATTCATTCAAGAAAAAGGGTAGTTATGTTTAATGCTTTGATCATTTGTCGACGAGTTTTATGTCGAAATGCAGCAGAGCAAGTGGATTTACATTTGAGGAGTCAGGTTGGCATGAACATTTCATGCATTAAAGCCATTACAACACATGTAAAAGGTGAAGAGATTTTAGCAAAACCTCATTTTAGCAAAAACTGTAATTGATTTTTATAATATTTTATGCAGTATGTACCCCACAATGATTTAAAATATCTGATTGGTTAGGCCATTAATATCATTTACATAGTTACTGCTATGTCTATTCCACTTTAGTTCAAGTTTGAATTCCTACTGTGCATAACTATTATTATTGTGCTCGTTTGTTGATTCATTTTGAAGTTCGCCCCTGCATGCTAATTTTTTTAATTTTAATTTTGTGCGAAAATTAAAAGCAGATGTCTTCCTAAAAGAATTGTTTGGACTTCATTTGCTTTGCAGCCGCGATAGCTTGTGGGTTCTAGCAATAGATGAATTCATTACCATTTTCCTTTTTCTTTTCTTTTTTTTAAGTTTTAATTTTGTTTTTCAACCTTATTTTAGGTGAAATTGTGTAAAGCTATCAAATTTAGTTGAGAAGAAACTGCAAAACAAAGACTAGACTGCGTGTTTATCGCAGAGTTTCCTTGTCAGAGTTTTGCTAATATTATTTATTATTGTTGAGATCAAGGAAGAGATCAGTGTAAGAATTATTGTTCAGAGTTTTGCTAATATTATTTATTATTGTTGAGATCAAGGAAGAGGTCAGTGTAAGAATTATTGTTTTCTGTTATTAGTTGTCAAGGGTATTTGTAAGAATTATTGTTTTATGTTATTAGTTGTCAAGGATATTGTATTGACAATTATTAACTGTACTCTTTTTATGTTAATATATTATTACTTTTTATTGAAAGTTTGCTTTTGTTAATTCGTATGCTACTATTTGTGTGTACCTTAAAATTAGAATATGAAAATTGAAAATTTAAAACTAGATCATGTTTTCTAGTTGGTCATATTTGGGACAGGTGGTTTATCTGTAACTCAATTCTTTTGGAATAGAATTTACATTTTGGGTTGGAAGTTGCTTATCATTCACATTATCAGTAAAGCTTATGTTGGATTAGAAGCTTTCCTCTGTTTTGGGCAATTTTTCTCCCCAACTTGAAAATTGTTCTTATGCTGGAATCTTTTCAAAAAGCAGGATCGTTATCTTGTGGTAGAGTCTATGTCTCAAGCAACAGAAAGCCCAACATCTTCAGCCTCAACGGCAACTACAAATAACCGACCTCGACGGCGTAACTCTGCTAAAACAGGTAGATGATTAAATGTCTTTGCTAGTCAGATTTAATCAACAGAATTGAAAACTGCAGCGGTTTCATTCTTAAGTCAGAAATTCATTTAATTTTCAATTTCCTGGAAAGAATGCTACTCTTTTCATTGAATTGAATCCAAATTGATGTTGTAGGGTCAAGTGGTAGTAGGTCTTCTGGGACATCGATGGATGCAGCCGCCGCATACGACTACAAGAACGACCCGCGATGGGCAGATTACTGGTCAAACTTCCTGATTCCGCCACACATGGCTGCCAATTCCCACGTCGTCGATCACATCAAGCGCAAGTCCTACCGGCGTTACATTGTTCGTATACTCTTGCCCTTTCAACTTTTTACCTCCTTGGTGTTTTGAAATCATTTATGATTGTTTTGAATTTTTATCTTGGTTAAGAATATTAAAATGCTTAATTTTTATTATTTTTTAGGAGGAACAAAAGGGGAGTTGGAGCATGCGACCTCTCAGTGAAAATCAAAAGATCTACGCTGCTCAAGATGTTCACTGTCTGTTGCGGATATATCTGAACTTCATTAGTGAGTTTTTATATTATTGTTCATGTGCCGAATAAATTTTTTTTAGATTTTTTTTTATTTTGTTACTTATGAATTTATGCAGATAAAACATAATACAATATCAGAGATTTCCTGAAAGTGCTTGAATTTTGTGAGATAGGAAACATTTTAAGGTTTCATCTTTTAAGTTTTAAGTAAGGGTAAAATGAGAAATTGAGAAATGTTATAAGGTTGGAAATGACAATTTTGATATTTTCAGTCACTTTATTCCAATCAAACAAAAGAAATCAATAAGGATTTTAAATTCACCCCTTTCTCCATCCTCTCCGTCAACCAAACATGACACGAGAATCGCCTGTCGCTTATAGTAAATTCAGTCATTGTGTATTTGCCTACCTAAGTTCTAGCCAAAATGTTCATAATTTTCAAAGTGGTCCTTCTCTCCATCGCATTATTGAAACACGGTTTGTGATCCATGCAACATCCTCGAAAGAACTCCTTGATGATGTGAAAAGATAGTTACATTAGTGGATGGAGATTGTTTAATTAACAATTTTCTATAGAGTTGAAAACTTACTGCATTTCGATTTCATTCCTTTTAATCCCATATCCATTATAATGATTTTCCGTCAAGACAATGATTAGACAAAAGTAATTTATTATAATGGGTTAGGATAAGTCTTCCTTCCTCATACTAATATCCTGCGAATCAGGCCGATTGTTACGGTGCACATGAGGAACTCCGTAACATTGATCTCGTCAGACTCAACGCATCAATAATACCTTTATCTTCGACAAGCAAGTTTTAATTTAAACATTAGTTTCAATTACGTGAGATATATTGTACAATAGAACAAATTCACGTCTCAGTATGATTGCACGAAACTTGAACTCCATCACCACCTAGGATTTATCCCAGGTAGAGGTATTAAGTGTAACTTTTCCTTCGCTTATTTTGTTCGCACTTCTTCTTTTCTTCTTCGCTTATTCTTTTGCTTATTTTCTTCTTACGCTTGCTCGTCGAGGTAAAATTCAAGCACTTCAGAAATCTCGATATTGTATTTTGTTTTATCTGCATAAATTTATAAGCAACAAAATAAAAAAAATCTAAAAAATTTATTCGACACATGAACAATAATATAAAACTCACTAATGAAGTTCGGATATATCCAGTAACAGACAGTGAACATCTTGAGCAGCGTAGATCTTTTGATTTTCACTGAGAGGTCGCATGCTCCAACTCCCCTTTTGTTCCTCCTAAAAAATAATAAAAATTAAGCATTTTAATATTCTTGTTGGAGCATGCGACCTCTTAGTGAAAATCAAAAGATCTACGCTTCTCAAGATGTTCACTGTCTGTTGCGGATATATCTGAACTTCATTAGTGAGTTTTTATATTATTGTTCATGTGCTGAATAAATTTTTTTAGATTTTCTTTTATTTTGTTGCTTATGAATTTATGCAGATAAAACAAAATACAATATCAAAGATTTCCTGAAAGTGCTTGAATTTTTACCTCTGACGAGAAAGCAGAAGAAGAAAAATAAGCAAAAGAATAAGCAGAAAGAAGAAAAAGAAGAAGTGCGGGAACAAAATAAGCAGAAAGGAAAAGTTACACTTAAATACCCTCTACCTTGGGATAAATCCCTAGGTGGTGATGGAGTTCCGAAGTTTCTGTGCAATTATACGGTACGTAGATTTGTTGTATTGTACAATATATCTCACGTAAATTGAAACTAATGTTTAAATTAAAATTTGCTTGTCAGCATAAAGGTATTATTGATGCGTTGAAGCTGTACGAGATCAATGTTATGGAGTTCCCTTCATGTGCACCAGAACAATTGGCCCAGATTCTGCAGGATATTAGTATGAGGGAAGGAAGACTTATCCTAACCCATTATAATAAATTACTTTTGTCTAATCATTGTCTTGACGGAAAAATCATTATAATGGATATAGGGATTAAAAGGAATGAAATCAGAAACAGAGTAAGTTTTTCAACTCTATAGAAAATTGTTAATTAAACAATCCCCATCCACTGATGTAACTATCTTTTCTCACATCATCAAGGAGTTCTTTCCTGGAGGATGTTGCATGGATCACAAACTGTGTTTCAATAATGCAGTGGAGAGAAAGGACCACTTTGAAAATTATGAACATTTTGGCTAGAACTTAGATAGGCAAATACACAATGACTGAATTTACTATAAGCAGCAAGCAGATTCTCAGGTCATGTTTGGTTGACAGGAGAGGACGGGAGAAAGGGGTGAATTTAAAATTCTTATTGATTTCTTTTGTTTGATTGGAATAAAGTGACTGGAAATATCAAAATTGTCATTTCCAGCCTTATAACATTTCTCATTTTACCCTTACTTAAAACTTAAAAGATGAAACCTTAAAATGTTTCCTATCTCACAATTTCTCTCTAACTAGCAGCCCCTCTTCGATTTTCATCACATTTACACGGCTGTTGCCATTGATTCATGTAGGTAAATTTTATGATTTTATATATTTATTTACTTGCTGATATGTTGTTTTTTTTTTATTTGTTGAGTTTATGATTCTGTTTGGCTCCTGAGAAAATTATGGCTATGAGTTAATTTTTGTTTCGTTTGTTGATTAGGCTGCTGTGAAGCAAACCATCACACTCCCACCTCCCTCAGGTTTGCTTCTCATTTTTCTTTTCATTCACTTTTTGCTATTGCTGCTTTAGTTTGATACTCCCTTATTTGGAGAGGATTAACGAATTGTCAGAGAGTTTGCAGTATTGATTGATGCAAATCAAGTTTCTGCTTGTTTTATTTTATAACCTTAAATAATGCTAGTGCCCTGCACGTTCAAATTCACTTTTTTAATTAATGCTAGTGCCCTGTTTGGTCAAGTTTCTGCATGTAAAATTCACTTTATTTTCAAAGCAATGTTATATAATTCTCTGTTGGGGTTTGCCTTCTCCTGTTTTTGTTTCCGCATATTGTTGAATAAAATTCACTTTAAAATGTTTGCGAGGTCAGTGATTGCATGAAGAATCAAAATTAGGTGTAATTATTGATAAATTATCTTCAGCTAGCTCATGTTTGTATGGAGTTTCTAGATGGTATGAATAAGATTAAGGTGCACAGGTTCATTGTCTATTTAATTTTAAATGTGAACTTATTTATAATCATTGTATTTAAATTTGTTTTATAAAAACTGCCTTAATATTTTAATTATTTTTTTTATCATGCAAAGAACTTTACTTGATACTTGTGCTTCTCTTTCACACTTCTAGGCTTCAAAATCTGCGTGATGTCAAGACTGCTATTTGATAGAATGCTTGGGCCAAAAGGTTCCTCCACATGATGATGGTGATAAGCGGCTCAGTATGACCAACAGGTGGTTTGTCCGATCTCCTTGGTAGGCTTTTCTGTTGCGAGAGCTAGGCCGCCTAGCGTGTCCATGATCAGATTCACCCAAAGTAATTGGACTGTTGTTAAAAGGGATTTCCCCTGCAGAAACTGCTTTGAGAACTTGATTACAAGAGCAGCAACGTTTACTGTAAGCTGGAACTGAATGAATTTTTGGATGGTGGTGTAGACACATCTTCCCCATCTCAATACTGTGGCTACCGAAGCAAAGTTATTATCCAAGATGACAATACCCGAGTTCTCCTTGGCTACTTCAGTTCCTTGGATTCCTATGGACAGTCCTATATCTGATTCCTTCAGAACTGGTGCATCGTTTGTGCCATCCCCAGTGACAGCAACCACATGATCTTTCTGTTTCAAGCACTGTACCATGAGAAGCTTATCGAAAGAAGAGGATCTCACTATAACGCAGATTTTGCCAACTCATTTTAGACTTATTATTGATAGTGTATTTCTTTTAATTGTCTAAATTTATAAGCATTTAAAATTTACAAGATTATGTTCAATCGCACCTACACTTGATTCATGATATTAATTAAGTTTTATACATATAAACCATAAGTTGTTTAAGACAAACAAAAATGGAAATACATAATCTAATAATCATGAATTTTTTTGAGACATTCTGACATTAAAAAAAAAAATTCATAAGTTGATAAAAATTTAGTATTGATATTAAATTATATATAATTACTAGGTTAGTGTTTGAGGCAAAGGACAAGTTTGTCCAAAAAAAAAAATTATAATTCCTTTATCCATGAAATATTATGATAAGCTAAACAATAAAATTTCATTTCACTATTCTTCTACTCTCTTCTCCTCCACTCCAGTCCTTTTCCACTCCTTTTTCTTCAAACCAAACATCATCTAAGGGCATATACATTTGATCTGAAGAATTGATATTAACAGCATAAATGACCTGAAGCACTTGGAATAATGTGAGAAAAATACGTTCCTGTTCATGAGTTACGGGAACAGATGTCTCTGTCAAGATTGCCAATGTTATAAAAACATCAGCCTCAAGAACACGTCGTCCTAAACACTTATCCAATAATAGACTATACCAGATCGCTATATATAGATAGCACAATTGAACACAAAAACACTACGAAAATTATATGAATATAGAAAACTTGGCTACTGTTACTAAAAAAAACACGAAATCAGTCCACATAAAATGAAATTGAACACCAAATATAGGGGCATTCCCTCCTTTTTCAAGTTTTCTATGGGCTTGAGGCCTGAGCGTTTACAACCATCAAAGCACAAACCCCCTCTTACACATTCCATCAGTTCAAGGCCATCCATTAACACAATGGAGCAGTAAAAGAGCCCCCACATGACAAAATTATCTTTGTTGTAGCTTATCAATGAACTAAGTTGGCTTCCGCATATTACGACCAGCACGGATTACTTCATCTACCAAAAGCAACTGGGATGCAATTACAGGCCTGCAAAATAAAGTAGCATTTTGTTGCCAAATTACACAATTCCGGGGGATACAACAATGTGGGCAGAAGCATCCTCATCAAATAAAAACTTTGAATGACTTGAAACTTTTGAAAGGTTGTCAATATGAAACCTCAGACAACTTCACCAACATGCAGTACAGGTAAGTAAGATCCAACCATCACGTTACACAAAAAAAGATCACAACATAAAAGAAATATATCATTTTGACATTGGCAACAAGTTCACATACCCTGAGTTAATAATTTGGCGCTTCACAGAGTAGTTGTCAAAGATTCCCTCTATTTGAGGATCAATGGGATCTCCTGAGTGCTGATTTAATCCCACGACATTTCCCCTATCATGCTCACCCTGGATATCCAGAGGGCAAAAATATGCTCACATTAGTTTTATCTTCTTTTCCTAATTTTATAAAGGTAAAAAGATTGAAAAACTATGGCGGAAGATATAAACCTTCAAGGCAACGATTACATCTTGAGTGTCAAGCCCAGCATTCTCAGCAAGTGTCTTAGGCACAACAAGAAGGGCATCGGCAAAAGCTTCAACTCCCAATTGGGCACGCTGCTCCATGTTGGTAAACATCAGAAATATGAAAAGGAAAAAAAATGCTTTATTTAATATTCTAGGCATGAAAAAATAGCAAATGCATACCCCTTCAACAGTTTTTTTCACTTCATTAACTAGGTACTGCCTGGCAGCAACTTCAAAAGCTCCTGCCCCCTGAAAAACAATTAGGAATTTCTATTGAGAAAACATACAAAACAAAAATCCTAACAATTCGCTAAGAAATTGGAAAAATTAAAACCCAGGACACACCCCAATGACACCCACCTACTCACTTTTTCACCATTTGAACTAAAGAATAAAAAAATATAATGAATCATAGATCACCATCTCCAGCCAAGAAACTGTCGAGCCAGATTTCAGAAAAAATCATAAAAAGAGCAGAACTTACCAATACAACTGCTTCATCTTCGATGGTATTTTTTACTGCTCTCAACCCATCACGCACAGCATCCTTAATTTGAGCAATTGTATGGTCATTAGGTCCTACATCATTTAAAGCGAGCAACGAAGATAAGATAAGCCACATAATGCAATAGGATGGTGCACATCATACAAGCAGTTATTATTTCTATATTACTTAACTTGAGTCCTTCAATTAGAATAACAATAGTAAACTCTGCATAAATTATGTAAATCCACAAACACGTACCTTTAATCAGAATGGTACAAGAGTGAGGATTCTTCACATTTTCCACAAATGTATACTTCTCTTCTCCAAGGACATGCTCATAAACGAGTCCAGCCCAACCAAGGCAATCAGGAGTCAAATCGTCGACAGAGTTAACAGCTTCTCCTCCACAAGCCAAAACCAATCGCTCCATATTTCTTCTTTTAGCTCTTCTAAGAGCAATTATCTACAAATTCAGTGAATCAGCAAGTTGCAGTAATATAAGAAACAGGTGACAGAATAGCTAAAAGGTGTCATATTTCACAACTAAAGCTACTGACTAGCAAATTAGTAGACAAATGATTGACAGAAAAGGCAATCGAAATCATTAGAATTGAGAAAGCTCCAAATAGATCAATAAAATTCTATGTTTAATTCCATAGTTATTTCTTTCATTTGATTCAAAGAAAGCTCCTTTATTCAATGTCATTTTCTTCTAATGATAAAAGAGAACCTAATTAACCATTTCCAATGGGTACAGTGCAGCAAATTTGATTTTATGGGTCCAAATAACAGACTTTTAGTCTTTCTGAATTACTATTAGTTTGACACGAATGATGGCATCAGTTTAAGCACCAGAAGGAATTATATGTATTGCCAAGTCGTAATTTCTCAAAAACTTGAGGGACACTGTTATGAAAAATGCATAACTTACCCCTGCCCTGGCAAGAAGGTCTAACGATGGGGGATCAATACCCTTCTGATTGATAACAACAAAGTTGTTATCATTACCTGAACAAACCTGCACAGGACCAGAAGCATATTTAATATTTCCAAAAACAGATTATATAACCACAAGTTGTATATACAATTTATAAGAGTGGTGCATTCATATCATGCATTCACATCGTCTACCTTATTTTTAAGTTCAATAATCCTTCTGACTCTCTCATCAACCTGGAGTCTTTCAGCTGCAACCATTGCCTCTCTTTGCTCTGCATTTGAGTAGAAAAAGCCTGCATTTACTTCACTGGCAGGTAAAAGAATCATTAGTTTCAGTATGCTAGTAATCAACGTTGAAATATACAAATGATAAGATGTGGCAGGATTGATACTATAACAAGCATATTGCAACTGCTCAGAAATCATTTGGAACTCAACAAAAAACAAAATGCAAAGCAAAATGAACTCAAAATGAATTATTAAGCAACTCAGGCAGAATAAGTCGTGAACATAACAATGATTTCAAACATTTTCATGCCTTCACCCAAAAAAAAAAAAAATGTGAGGGGGGAATACCATGAAACAGTCAAGTACTTATCTAATATTAAACCATTGCGCAGGGTGAGAGAATAATGTTTGAATCAGCGAGAAAAAAGATCGAAAATGAAGACAGTGCAGAAGCCCCTTAATCCTCAAAGTGAATGAAAGAGAATTGTATATAAAAGCACACAAATGGATACGAGTAAAGGAGTAAACTGACCATAACATAAGAAAAGGAAAATCCACTTTCTAGTAATGTACCTTTTCTCATACTCCAAGGACACATTGCATGTCAAGATGTAACAATTCTCTGCTCTCCGCTTCATATCAGGATGCCTAGAACCATGATCAAGAACAAGACCCTCAACCTATAAACAACGAAGGTAAATTCAGCAGCTGCAGGACAACTAAAAAAAAATAAAGAAAAAGAAAAAATAATCTGAACAGTACATCCTTGTTCATATTGAGATGACCCTATTAGAACACTGCTCAAAACGATGAAATCTAAAGGATGTCAGAAATTTTGATTAAATAATTCTTTGAAGTGAGCCTTAAAGGAAATCAAAATTCATTGCACTAGAATAACATAAAATATACACAAATTGAAGGGTATTTTAAAAATGAAGCAATAGGATTTGGGGATAAGGTAAAAATTTCCATAAACTGTCTTAAAAACAATTCTTCAAAAAGAGTTCGAATGCGAGAGCATAGATGCAGGTAAATAGGTTATGCAAATCAATAAAGAAAGAACTTCAATATACCAGGCGTGTGTCCACATCAAACTTATGTCGCATGTGCATTAATTCCACCATAAAAAGATCAATAGCTTCCTCAGGTTTCCTAATGCAGAGTACCTGTCATATTCAATCATAGTTTATTATGATTAATAATGCAAAAGGTTTACTACTCTGTAACAAATGGCCAGATGAAGGTAGATGATTAAATGGTATTAAGTATATGTAAAAGATGGCCAGATGAAGGTAGATGCTTAAATGATATTAAGTATATGTTAAAACCGAAAAGTGCACTCACTGCATTAACAATTATGTCAGTCAACTGATCTGCCAATGATTCGTATAGCTGCAAAAGTAAACACAACACAGCATCAAACCATAAATAGAAGAAACCTTCCTACCACTGGAAGAAAATGAAGCAGAAACCACCAAACACCTTTGTTCTTAGAGTTGTTCTTGCTACCATTTTGAGTATCTCTTTATCAGGTTCATCACCCATCACAACAGGAGTCTTGAACTTTTCAAGAAATTGGAGAGTTGCTCTTTTGGCAATCTCAAAGCCATCAACCAGAACACGTGGATGCATACCTAAAAAACAACAATGCCATGCATAAAAAATATGATGGTAGCCCATTTCATAACAAAAAATTATAATTAATCCCAGCTAGAATGTTTCCTCCTGGCAGCAAACAACAAGCAAAACCAAAACCAGAGCCCTGTCACTTGCTTATAAGAACCCTTTCAAACTACATCCATCAAAACAAAAATTCAATTTAATTTATTAAAGCACAAACAAAAAAATTTTGAAAAGCTTTCAAGTGACTTGACTCCTAGTGTGGAAGTAACACATCTAGAACTACTGACCTTCATCAATGCAGCGTTCTGATTGTTTCATGAGCTCACCAATAAAAATCACTGTAGAAGTAGTGCCATCTCCACTAATATCATCTTGAGCAACAGCTGTCCTCGCAATCATGATAGCTGTTGGATTTTGGATTTGCTGCAAGCATTGCCAGAAAATCAACCAAACTAACACTACAACTTAACAGTTACTTCAACTCATACACTGGAAATCCTTCTTAATTCTAATTAAGCTCTCGTTTTAAATTCACCTACAAAGCCTGCTATATCAATGCATCCATTGGTGATTTAACTTCTAGATCTCAACCTAATGGAAAGATCTAGGGCTTTTCAATAAAAAGAAACTAACCATTTCTTTCAGGAGAGTATTGCCATCCTTAGTTAGCTTAATATCTCCGGCTCCACCAACAAGCCTAATAAAACGGGAGCAAATCTCAGCAAAATTAATGAAATCAAAATATGAAAATAATAGTAATGGTAAATATGAAGTGAAACTTAAAATCAAAAACACAATTAACTATAACAATAATATACATTTTGATGGTGCCTTTGGGGCCAAGATTTGTTTTTAGTACGTCTTGAAGGCCCTTAGCGGCGTTAATATTCATGTGAAGTGCTGCTGATTTGTTCAGCACTTCCGCGTTCGGATTCAAAACTCGCAACGACATCGTTCTCTTTCTCCTCTTCTATGTCCCTGTTCGTTGAATGAACGAAAGTTTGCTGCTACCTCGCAACTTGGCTAACCGAGACAACAGAACAACAGAGAGTGTATAGGGCTTTCTGGAACTCCATTTTATCATTTCCCACTTTAAATGAATGAAACGCCCCGTTAGGTTTACAAAAGGTTTTAATCAATTAGGTCCCCAAATTTTTTCAAAATGACATCATTTGCTACATATTAATATTTTATTAAATAAGCGTCACTGTTCAAAAATGGCCTATTGCAAGCAACAATATTTTAACATAATTTTTTTACACAAATTCTAATCCATCAAATCTCAATTACATAAATAAATATATATATATGTCAAAATATATATAATTATGACTTTTTAAAAGTTTTCACTTCCAAAAATTGTAATAATAAATATTTTTCAAAACCTCACAAAACATTACAAATCAAAAATATATAATAAGTTCTTACTTGAGTCTAAATAATCTTCTTATAAGAAATTTTCAAAACTTTATAAAAAATTCCATTTCTCTAAAAGGAAGAAATCTAATCCATCTCCCAAAACTCCTTTCAATTACAAAGAGGCTGCACGTTTTAAATGTGAAAAAAAATGTAATATTATAAAATTATAATGTTATATATATATTTTTGGATCAGTCCACATATAAAGAATTATGTTTAAATTATAATTCAATTAATGAAATACACTTAATAAAAATTTTAATCGATCTCAAAATATTAATTGTCACCGTTTTACTATATTAACATAAAATCTCATGCAAACGAAGTCCAAATTTATTACTTAGAGAACACAAATTTTACATTATTTTAAATGAATCACTTAATTAGATCTGTTGTGCCGAAAACAAGAGGTCGAATAGCTCAAATTCAACTAGCTACAAATATCACTTCCACTCAGCATCCAAATCCTTGATATACAAAAGATTGAAACCTCAAACCTTGAATTTCGAAACTCATAAACCATTTCTTTTCCTCCACGATCATCCACAAAGCTTCACGCAAATTGCTATCAAAATCTAAATAACATTGCTTTCTTGGGTTTGTCTATGTTACATTATTTGTATCTTACACCCACTTATAATCGGTTGTAGATTTCACGTGAAGCTCACAGCCAGATACTATTTATGTGAGTAGGCATGTGGTACAGATATTGTAACACTGCCCACTCCCACATTTTTGCAAGTCATAATTCAATGACTAATTTTTACGTAGTTAAGCAAAGATCAAAACTGTTGTTCTACACGTACAACCAGCAACCATACCAAAACTACGTTGACACAGCTACATATATCAACAACAATTCTTGCTCAAAATCAAACAAAAAAAAAATGGAACCTGAGAATTGGATGCCTAGCTTTTTGAGCTAAAAATCAAGTCTTAGTGGTTACCGTAAAAAGGGGAAAAAAAAAAACCAATCAGTAGTCCACTGAATTCAAGACCCCAGCCCATAAACAGTTTTACAAATTTCAAAATATCAAGACTGCAATCAAACCATCAGTTCTTTTGGCCGCTAGGGCTCACCTGAGAGTGAAGACAACTGGCATATAAAAAGCACTTCACAAATTTAAACCACCTCCGGTTGGTTGTTGCATTTGAGCATCATTTCAGCTCCATTAACGTATTCCAACACTTCGTTAGGCCTCCGCTATCTTTGAATCTTAATGCAAGATTGTAGCTGGCTTCATATTATTATCGATGTGATCATTACAATTGGTTGCATTTACAATATTTGTCATCATCATGTAAGTGAATGCTAAAACGAGTAATACATTTTTAAGAACGGGTAACATATTTTTAAGAATCATTTATATTTTCTATTATATCGTATTGTGTTTATGTTTATGAAAGATATCATTTTTTTTGTGGCTATTTATAAATTAAAGTCAGGCAGAGGAGATTACTGATTAAAAATATTTATAAGTTATTGTTTAATTTATGATCAATAAAGTTTTAATTATAAAAAATGATGAGTCTTTTGATAAGCTTGTTATACATTGATTATGTAATACCAATCAAATTAATTATGAGATTTTTAAATATGATGAAAAGCCAAATATGAAATCTCTCTATAATTTTAATGCGTTGATGCTATAATTAAACATTTCAGTTAAGCACAAATTATTGTCCACTCTTATTAATTATTTAATTTATTCATTAATCCATAATTTTTTCTTGTCAATTCATAATACATAGAATATATATAAAAAAAAATGAGAAATAATGATGCCTGCCACATCAGCTCTTTTAGTTCCAAACTTTATATCGATATACAGATATTTTAAATGTCAACTATATATTTTTTTCTTTTTTTCAGTAATTATAGACACTAACTAAAAAGTGTTATATCGATATACAGATATTTTAAATGTCAACTATATATATTTTTTATTTTTTTAATAATTATAGACACTGACTAAAAAGTGTAGTGTTATTATTTTTTTATTTAAATAAAAAACTGTAATTTTTTTTAATTACATGAGACTAATGGTTATATTACAATTCTTATTAAATGAGACAATTATTAATATTTACAATCAATTAATTACTGTGATAAATTAACATATTAAATTTTATATAATACCATTTAAATTTTTATTATTTATAATATTCGAGAGATATTTACTTCACTCATATTTCATAAAAAAAAAACTACCTCCACTTAATTATAAACTCTCAATTATAAACTTATAATTAAAGAATAACATTAAATTCATATACTTATTTTTATGAGGCTTGAACTCGAGGCCACTCTCACTAGGCTATAATGTAGAGTTATTATTTTATTATTATTTGAAAACAAAAGTGTAGGTGTTACGATGAGAAAGAGTAAGCCCTTTGACATCATTCAAAATTCCTCATAGAATCATTTTTTAATTAAAATTACTTAAATAACTTAACATAAACTAGTTGACTTCTTCTTTTAAATTAAAATTAAATTAAACACTTAGTTAAATTATTCTTTTAACAAACTTTTTACACAACTCATTTAATAATTTCATAATTTATCAATTAAATTGGGGGTATTTAGAAGAATAATATTTAAACGGGATGTTATAAGGAATAAACGTATTGTTTAATAAAAGCAATCCATTCTAATAATACACAAGGATTTTAAGTATAGATGTCAGCCCTTAATCATGGTGGCGTAAAAAAATTGGGAAAATTGTAAAAAGATGGTTGGCAAATTCTGTCTCCGGCAAAGTTTTAAGTTTAAAAGGATGGTTTTGCAGCTTTCTATTTAGTAAGGTACAAAGAAAATAGGATGTTTTTCATTGCCAGCATAGACTCTTCTAATACAATAATCCTTGGCTTTAAGCGGTCATTGTTAATGTTCTGAATAGACAGGCTTCAAGAATAGTTCAACAAATTTCACTAAGTAGATAATCTTTGTCCTCAATAACCGTTGAAAATGCTTCATTAAGCATAAATAGGAACACGTAACCCAGAAAATGTGTGAAGTCAGAATGGTAAAATGCATGAAACTAGAAATAACTTTTAGTGGCCCACTGATAAAGCGCAGACACTCAATGATGTATGAAAATAAGATACATGGATGCTCCATTGTGGATTGACTGAAAGCTTGCAGTCAGACTCTTGCAGCATCTTTTACATCCTGCTGAAGCATGTATTCTTTCTTCATTTCTTCCAGGACAGCATCATTCGTGCTTCAGAAAACAATAATGTAAAACATTATTAATATTCCCACATCATGCAGGTAAATTAGTGTATTTCTCTCACAATATTCAATCTTAACCCAGGTGATGATCTTTAACATATTTGTGAACCAGCAGTAAGAATATAAAATAGTCCCTAGAATCGTATCCGGCTCTCCTAAATTCCAATTTACTCAAATAGTTTACTAAGTGATAAAAAGATACAGCATTACAAACCAGTATAACCATACTGGAAACCATCCTACACTTGCTTTTCCTGGCACTAACCTCACAAGCCATGAATGTTTATGATGAAACACATGAAGATCCAACTATAAAACCTACAATATTTTATCTTTGAATTAAATATCTCCAGCTGATTTGAGTTATTGGGATACAATATTATTATAAGTGAGCTAAAGAGAAGCAGTTTGCGGAGATTACCCAAATGGATCAATCAAATAGTATCCCAAATCATTTTCCCAACCAACAGCATAACCTGGACTAGAGTGATTCTTTGTTGCGTATCAATTTACACCAATAGGGCAGTACAACCACACACCAAATCTTCATATAAACACTTCCTCAACCTAATAAAGATAGGCCATTGCCTCATTGCAATAGTTAACATTATGAGTCATCATCTAGTCCAAAGCAATCACTTTTATGGAAAGATTTTAAGCCAAGTTTTGGGAAAGATTAAAAGCAGAACTTAGGGGCTAAAACATTGTCTTCAAAAACACCTGAAATCGATCAAATACTTTTCCAGAAAGCACTCAAGTGATGTTTTTGTACCAAATAGCAAGTTTCAAAAAAATTACATAACATTTAATTTGGAAATATTACTTATGTTTATTAAAGGTAAATACCACAAAATACACAAAAACATAAAAATTTTGACAATGTGATGAGCAAAAATAAACGTGCCCTAAAGCAGCTACTGATCATTCAAACACTTCTTTAATTTGAAATTGCACATATTGCAGGGGATACAATGAAACTTACTATTGGTGAAGGCAATTGTTTAATTCTTTAGCTTGTTTGCGACACTTCCACACGACTGAAAACGTTCTCCCGGAAGCACATTGAGCATACTTGGAAGTGTACTGGTCGCACTCTTTTAATGCCTTTTGCTTCATTTTACTCCGTAAAGCTAACATATAAATAAAATAAACGCAACCAAGTATTATTTTTTAAGCATCAAACTGGGAAAAAGAAAAAGGAAAAAAATATCGACATAAAACTTATCACCAAATATGGGATTTGTTAGGGTTTAAGTAATGGTAAGATAATCAACGTTAGTAATACCTTCCTCGACTTTCTTCTTCACGTGATTCTCACGTGCCTCCTGAACGTATCCCATTAGTGATTTTGCTTGTTGTTAATTTGTGGAGACGAAAATGCTTTTGTGCGAACTGGGAAGTGAGGGGTCAGGCGAGTGCATGTCTTTGAGGGGGAAGATGATGTGTGAAGGTCACATTTGCGACTTCTGTCACCCGCGGGTAAGAGACTACCCTTTGTGTGCTTGGGCTTTTCATGGGCCTTATTCAGGAACATTGCTTGGTCCAAGATCAATATTAAAAGAAGTATGCTAAATAGACCCTCTAAGTTACTTAAGAACCGCCTCTCCAATGCAACAGAACCATTTATTTTCTGCAGTTATTTAAATTTAAATCTGTTTGAATTTTTTTCACAAATAAAAATAAAATTTGAAATAAGAGAATCTCAAATTTGACTCCAGTAGTAAATTAGCCCAAGTTGCTGATGTAGGAGCACACGTACTTGTGTGCCACGTCCATTCAATGCAACTTTTTTCATAGTTTTAAAAAGCCATCACCACAATTAATAATATTCTTTCTATAAGAAGAAAGCTTTTACTTTTATTTATTATATATATTGAAATGCTTGCCATAAGAATTAGGAACACCTGTTCAAAAGCTGATGGTGATGAGTGATCATTTCGATTTTTTTAATAAATATTGATTTATAGAATTATAGATTACAGATATTACATTCAGATTTTTAAACTCTTATAATTAAAAGATTAGAGTTCTCCCACTCACTGCAAGTCTATTGATGATTTTTTTAAATTTGTTACAATGGCTAATTTTAATTATTCATCATAATAAGCCTAAGTGACAAATTTCCCTTTGGTTTTTTCAGTATTTTTTTCTTCCTCTTTTAGGTATTAACTTGGTAGTTTATCAAATAAAATAAAATAAAATTATAAACCTATTTAGTTTGTATTTCTCATTGATCAACATTATCACTTAGAAATTATAATCACAAGATATATTTGCAATGAATACAAATAGCAAGAGTTAACATTTTTTAAATATATAAGCAACGAGGTCAATCTTTGGTTTTAAAAAATGTCAATAAAAATATTTAAAAATTAATAAAAAAAATGTATTGCATATTAGTAAAACTTTAGTGAAATTAATAAAATAAAAACTTAAAAGAAAGAACTGTAGATCTTGTGAGGCTCTTTGGTAACTGTAGGGAACAAAAACCGTGAAAGTAGGCCCACAGAGCAGAAGCAACAATGATGTTTTCAATGTTAGCTTGTGTATGTGCGTTTGCGAAGTTGACGGTCAACGCCAGCGTGGATGCGGTCCATAACCTAACAGCTGTCGCCTTTTCATTGGACCTCTTCTTCTCTTCGCACTCGCAAGTCCCAACCCGACCATTTACTTTGTTTATTTATTCAGCTAGCCCCCACCCTCGCTGCGCTCTCTCTTCAGATTTCTCTCTTCTCTGAAAATCAGACCGAATCCGTATTCCCGAACCTTAAAACGGTGCGTTTCAGTTCTTCTCTAATTTGATTTTGCGTTTAACTGATTTTAGATTTTAGAATTTTTTTATTTGTTAATTAATTTTTTTTTTTTTGGGAATTTTGTGTTAGATCTGGAGATATTGTTCCGTTGACCTGCAGTTTAATTTTTGTTTGACTTGATTTTAATATTTTTATGATTCGATCTGGTGAGATTTGATAGACTTGTTGTTGCGTTTTCGTTTGTGAAACATGTTTGGTTGCCGAGAAAATGTTAGAAACCGAGAGAAATTGATTATTTGGCTTCTTTTTTTTTTTTTATATAGACGGAGTGATATTTGGAAGTAGTTCGAAATCTCTATTTGAGCCGTATGATGCTTGATTTGACCTAACGTTTTATAGCTATTTTGCCTGTGATCTGTTTGTTTAGCAAGAAAATGTAGAAATGTAGAGAAAACAAATCGTTTTGACCTATCAAACTTTTTGAGACTGGGGGATGGAGATTTGCTTTTAAGTTAGTTTGGAATTGTTATTTGAGCTATATGATGATTGATTTGGTCAATTGATATTAGTATTTTAACTTAGATCTCTTTTGGTTACGGAGAAGTGACAACAGTTTGGAAGAAAAAGTTGTATGTGTGTTAAGATCTAAGTTAAATGAATTAGAATAAGTGAACACTCAGAATTATGTGCTTTTTGATGTTTTAATTAGTTTTTTTTTATATTAGAGAAGTAATGATATAGACTTTTTGATTGATGAGGAAGTTGTGGGAAACAGAAGGACCTCATGTTTTGACTTACATTTAATAATTGAAATTAAGATTTTTTTTTTCAAATTTAGAAGTGTCACTTCTTGGGCATTTTGTGTAATCCTTGGCTAAGAGAATTTTGATTTGTGATCTGGTTGGCTTTTGTTGAGAAAGTGGTGGAGAATTGCATGGGAATAATTCTCTTGACTTGAATCTTATATAAAACTTAATTACCTTAAGTGAGAAATTTGTTTGCTCCCCTGTTTTTAGCTAAGGTCTCATAAAGTTCTTTGAAAGCTTTTTGAAACTGCTGTCTTGATGAATGTGAGATGAGTTGCATGTGCTTTTTAAGTAAAACTTTATCATAAGACGTGGCTACAGGATGGGATCAATGATTTAGTGGAATTTTATTTTTCCAGTGGAAGTGTGGAACTAATTTGAATCACCTTGCTGAATTACATATCTTATTAATGCAGCTAAGATGTTGCCTACTGATTCTTCTCGTGAGGAAAATGTATACATGGCCAAGTTGGCCGAGCAGGCTGAACGTTATGAGGAAATGGTTGAATTCATGGAAAAAGTTGCAAAAACAGTTGATGTTGAGGAGCTAACCGTGGAGGAAAGGAACCTTCTCTCAGTTGCTTACAAGAATGTGATTGGGGCCAGGAGGGCTTCATGGAGGATTATCTCTTCCATTGAGCAGAAGGAAGAGAGCAGGGGAAATGAAGACCATGTCTCAGTAATTAAGGAGTACAGGGGCAAGATCGAGAATGAGCTCAGCAAGATCTGTGATGGGATTCTTAGCCTCCTTGAGACTCATCTCATTCCCTCAGCCTCATCCGCTGAGTCCAAGGTGTTCTACCTGAAGATGAAGGGTGATTACCACAGATATCTGGCTGAGTTCAAGACTGGAGCTGAGAGGAAGGAAGCTGCAGAGAGCACTTTGTTGGCCTACAAGTCAGCTCAGGTGGTTTGGATGTGCCGTGGTCTTACATTTGTACTCTTTCTGATTTTACTTTGCTGTATGGATAGCTTATTTGGTTTTCCTATCATTTGTGTTCATGCAGGATATTGCTTTGGCTGAATTGGCCCCAACTCACCCAATAAGGCTGGGACTTGCACTCAACTTCTCTGTGTTCTACTATGAAATCCTTAACTCACCAGATCGTGCTTGCAACCTTGCGAAGCAGGTAAGAACTGGTTGCTGCTTTACTTTTCTTTCTTTCTGTCTTTCTTTTGGATAATCCAAGTAGAAGAGTTGAATGGTATCTGATGGTAGGAATTTGTGACCCAAAATGAAAAGTAGTGATTGTCGTCATTTTTGTTTATTCTTTGGTTTCTTCTAGTAAATTTGTTCTATGTTTACTTTGCAGGCTTTCGATGAGGCCATTTCTGAGCTTGATACCTTGGGTGAAGAATCATACAAGGACAGTACATTGATTATGCAACTTCTCCGAGACAATCTGACACTTTGGACTTCTGATATCACTGTATGTTCTCTTACTCCCACTAGTTAGTTGGTCCAAATGCCCAACATTTTCACATTTGAAATTTAGCTTGAAACCTTGCCGCATTTAGTTTGTTCATTGTCAGAAAATGTTAAGTGCACTTTTTTTGCATTATTAACAGTAGATCTAATGGCTCTGATGACTTTGACGTTCTCGATTTTAGGATGATGCCGGAGATGAGATTAAGGAAGCAGTATCGAAACGTGAATCAGGCGAGAGCCAGCAGTGATTACTCGAGCTCAGTTCATAGGATATGTACTCTGTATTTTTATCTTGTGGCTTTTATTTTACATGGATGCCATGTGGGTTGTTTTAGCAGGATATTCTCATGAACTGATAATCTTGAGTGTTGGCTGCTCCTAGGGTTTATGTGTTCCAACAGATTGTAAACTAGATTTAATTATTGATGAGAAGTATTTGGTTTGGGTTTCATGTAGTGTTCTCAATGCCATGCTGAACTTTAGTATTGAAATTACCCAGTTTTGTTATATTTAATTTTAAGATTTCACATGTTTGGATGAATCCAATGCTGCTATCGGTGGATGGATATATATATATATATATATATTTTTTAAATTTCCTTGCCTGAACATGGGCGTCTGTTTATTTATTTGTTTTGGCGTATGGGGCTTAGCCCACAATAACATAATTAATCCTTGGCATACAGTGAGGCAACATTGTGCTTCTTTTTGTGTAAGGATTTGCCATGTTGATGTTATATCAAGCCTTTGGAATCATCTGATGCTATATTTTGTTCGATAGCACGAAGAATGAGGTGTATGATGGTTGGTGTTATCTACCTGCGCCAGTTTCCTGGTTGCAGAGTAGGGCCTCTGGCAATCATCGACTGCTTTGGCACATTTTGGGAGTTTCGGGATAATTTAAATCCACGGATCGTTTTGTTAACTTTATAATTTGACTAAGCGGAGCTTTTTGTTAACTTTGGCCATAGGTGCTCTTGGAACTAGCCTGCAGTTAACATGAACTGATTCAACCTGTAGCCCTAGCCCTAAAGTCCAATACTCAAAATTTACAATTTTAAAATACCAAGATAATTTGCTGCAGCACATCCTTCCAGTCGTTTGTCATTTCATTTATGCATAATGCACTGGTCTCTGCAATTGCAACTGGTTCTCTGAACGCCCATATGACAAATGCAATATATTAGTTCAAAATGTAAAAAGTGCATTGGTGACAAATATGTTCTGAAAATCATTAAAAATTTTATGCAAATATACTTTCCGCAAACACACAAATGAAAGTTGATCGTCAAAGAAGCAGAGCCTTCGTTTGTAAATTGTGATCGGTTAAAAAGTTAAAAATGCATAACGAATCAACCAAATGGCGGCATCCAATAGCCCTCTTTCTGCCACCTTGCCCGCCTCCACCCACTAATAATAAAAATAAAAGAAGTAATCAGATGATGATCCCTTGAATCTAATTCGACAACTTTATGCACAGAATACGCATTAAACCCTCTCATATATATTGGTTATATAATAATAAAACCCCGGACTTCCATTTTACACTGTCAAAAACTCATGGCTTCCACTACGTCCATTATTGCTTGGTCTGTCTCTCTCTTGCTCTTTAGCTCCTGTTGCTGCCACGTTAGCTATTATTTAACACATGATACTGGTGTTTGTGTTTTTACTTGTACTTCAGGGGCTCAGGAGAAGATGGGCAATTGGGAATAGGAAACAACGAAGACAGAGAATGGGTTTGCGTCGTCAAAGCTCTCGAGCCTTACAAAGTCCGCTCAGTTGTTGCTGGTAGCCGTAACTCCCTCGCCATTTGCGGGGACGGCAAGGTCCCATTTCACCACTTCAATACCGCTACCATTACTAATGCATACCCTTTGTCTTGTTTTGGTCTTAATTTTTATGTTTATTTATTTGATCAGTTGTTTACTTGGGGGTGGAATCAGAGAGGGACATTAGGTCACCCACCAGAGACCAAAACTGAAAACGTCCCTAGTCAGGTTAACGCTCTATCTAATACCAAAATTGTTCAGGTAATATATTCTTTGTTATTTAGTTCCCTCAATTACTTCTTGTTGGTATTATTTATGTAGCTTCGAATTGAATGTGTAAGTTTTGGGTTCTTTGAATTTTAGGCTGCTATTGGTGGATGGCATTGTTTGGCTGTTGATGATCAAGGCCGTGCTTACGCCTGGGGTGCGTATTTTGTTATCCAATCTTTGTTTTCCTTTTGGTTGTTTATTGACAAAATATAAGAATATGAAGACTTTGAATAAATTAGGCGGCATTTCTGAAAACCGGTTCTAAGAATCAATATACAACTTGAGACTTTTTGATATAGATTAGCTTCGGTACTATCTCACGAAATAATAGTGAAAAAGAAATTGTTATTGTTTTAAAATTTGAGAGAATTCTCCAAATTGAAAAAAAAAATCATTTTTTTCCAAGAAAAGAAACGTGTAGATTCCTTGCTTTTATGACAAAGAATTTTATTTTGATTCTCTGTCAAACAGGCAGTCAGATATTTAACTGCACTTTAAAGCAATGCAGTAACGCATGTAATCAGAGCAGATTACTTTAATTGTTCGGCTATTGAAAAGAGAGTTAGATACTTTATTTTTATTTGATGGGAACTAGTGCAGGATGAATGTAAGGTTGTGATTTATGTTGATGCAGGTGGGAATGAGTATGGACAGTGTGGTGAAGAACCCGAGCGGAAAGACGATACTGGTAGGATTTTGAGGAGGGATATTGTAATTCCTCAGCGTTGTGCTCCAAAACTTGTAGTTCGCCAGGTGATACTCTCATATTAATTAATTTGTGTATCTTGTTGAATGATTTCAGTCACTTGGTAGGATCTCTCTGCTTCTTGTTTTTCCACTACTTCTATGTATATTTTTCACGGTATGCATTTCTTGATTATTGTTAACATGAGGTTTTCTAGCATATACTTGCTCTCTTTGCAAGATTCTTCTGCCAATTCTTTTTCCAGATCCAATAATTATATTTACTGAGATATTGAACATATTTTGTTTTAGATCCAATCATTCTATTGCTTCTATCTACTCATATACCTTGAAATTCAAGAAAGATATGTTGGTGTCACCCATCTTTAATTTACCTTATGTTATTGGTAGGAGCTTTTTTCTCTCTATGTTGATATTCATCTCTTCATTTCCACTTATTTCTTAACTTAAATTTACCACACCCTACAAACCTGTCCGCAGAGCTTTTAATTCTTACATTGACTAGTTTTCTGCTTACAAAACTTAAAAACCTATGGCATTAATTCTGTGATCACATGATAGAAAACCAATATTTCTTGCTAGAGGTGTTGATAATAGGGGGAAATTTACAAAATTAGCTAAAAAATTTTGTTAATTTTTAAAATTAGTCACCCTAATTTTTTCTATCATATGTAGCCAATTACAAAATTTTTAGACCAAAATACCTTTAAATATATGAGTTAGGAGACGAACCCAAAAAATATGTGAGAGACACCTGTTGCATAAGAAAATGTGCTACATGTTTGTGTGCGACAGGAGGTAGGGGCCTGTCGTACAAAATCACAGTAACACACTCATTGAGATTTCGTGCGAGAGACGCCTATCTCTTGGGGAACAAGTGCCTGTCGTCCTAAAAAATAGATTCAATTTTACTCTTTTTTGGTGCCATAAATGCCTATTGCACTAACATTCTTTTACTTGCTTGGTCGCAAGTTTTGAAATGGTGTATTATATGCCTAAAACAAATATATGTAGTCTAAGTTATGAGATTCAGAAGGCACTCGACACATTTTATATGGTTGTACCATTGCTTACCGCACATGATCATATTTTTTATATGTCGAATACCTTTCGAAAGTCATAATTTAAGCTACATATATACATTTTGGGAGTATAATATACCGTTTCAAAACTTGCTACAAGACGAATCAAAGCATATTAGTGTGATAGAAACTTGTGACACCAAAATAGAGTAAAATTGAATTTGTTTTTTAGTTCAACAGGCACCTGTCTCCTGGGAGACAAGCGCTTGTCGCACTAAATCACAACACACACTGTGATTTCGTGAGACAGACACCTATCTACTGGGAGACAAGCACGTGTTTACTAGGAGACAGGCGCCTGTTGCATGTTTTGACAATTTCTTAATTATTTAGGCTTAATAGAGTTAGTTGTTCTTCAAATTTGTTTTAATAAATCATGAAAGAAATTAACATATTGTCGTTTTGGGTACAAAAATAGAAAAAATAGTTTTTTTTTTCAAAAAAATGTTATTTTGACAAAGATGTTGTAAATTTTCATTTTAAAAAAATTAATGTAAATTGGTATTTCATATAGTGGTTTGGTATTTTCATGTATTTGACGTAGTGAAAGTATAACAAAAAAATATTAAATGACACATTTGATAATCTATTCAAATTAATATTTGAGATTTTTAACATCATTAATTAAAAAAACTCTTGTGCGAGCCTGTTGCCCATGCTCGATGGGCGCCTATTATGCGTTGTTGTGCACGCAATGGGTCTGTCGTGACATGATGACTTCGCAAATACAGCTTATCGCTAACGCAGGCAAAATCAGCACCATCACCACCTCAATCGAGCAAAAACAAGACAATAAAGCTTAAAAGACATTTTATCGAGCACCTTACGTACTGTTTATTAAATCGGAATTTCATTAAACAATCTTCAATATTTATAAACAATTAATCTTAATGCTTCTCTATAATCATCTATACACTCATCTATCACTAATCAATCTTAGGAAAACCAAAAAGAAAAGAAATGACAACTTCAAAATTATGGAAATTAACGATAAAACCATCATCCAAGAGTTGGAAATTATAATCGCTTGCCACCAGAGATGGACTCACTCTTCAAATCTCGTCCAACCACCATCAACGGTCGCCAGAAAACCCAAGATCAAACTGCTGTCGCGCACGCCCAAGCTATGTCTCACAAGTTTAGAGAGAGAAGGGTATTTTGGTCCACAAATTGTATAATAGTAGGATGACTATTTTTAAAAAATTACTAAAAGTTTTGGGTTATTATTGTAAATTTCCCGATAATAGGTTTTCAAAATGTCAATGCATAACCCATTTTCTTTCTTTGTGGCTTATATTATAGGTGGCGGCAGGGGGTACTCATTCTGTGGTGCTCACATGTGAAGGACATGTATGGACCTGGGGTCAACCATGGCCTCCTGGTGACATGTATGCTTTTATTGGATTTAATTCCAACCTTATTGTTTTGCTGCCTTTTCGCCATTCCATATAATCGTTTATTGTACCCTGGTTACTTGGTACGTGCTTGTAACTAAATCTTTGTTTCATATTTCAGAAAGCAAATATCAGTTCCTGTGCGAGTACAAGGTCTTGAACAGGTGAAGCTTATTGCAGTTGGGGCATTTCACAATTTGGCTCTCCAAGAGGATGGAGCATTGTGGGCGTGGGGTAATAATGAATATGGACAACTTGGAACTGGGGATACCCAACCAAGATCACAACCTATTCCTGTCCAAGGGCTCTCGGGTCTCACTTTGGTATGTTTTTCAATTTCAAATTCCTTGTTTTGTATCTGTATGTGGCTTTCTATAACAGTATTAGATGTTAGCCTCATATGTGGACTTTCTCCACCAGTAGTTCCAACATACTCATCATCATTTTTTATTATTAATGTGTCATCAAGATGGGGATCATGTGGTGAATCTTTTTGGTATGATGACAATTACATGGCCAAGCATGTATGCTTGCAGTTACTTCTCTTGTTTTTCATAAAGTCTGATTGGCTATCCATCTACATGTGCTTCTAGGTTGATATTGCTGCTGGAGGTTGGCATTCTACTGCATTGACTGATGATGGGGAGGTATTTGTATTTGGTTGTGCCTTTTTTAAATTGTTGTTGATTGTCATCTAATCCTTTGTTCTTTTAAGGATTATTCATGGAGAGCTTCATTCTAAGTGATAAATATCTTATAACCCATCCATGCGCAGCTATGAAAATATTTGATTTTGAGATGGTGACATTTATTTCTTTGAGAACTCAAATTTTCAAATGAGAATAACATTCTATGTCATGATTCCTTTTCAGGTTTATGGTTGGGGAAGAGGGGAGCATGGGAGGCTTGGATTTGGGGATAATGACAAGAGTAGTAAAATGGTGCCCCAAAAGGTTAATCTTTTAGCTGGGGAGGACATTGTTCAGGTACCATGTATAAGTTGGTTAGATTGAGGAGGTGTTTAAAGTACTTGGGATGAATATACGGTGCTAGTTTACTAATACGGTTTGGAATGATTGGATAGTGGAGGATCATCATTTTTATGAAATTTCTCATAGGTTATCATTCCTTCGAATGTTACAAGAAATAGATACCATACCATTCTAAAACAAATACACATTCCTTGCCTTTTAAAAGAATTTTTGAGGTTGTTAATTTATTTATCATCCAGGTGTCTTGTGGTGGGACTCACTCGGTTGCTTTGACACGTGATGGGCGTATATTTTCAGTGAGTGTTTTCAACCTTTATTTTCCATTTTAGGTTCTTGGTTTTAGGAGGAACTGCATAAAAATGGTGAAATGGTGCTGACAAATGTCAATATCAAAGAAGGAAGTGCAGGACTTTGTGTGAGGCAAATTATGATACCGAGTTTTGTTAAATAAAGTGATTGCTGATCATTTTGGCTTATCTTGAGGAAGATTGATGTGAAGAATCTTTTCCCCTTTTAGCTTAACCTTTAAATTTGAATTTCCATTATCTAAACTTTCTAGTGCAGTGATTGGATTGGGACATGTCCATTAGTATTATTTGATCACAATTTGTTTAATTTTCTTTTTTCTGTTAATTATCGACCAGAAGCTTGGTTTAGATTCTGTTCAAAGTTCACATCAAAAGAAAATCTAAGTCCTCGCTTTCAATCAATGATTTGATTATTGTTTTAACATGATAATCTATCATTCTTGATGGCTGGTTTTGGTATTGGCAGTTTGGACGAGGTGACCACGGACGTCTCGGATATGGAAGGAAAGTCACAACCGGTCAGCCAATGGAAGTGCCAATAAATATTCCAGCACCAAGAAATGCTGGCGATGGAGCTGATGGACGCTGGATAGCTAAACTTGTTGCTTGTGGGGGACGCCATACTCTGGCAATAGTCGAATGGCAAACTGAGGAATCCAAGTAGTTGCTGTATGATATCTCAATAACAAGAGAGTTCTTTAAAACTAAATAAATCCATTTACACTCTTGATATTCAGTTGTGGGCGAATACCTGAGTCACCGACTCACCGATTCTGTTTCCCACGTTATGCCATACCAAAGTTCTAGAGTTGCATTTGGCATTTATGGTTTCAGCAAATTTTATTGCATGTCGGGGTTTTCCGAAGATGATAAATTTTAAGCATGGAGATTCTAATTATTGTGGTTTAAGAAACAAATATATATCTATAAACATATAGAAACTTGTAATTGGTTTCCTAGACTAATAGTAAATTGGTGCTTTCAAAATGAGATTTACACTCCAAGCTTTTATGGGATTCTTTTTCTTAAGAAAAAGAATAGAGAAATTATTTTCCGATGTTTTTAGCGAAAATAGATTTTTATACTAAATTTATTAGGATTTTGGGGGCAATATTAAAATTTAGACTCTCTGTAGATCTCATATTATAATATAGAAAATATTACAAATTTCCTCTTGAACAAGAAACACTTGCACTTGAACTCAATGGGGTTGCTACACTCTCGTCTTCTAATCTAGCTAAGTAACACTAACACCCAAATTTAATAAGATTATTACACTTTCCCCATTATAATTTCAAACATAACATTTTCCCCCTCATATTGACTAATGGCATCTGTTACTATAATTCATTAAATTTTAGAAATAAGTTCATAATGCCCTTGATCAATTTACGTGACCTTTTTTTTTACTTAAAAAATTTAAATATTTTGGATATAATGTACTAATTTAAGTTTATTTTAATTAAAAAAAATTATAATTTTAGACATTCTGTTCTATACTTAATTCAAAATTTATGAAAATAAAATTTGTTATTTTATTTTAAAATATTAAATTTAGGCGAATTAAAAAAAATTAGAACCAAAAAGGCCTTGATTTATGCCTTTATAGCCATTTTTCTTTTATATCGCTACTATATTATCCTTCAAACTTTAAAGGAATTGTAACAAAAGTTTGTATGGGGAGGAAGTGTTATGTTTTGTAATTAGAGGGCTGAAAGTGTAGCAGTCATGTTGAGTTTGGATGCAAGTGTTTTTTGGTTAAACTAGAGGGGGAAAGTGTAGCAGCCTTATTAAGTTTGGGGGCAAGTGTTTTTTGGTCGAGTTAGAGGAGGCAACCTGTAATTTATCATTGTAAATATGTCATTAAATGGATATGGGAAGAGATCAAGCTTGTGTAGCACATGAAACGACCGAGACTTTGCTACTTCAGCAAAAGCCCACGAACAAAACAGAGGCATAAATTCGCGTTCAAAAAGCAGATGGAGTCGCACTGCTGAACGGCTCATAAGCCAGAGTCAGGGCGGTGTCACCATTAGTTAATAGAAGAACCAAGAGCATGGACCAGTCCAAGATACAGCAACTGACTTAGTAGTGAGATCACAGCAAATGCTTCCAGTGTTTGCTGAAAAGTCATCATCAGTTATTGAGACAATCCATGCTTAATTAGTTTCCGGAAATGTACCTTTCATGCTTTCTGGAAACAACAAAAGAGCTTCAAACATATCACTCACTCAATTTTAGGAATCTATCATCTTACCAAGCGTTTTCCTCTGTGCCCTCCTAAGATTATCTCCTTGCAGACAAAGCTGTGGGAGTAGAAAAATTAAAAACCAATCTAGAAAAGAAATGGAATAATTATTTCAATCTAGAAAATTTTAAAAAATTGTAAATCACGCGGCCATGCAGTTTAACAGTATAATGTCAACAATTAAATTATTATTTTTTATTTTAATAAAATACAAGATCCTGACCGAAACTATAACTATAACTATATATATATATATATATAAATGTTAATGTGGGGCGCCTGAGATATGGATGGCGTGGCAAGATAAATACCCAGCAGCAATAGCTGTAACAAACCAGGAGAAGACTGCGAGAGAACTTGCAGCAGCTAAGCTATCACTGCGCCATGCACGAAGATGCATAAGCCCAGCTATCACTGAACAAACCCCAATGGCTCCACTGCTCAAAGCAAACATTAACAAGAAGCATGTTGCCGTATTCCCACCCAAATCTTCAAAAAAAAAAAAAATTAGCTTAATTTTTTGATAAATGGCGGAGTGAATTTTTTATTTTAAAAATTGAAAAAAAGAAGAAGAAGAAAAAGGGAAGTTGAGGAGCTTATTACGGAGGTGATTTTGTTCACCATTGATGTGTTTGTCAAGAGACCAGGCAGCTAAGCCAAGAATGATCAAATACACTACAAAGTTGACAGCTAAAAGTGGGCTGACAAGGCCTCCAACAACTCTTCCAATCGCCATTAATTGTTTGTTAAAGGATCAAACCTCAAGCTGGAAATTAATGAAGAAATAGGCGGTTCAATCAAATTATCTGAACAAAGAGAGTTGAGTTAGTGATGATCATGCCAAAAACCTGAAGTGGTTTACGTGGTTTCCTGTTAAAGGCTTTGAAGACACGTGTGCGCCTGCCCGTTGAAATGTGCATTGCCCTGAACGTGGAGGTCTTCATATGTGAACAAAATAGAGGAGTTTTTGATGACTCTGATTTATTTGCCTTCACCCTATGGCGCTGCTGCTGAGATTAATAGTACTTTGATACGTGGAAGACATGCATGGTTTTACAATTTTGCATTTGCTGCTTCTTCCTGTGCTGTGAGCGAAGCAAAATATACATAATAAAACTGTATTAATTGTTTGCCACGATCTAGCAACATTCATTAATCTTTGGTCATTTGGCTGGGGGACTTTATTTTAAGTTAATTTATAATTTGGTGCACCAGCTCTTCACTCTACGAAGCTTTTATGCGTGAATACAATAAAATCTGATAGTGTTGTCAGAAACGAAAGCAAAAATTTAGTATATACAAAATAAATTTTCTGCTCAAACATATATATTCGCCTCTATTTTCAGCAGAGCTGCCATTCTACATAAAGATGTATAAAGCAAAAGACTCTCATTTTGTTACATTCTGTTACTTATCTAATATCTAATGTTTCTGAATTCATCTTAAAGCTAGTGTGTCGAGAGGAGGTTCAAAAACGAAAATAAAAGAGCTTAAAATGATAACAAAGATGGTGAACACAATAAGCGATTTGCAAGGATTGGCATTTTGTCTAACCAGTGCCATTCTTTCTTCTTGACTATTTCTTGAAGAAGCATCACCAAGTTGTACTATAGGGCATGTCAAAAAGCCGTATATTATACCAGTAAAAGCTGCTCCGAGGTGTGTCCTACAGTAATTACCAATGAGGAGGAGTTATTCATTAGTGGGGAAAAAATGATTTAGTCAATAGCAAAGCATTTTTAACTTTTTTGAGTTAACTATGACTACTAGCTAGAAAATGATCAATTTGAATTTTCAGAACTTTCTTTGGAATGTTATTTCAGTGATATGACAATATTTAGTTTGCAGGTCATCTTATTAAAATGCAGCCATTTACTCTCTTGGCATTTGAAATGGAATAAAGTCATTTCAAGTGTTTTCAAATAACTGAATACAGCAGAGGTCTTACCAAGTATCAACTGGCCCGAAATTGCTTATTATGAAACTCAGAGCTGTAGCAAGTATTGCCTTCTGGAACATCCTCTCTGAAACATCCTTGGCAATCACATCTTTGTTCTGGCTCTGATAGATGAGCCAAGCTCCAATTAGGGCAAAAACAGGTCCCTGCAAACATGAAAGGCGCATCTGATGTACTGCTGTAACATACACTAGTATGTTTCTAAGTGACCTCAGGTAAAAGATCAAAAGATACCATAGTGAGTACACAGTACTTGGAATTATAAGCTTGATGTTGTAGATGGAACTTAGTCACAAATTCACAATATGTATGCAATGGTTAAAATGCCTATCTTTAGCCTGTTAAGAGTGTTTCTATATGGAGCTAATGTTAAAAGGAATCGTATATACTCATCTGAATTTAAGCCTTAATCCTAAACAAATGGGGTCACATCCCTGTGCAATAACACCTCCGGAAGAGGTGTTAAGGAACCAATGCATATGATCCACGCTTATGAGCAAATGGATGAAGCATAAAAGGTGTTATGGAGCAAAGGAGGAAAAGAATAATGGAATGATGCCTACCGTCCCACCAACAGTTGGCTCTGGTGTATGGAGAAAGCTTGTCAAGTTGCCAGAAATTCCTCCAAGTATGTATATCAAGAAGAATGTAAATGGCCCATAGCTCCTACATGCTTGAGGCCCAAAAGTAAGAAGTGCCCAACAACTAAGAGCTACGTGAAAAAACCCTGAGTGCTGCATTTAACATGTGCTCATGAGACAGAATAATCAATATCTCAAAGCCAAATAATGAAGTAATTGAATGTGCGTAACATGAAATCAAGCTAACACTTCTCATATGAAACATGAAATGAGTTCAATACTCGGTGCTTACAACAGTAGAAAAAGTCCATTGTACATAATGCTGTGCAGACATGATCTATGATCCCAATTTTCATAATTTTTTACTATTATTTTCAGCAACGAACAGAGCACAGGGACTGTAGATAATCCTAGTTCCTATGAAGTTATAAACTTCCAGCTTTGATGGAGAGAATTATTCTGTTCTGACAGATAAAACAAATGAAAGTAACATGAATTTCAAAGAGTGATGCCTCTAATCCAACAACAACCAAAATCTCCATCCTTAATGAGTTATATCCCAAACTGATTTCACACTGTTAGCTAAATGCAATGCATAAATGATGACAGAATGGGAACACGAACCCATTGTCAATCTTGTACCAGAAACATTGGAGTCACTAGCCTCCACCACTCGCCAATGAGGATCAATTCATTTATCTTTGCACCATACAACAATGGGAGTGAAAAGAGCTCAAATTCAGAGTTCCTTATTGGGCTGGCAATCTCAAACAAAAAAACTGCAATATCTATAGAAACAAATATACTTCTGCATGCAAAATAAAGAATGAAGAAGCATCAGAAATGGATTAGCGTTACTACGTACATTGTATTGAACATGAAAAAAGACAGAAGATAAAGCTTGTCAAACATAAAAAAATGACTAACACTGGCCAGTGTCTTACATTAAGTAGAGATCCGAGGTTTCTTCAGTCTGCTGTAAAGCCAGATCCCTCTCTAAACCCCTCACGCCATCCTTATTTCTCAACTCCCTATAAGCTTTCAGTTTTCCCATGTAACACCTTTTAGAACTTTTGCTGACAGAAAATTGTGCGGCCAGCAGATTGCTTTCTGTTGTTTGGTTTTCATAAGTAGAGAATTTTGTATCTGAAAGTAATATATTAGATTGCATGGAAAACAATTTTAATTCAGTTTTTCCAATGAGTAAAGTAATAAAAATAACTTAGATAATAACTGATTGAAAACATAAAAAAGAATAATATCATGGACTCAAAACTTTTGTAAACAAGTTAATGACATGAGAAGAAAATTGAAAACTTCAGCGAGTGGAGAAATTTTTGTAAGGATACTACTCTTGATTATATACTTGTAATGAGCTAGTCCAATAATTAAGATGGCAATAGAATAAAAAAGTGGCAACCAATATTCTACCTGTGTTAAGTTTTCCCAGATAAGCATCCAGAGAATCCAGTTCTGTCTTTGCATTTATTTCCCCACTTCTACTATGTAACCCTGCTATCTCGCCAGAAGACTCTGAAGAATTCTGAATGGAATCATCCTTGAGTTTAGATAAATATGACTCTAACATTCTGATTTGGCACTCACTATCACTAGATTCAGCTGCACAGCGCACCATCCTCAAATTTTCTTTTGTTGAAGCTCTCTTAGAAAAGGATCCGACATGACTTGTCATGTTACCCATCTTCCATTGGACAGGCAATACAGCAATGTCCTGCTTAGAATATATTGAACACCATCTCTTGCACATGCTATCAGAAGTTGAAGAGAATCTAGAGTTTTCTGTGAAGGTAATGCAGCGATACTTGAAGCCTCTATCATTGTGTCTTACTATCTTTGGAATAGGAAGAAGTTGTTCTTTGGATGGAACTTTGCAGCATAGCAGAACCATAGCCATGCAAAGCTGGGCGAAGCATCAAGCAGTACTGTATGAATAATTACTGATGTAAAGAAAGATGTAAACAAACTACCCTACGATGTTAAAGAATTAAACAGACTTCAAAATTGATCAGGTTATAGAAGAAAAGGAAAAGGCAGAAAAGCAAGCTATATCCTTCAACATAATTAAAACTGCTGCAATCAATATTTTACTCTCCTACCACATGTAAAAACTAGAGTCCAAAGCAGTGAAATCGCACTGTACGTTTGAGGTTTAAACAAATACTTCAGATCGACTAAAATAAGTTTAATTAAGCTAGACGGAAACTTTGTATCTATGAGTAAAACATTTAGCTCAAATCAATACATGAAGTAGTGAATCAGAGTGAAAAAAGTTTGCATGACGGTGCTCCACAAACAACATTTCGACTTAATAATCAACTTCAGAAATCCAGGAAGCCATACAATAACCAATAGATGATTATCTGCTTATGGAGTTGTATTTATGCATAAATGTTTGTGTTTGTTAAGGCTACTGTCAACTGTTTTCTTAAGCAAACAGACTTCACAAAATAGGATTAAAAGAATCCATAGCTGTGAAAAAGTGGGACAGCTGCAAACCTTTAGACAAACCGAATCCTAAAGTGAGATTTGAGCAAAGAGTACAGGCAGAGACGGGTTGTGCTCGAGAGTACTGCTAATAATGAAGCCTTTGAAGACAACGGAGTTGAAAGGCTGGTGAAATGAGAACAGTCCGTCATAACGACTTGAAATCTAATAAATCCCGCCTTATCTATGTTGGCCCACTGGGCTGTTGCCACGTGTTGCCAACTCAATCCCTCGCCTGGTGTTATGGGTTGTGATAGGTTATAACTAAGATTTGCATGGACCGCACTTATATGACCCCACTCCGCTCAGTGTGCGAAAACTTCGTAACACACACCGTGCAAGTACAAATGTGTCCGCTGTTGTCAATAAAAACCTTTCCCGATTGACAAAACGTCTCAGTCACTCGTAATCCTTTTTTTTTGGGAGAACTTGAAATATCCTATAAACATTTCTATAAATAATTTAATATTATTTATCTGGTATACATGCATATAGATTTTTTAATATTACTGATATAAAATCATAGAACATAAATTAATTTTATATAAATAATTTGATAAATTATATTACATCATAAGAAAAATTACATATACACACCTAAATTTTAAAAAAATAATCATCAACGCTTCTAAATTTTTAAAAATAACACAAAGATCTTCTTTTGATCATAATACATTTTATCTCTATTATCTAATAAAAATTAATCCTCATATTTTATAATAAATAAAAATATAACATAAAAATAAATGTGATAATATATATATATATATATTTATTTATTTATTTAAAAATTTAATATTTTATGATCTATTATATATATTTTATTATATTAAAGTAAAATTTATAATAAATAGAATCATAATATTAAAATAAATGTATTAAAATTTAATTTATTTTGAATGTTAAGTAAAATAATAATTTAAATATTTATTATTTGAGTTTTTTTACTTGTAAAATATATTTAATGTAAATATTTTATTTAAAATCCCACGATAAATAAAAATATTTTCATAAAATAAATATAATAATTTACATATTTAAACTTATTAAAATACTACACTATTTTAATATTATTAGTCTATTGCATAGATTACATTATTTAAATAATTTTGTATTTATAAAAACAACTTATAGTTAATTTTTTTTAGATAATAGAAATAAATGATATAATAATCAAATGATTATTAAAAGAGAGTCTTGGTGTTCCATTTCTAAAATTTAGAGGTATTGATAACTATTTTCTTATCATACATCATTTATATTTCCGTACCACATATCATTTATGTTGTAAAAGTATATATGACAAATCATACATATCTCATTAAAATTTTTGATATTTCATCTATTTCATTGAGTTATAATCGTTTCGAATACAAATTTTACAACATGTCATCTAATTTTTTTTTTGAAACAATAAACAGCATGTCATACAATTTCTATAAATTGTATGAAATGTTATTTCAATGTTAAAATTATAAACAATAAGTCATACACGCTTTACACAAAAATAAAAATCTTTTATCATGTCATCTACGTTATGATCGTATAAATGACAAATTACATAACATTGCATAAGGTTATATGCGTGATGAAGTTATAAGTTAATTATGAATTATCTATTTATTTTTTTTTTATGAATTCACTATCTTCAAATTACTTGCTTATTTTTTAAAACCTCAAATTAATCTCGTATTTGTCAAGAATACAATATATATATTAAGAGTGTAATTTGAAGATAATCAATTTATAAGAAAACATTTTTAGATTTTTGTTTTATGAAGTTGAAAACAACATGTTATACATAAATTTTAAATAAAAAATTTTAGTTGTAATGACTATCAGAAATTAAATAATTTTAAATATATGATAATTAATAAATTAATGTCAATACATTTATTTATTTTCAGTTAATTTAATTAGTTAAGTTGAATTTTGTAGTGGCATACAAATATGCATGCTTTAAGATTCGTTTGGTATAGCTTTTCAAATAGAGCTTATTTAAAGCATATCTTTTACCCAAAAAAATTTAGTTGTTTGATTGTTAATGAGAATTTTTATTAAATAATTGTAAAATTACTTTAATAGGTAAATTTTTAAAAATTATGATATGAAATGAATCAAATAAGATTATAAAATACCAAAAAAATATTTTAACATTTTAAAAAAGTTTTTCAACTTCTATTCTTAAAAATTTAAAATTTAAATTTTTGTTAGTAGAAGTAAAATAACTTATTTAATTTTTAAAAGCTCAACTTAAAAATAACAAAACAACAACAATATTTTTGAAAAAATTTATAAGATTAAATAAATACTTATAACTATTAGATAAGATATACCGAACGCTAATGATAAATACGAAAAAAAAAAAAAAAAAGCGACTGGCCATTTTAAGTGTTGTTGTAGTTCGAGTTTAGTCTTTGATTCAAATACGGTCAAATACAAGGGTTTTGAAGGAAAAATGAAAATAAAAAAATCGATCGATCTGGATTGTGGGAGTGGGAGATTCGTGATAATTTAGAAAAATAAAAAAATCCTTTTGGCGCTCCACAATCCCTCCCATTCGCACGTTACATTTTCTCTCAAATATCTCCCGCCATCTCAACTCAAAGAAGAGGGAAACTTTGAAAAAGATTCAAAATAAGGTCCAAGTGAAAATTTAGACAAATACGTTCGTTGTCTGAAGAAGCGAAGCAGAGCAGTATTGCCAAAAAGTGAAAAACACTTTCAGAAAACAGTTTTGAGAAAATGGCCGTGGCTTCAAGTTCTGTTTTCAAAGACAAAGCTGCTGCTGCTAAGAAGGAGAAAGAGAAAGAATCTAAGAGAACTAATTGCCCAGGAGCTCGTCTTCACCACGGCAGAATCTACGATTCTGAGAATGGAAAAACCTGTCACCAGGTTTTTTTTTTTCTTCTTCATAATTGAGATTGAATTGACCCAGTTAGTTTGTTTTAAGTTCTGTTCGGTTGATGGGAAAATGTGGGAAAATGAAATTATAGCACTTATGAGCTCTGTTTCGTGTTCCGTTTGGTTGATGAGATTGCATGGCTCTAATATATTGAATATTCTAGTGGTAGTCTTCTTTTTTATTTCAATGCTTCGAGTAATTACCCACTTGTTCTTTCAATCTTTTTTTCTGTTTGGTTAGTGAGAAAGTGTGTGAAAACGAAAGAAAGTAAAAGATTAAATCCCATTAATAAATGGGCTCATTAATAGAGTTAGTTTGTTATGTTTGGAGAATAATTTTGATGGGCTCATGCCATTTTTGGCTTTTTGCAATATGGCAATGATTTTACTTAATTATTTTTCTTTTTCTTGTTTTGGTTGAAATTATTATTATTATTTTTTCTATGTATGTTGGTTGTTAAGAATCTTTGGATTAAATGTTTAAGGGACATCCATAGTTACTGTTTAGGAAAGAATTGAGGTGGAATGCTGAATGTTGTTTTACCGATATTTTCTTTTGATTGATTTTTGGTGGTATTCATTGTGTCTGATTAAATGTTGAAGTGCCGGCAAAAAACAATGGACTTTGTGGCAGCATGTAAGATTATGAAAAAGGATAAACATTGTACAATCAAGTTCTGTCACAAGTGCCTATTAAACAGGTAAGATTTGGTGCTGTGATCTTTGTACACTTTCTTTTGAATTGAATACAATTTAGTGAATTAGTGTATATTTTTATGAAAATGCTTTGTTGGCCAATTCAAAATTTCATTTGATGCTGAATTAGATACGGAGAGAAAGCAGAAGATGTGGCTCTGTTGGATGATTGGCATTGCCCCAAGTGTAGAGGCATCTGCAATTGTAGCTTATGCATGTAAGTGTGCAATAGTATAATTGTTCTGGTTAGGGTTGATGTTGGTTGGTATTGCTAGTGATTGAGCATGTCTAACAGAATAATGTGGTTTTAGGAAGAAAAGAGGTCACCAACCCACCGGTCAACTAGTGCAAATGGCCAAAGCAACTGGGTTTTCATCAGTTTCTGAAATGCTTCAAATTAAAGGATACGACAATTTGAACCATGAGAAGAACATTGCTAAGGATGTGGCAGCTTCACCGAAAAAGTCGCTTACTTTGAAAAAGGCAATTAAATGCACTTGTTATTTTGGTAGCTTTATTAATTGCAGCAAATCTCAGTTTCTAGGGTTTCTGGTACATGCTCAGGTATAAATTTATGCTTTTTGACAGGAGTCTGAAACTGCTTTGTCGAGGAAACCAGGAAAAGAAAATTCTTTTGACAGAGACTGTGATTCAAACTTGAATTCTCAGAATTTATCTCGAACCTTGAATAAAGAGAAATCAAAGAAGATGAAACGGGAAGGATTAAAGGAAATCCCTAATATCAATGGGGATGACGATGTCTCTTTGAGGATGAAAAGCCCAAAAAAGCCTAAGGTTTCTGAAGAAATTTCTGAGAAAGAGAAGTTTAAAGTTTCAGAGGAGGTTTCTGGGATTGAAAAGCCGAAGGGAAAAGGGGAGAAAAATGGAGATGATCTTGGGAATATTGAGGGTGTAAAAGCTCTAAATTGGGTTAAGAATGGTAATGTTGGATCCAATCTTGAGGTAGTTTCTGAATCTTGCGGTGTTAACAAGTGTATCAAAGAAGTTCTATTGCCTCAGAGTGCCACTTTAACAACTGTAGCTGGAGCTGAGATACCTCCCGAAGATGTTGGACATGCATTGCAGTTCTTAGAATTTTGTGCAGCTTTTGGAAAGGTATGTTTAAATGGGGATTTTTAGGTGGAGGAAAAGCGTGGCGTAATACATTGTTCTTATGATAATAATGGTCGTCAAGGATAATCCAACTTTAGCTTAAGTTTGGTGTTTGGTGCTTATAAGAATCATAACCTCCTAATACATGATAAATAACATCAAGTATTTTTTGAAATAATGCTTCTAGAATCGTTTCAATTAATGGTGTATTCCTTCAAAATGCAAGAAAATAAAATTTCCATATACTTCAATTTATTGTCTGTTTAAAGGAGCTATTGATGTTTGTAAATGCTTCTGAAACCAAATTGTCCAATAATAATTTTCATTTTAAACCAAGCCAAGCATTCTCTAATTTGGCATTTTTCACCTTCTCATGCTTGTAATGCATTAGGTTCTGGATTTGAAGAAAGGACAAGCTGAATGTATTATTAGAGAATTAATGGGTGGGCGGAGTAGGCGCCGAGGATTAGGCTTTCCTCTGGTCCAAATTCACATCCAATTGCTGTCTTTGATTCAAAAGGATATGGGAGAAGCGTACTAATCAATTCCCTAGTAAATTTGGTGTGCTCTTGATTGCTTTTCCTGGTATATGATTGTGCAGTAACTATCTGCGTTTTTAACTGTTTAGGTCTCCATTAAGTTCAACAAGTGCAAAAAATTCATGGTTGCAGGCTCTTAGCAAATGTGTCTCTAAATCCAAATGTCCATTGAATGATATTCCATCTAACTGTTTCAATTGTGGAGGTGATGATGGATATGATCAGTTAGATGGATCAAAAAAGCTTAAGCTCTTGAATTTTTTATGTGATGAAGCTCTAGGCACCACGTAAGTAGACAAACACTTAATGCCAATATCTTGATTTTATCTCCAGAACTTTTCTTTCTTCTGTGTATGATTTATTGGTTTGAATTCTTCTAAATGAAACTCATTTCAGAGCCCTGAGGAATTGGATTGACGATGAAAATTCAAAATTTGTTGAGAAAGTGAAGGAATCAAGGGAAAAAGTTGTTGCAGCAAAGGAAAAGGTAACATGAGAAAATGAATATTTTGTTAAAGAAGTAACACTGTTATTGCAGTGATTTGGGTGTAAAAAAGATATGTTAGTGCAGGAAAAAAAATTGAAGCAGAAATTGCAAGATGAGGCAGCCAAAGCAATTATGAATAATGTTGCTCCCTTGTCAATTTCTGAACATGAAGCTATTGTTTCAGAGATAAAGAGGAAAGCAGCGGAAGCACATTCTGAGATGATGGAGGTGAAAGGCATGGCATTCAAGAGTAAGTTTTGGATTTCTGGTTTTAGTTCTTTTAAAATATCCTAGAAGCTGTTATTTCCAGTTACCAATTTTTAGTGTCTAAGATAGTAATTTTCCAATGTACAGAAGGATTCATGTCTATGTTTGTATTGTAGAGAAACAAAGATCTGATGCTGTTAGAACAGAGCCTATTATACAGGAAGGCAATGGCCGTGCCTTTTGGAAATTGAAGGGCTATAATGGTGAACCGGCTATTTTGCTGCAAGGTCAGTTTAAATTATATTGGACTTGTATGGGATTGAGTATATGAATAAGTTATATATTTAAAATCATTCAATTGACCAGATCTAAAGGGAGCCCCGGATGCAGTTTCACCCAGCGAAAAATGGTTTGCCTATGATGCTGATCAAGGACCAGCAGTTGAGAAATATCTCTCTTCAAAAAGGTTAGTACATTGTTAGTTGTACCAGCAGTCCAATTGATCGGGAAGTATTCAATGCAGCTACATGTTTGGCTTTAGTTGATTCAGTGATCTACTTGCATTTTTATGCAGAAATATTATACATGAATGAAGGATTTGTTTCTTCTGAATATCTGATTATAACTCATGCTGTTCTTGTTTAGTTGTTTATATGTTTTACCACTCTGGTCTTCTCTTCCTTTGCAGGGCAAAAATGCTATAAGTGAAGAAAAAAAACCTACTTGCATACAATTGCTGGCTTTGAGCCAAACTTATAGATGCCATTGATTTGTCAGATTCAATGACCAGAGCAATTGTGATCTTGCATTTTGGTTTTGATCAAACAGCTCAGGAAGTAAAAAACCTTGTATCCTCGCAGGTACAGAGAACTGGCTAGGAATTGGCATAAGCTTGTATGGTAACAGAATTGTTCTTAAAACTTTGTATTTTGGATCCAAATTTTATGTGTTTGGGTTCATTCTAAAGACTTGTATCATTTACATGTGCTGATTTGTATGATTCAGCTAATATGGTTCGCGGATTTTCGATCTAGCTGTTGAGATTGTTGTATGTACAAATATATTATGGTTCTTGATGAACAATTTATTAGACATTGTGATCATAGTTTTTTATTGGACTTGGTAATGATTTTGGGGACATGTTTAATACGAATTGACAGATTATATTCTATTTTAATAAAACATAGAACTATAAGGGATTAAAATGATAAATTCCTTTTATTTTAAATCCTTTTTTTATAACAATCAAACGACGCCGTAGCAATTATCAGTACAAAATAACGACACGTAACCACAGTTTTGGCGGTTCAGTCTACCGAGCTCAACTCATCAAACTGCAGCCTCTCGTCCATCTACCTCAAATTGATTTATACAGTGAATTTCACGCAAGCAAATTTAGAAAGAAGAAAAGAGAAATTCGGAAGCCAAATAGCAATGCAAACGCTAGCATTAACGAGAGCAACAAATTTGTTTTCAGAGCATCAAGATGATCGTTACTTTGGCTTATCCAATCATCACCCTTGCTTTCTCTCCGTTCATCCTCCTCCTCCGCCTCCGCTTCTCGCCTCGAAACGACACCGTTTGAAACTCGTCATCGTCGCCAAAGCCGCCGATTCAACACAACCTTCCTCAGCTAATACCTCTGCTAACAAGACGCTTGTTTCCGATGACGAATTCACTCTCGCTAAGGTTCCATTCAAACAACGGCCATTAGAATTTAAACTTTTTCTGAGAAGTTATAACATGGCGTTCTTAAAACATTGCAGGTTTCATTTGGTGTTATTGGACTAGGTCTTGGAGTTTCACTTTTGTCGTAAGTCTATTGTCCTTTGAAGACACCGCTTGCTCTGGAGTCTTATTTCGATTTTACACTGATTAGTGTTGAACTTATAGGTACGGTTTTGGGGCTTACTTCAGTATTTTCCCTGGATCTGAATGGTCGGCGTTAATGCTTACATATGGCTTCCCTCTCGCCATAATTGGAATGGCACTTAAGGTAAAAGTTTGTAGCATGTAAATTGTCAACCTTTTTTTTGTTTTTCAGATGATTAATCTCTTTTTTTCGATGCTTGCTTGGTACTGCTGTAACACATTTATAAGCTTATATATATATATATATAACAATTATAGCTTATTTATTGGAAGTTGTAAGCTATTAGTGTTGTGTTTTAGTGCCTTTTATCGAAATATAATCCTTTTCAGTGTTTTGCAGTATGCAGAACTGAAACCAGTCCCATGCTTGACTTATTCCGATGCTCAAAGTTTAAGGGAAACATGCGCCACTCCAATCCTTAAACAGGTAGTTTCTGATTCTTTCCCCTTTTTAAGTCATTCATGACAGGACTATTTAATCACAAAATGGAATTCGTTTGTGTTATATAATATATACAATCGCTATTGTATGTATCTTCATGCTTACAACGATTTACTTTCTATAGCAATTATATGATTGTCTGGTTGTTCTATTTTTGATAAGAAACTCAAAAATGTATTAATGAAGAAGATTTAAAACAGATGAGAACCAGCCGTCCACTAGGAAAATTTGGAAGAACTTGAATTATTCTAATGGAATTTCAAGATTTTAACAGAAGAACTAGAATTTGTAAACATATATTCATTCAGGATTCATGTTCATTGTGTTGACTGAGGTCCTGTTTGGTATTGAGGTTGGACTGCTGTAGCTTAAAACTATAGCACTAGCTACCGTGGTTTGGAAGTGAAGTTCATTTGATTCACTATTTGTATGATGACAAGCCTATAATATCTTTATTATTTTTGTCAAAATTATTATTTAAAAGTTACAACACAATTAATTTTTATTTCATAGTTACAGTTTTTTTCCACAACAACTTAAAAGTTATAACACATCAATACCATGCTTGGCTTGAAGCTGTCATGGGCTGTATATCTTCATAACTTTTGTACACATGTGAGATGCATATTTTCTTCTTGTGCACATCATCCTAATAAATATAATGTATGAATTCACTTTTTCATAGCTTTGATTAGGTCAGGAATGATGTTACAAGATTTCGTTATGGGGATGAGCAGCATCTGGATGAGGCATTGAAAAGGATTTTCCAGTACGGCTTGGTATTATTCTATTTCTTTGATTACTCATTTCATCAAACAAATTGAGAATTTAATGCAATAATCAACTAGTTGACACCACAGATTTGTCGTAGTGGCTTGAGTTTCCTCGATGAATCTTTCTCTCTGTCAGTGCCCATTTCTTAAAGAAACCATTTTCGTCGTCATTAACCATGGGAATGCTAATCCTGTCAATATTTGATGAAGCCAGTGATCGGCATTTCAAACAAAAATTGAAGAATGGAGTAAATATATATAAAACTATTTTCCACTTTCTCTGTTTCTCAACTGGAAAATTATTCCTCTGAAATTAGTTGATCTAAATTGGACTCCCTGGATGTGAGAGGATCAAATTTCTTTGAGCAAGAATGACAAGTCTTTTGGCATTTGAAATTGACTGCCATGAATCTATAGTAGTAGTGAGTCAGGATTGTACCTCAGTTCAAGGATTTAAGTTAACATAAGAAAATGAATGATGATCTAATGCAAATTCTTTTTGAAAAATGAATGTGTCATTTAATGAGAAGTGCTGTAATTTTGGGTGTCACATCTTATTATGAGGAATAGCTCTATTAATATCAATACTTTCTGCCAATAGTTTGGTCTGTGTTGGTTATGGGTACAAACTAGAAACTTGGTGGATTTCATGTTTTGAGAACAAGTGTACAGTACAAGGGAGAAAGAGGGGGGGGGTTAATTAATGCATAGAATTGTCTACAAATTGCTACGTCTTTTACGCATTAACAAAACTCCTTCGTGTCAATTTTCGCCGGTCGTCCTCATGCTTTGATGATGCTACTCAAGAACCAGCTTCCTTAATACTTGATGAGCATTTCTCTTAATGGTGCATTCAAAATTTAAGCAGCACCTTTCTGCCTTCTTCCTTTTTTTTTTTTTTTGGGGGGGGGAGAAGAAAGAAGGTACCAACTCAAATCTCTTTCATCTTTCTGCATTTGAGATCAAGCTTTTGTGTTCTAATACCAGTTCTTAATGCTTTGCATTCCAGGGTGGAGGAATTCCACGGAGGAGTGCACCTATACTACAAATGATCCGTGAAGAAGTATGTTTATCTAACTTTTGCTTCAAACATGAATGTTTTGGATGTTTTATCTCACCGAAAACTTCCTAAAAAACTGGACATTATGTGTCTGCTGCTTCTGTAATCATCATTAGTAGATTTCTGTTAGTTTTGGGAATGGATACTCAAGTAAATTTCAATGTCTTTTCTTTCTTCATATTGCACAAAAGGGAGGACAAATCTTCCCTTGTAACTAATGAGCCTTAGATTGCTCGAGGCTCCCAAACTTTGACATTCGACTCCTGCTGCTTCTTCTATATCTTCCCTGGGCACTTAGTATTGTACAAATGTCTTTATAAGAAATATGCTGAGCTTCACTTTAGGTCACTTAAACAGAGGCCTTGCTCTCTAAGTTTCATGTTACCATCCCTAAATTACTACATCCTGATTTTGTTACCATTTGTTAGGTCACCGAAGATGGTAAATACTGTCTGGTCTTGGTGTTTGAGGCAAAAGCACTGGAGTTGTCAGATTTTGAGAAAAGAAAGGTAAACTGTAGTGCAATTGTTTGATCTAAGATTGGAATTTCCTCTCCCTTTTTCCCTCGTCAATTTTTCCTATTTTTAAAGTTCTACAGAAACGCTCAAGATCTTTCACCTTGTTATTTTGTTTCTGCTTTTTCAATTTATGACCATGACAAAAGATGGATGCTAATTTTAATGTCCCAATCTTCTCTATCAGGCAAAATTTACATCATTCTTTGGGCCAGGGATCACAGCTGAAGTTGGTGAGTTTTACACTTCAGTCTCAATGATTTGTTTTAAAAGAGATTTTATAGGCATAAAGCACGAAATCTTTTGTGACTTGCTTATAAACCAAAAACTTTTTGGGATCATGCTGACAAACATTTGGCTACAGGGAAGGGAGAGAGTGAGAGGCTTTACGAAGTTCGACTTATATCAAACACCAGCTCCAATGTATCATCTTCATGAAGTGTGTGATTTCATCTAATCCTGCTAGTGTATTGGCTATCTTTCGTTACTTTCATATGATCCTCTAGTGAAATTTTGTACATGGTTAGATTCAATGTGTAAAACGTTTTCATGTTAAATGTTAAAATTTAGAAATGATCGGTGAAAGAATGATAGAAAAATATAAATGAGAAGAAGGGGCAGATGTAAAAATTAGAGCAATTGAATTGATAACCCCATGAGCACCGCAATTTTTAGTCAGGACCACGTGAAACGATAACATTTTACCCTGAAATTGTTGGTCCAAAATGGTAAGACAATTTAATGTCTTGGATTCATGGATTGTATCTGAATTTGTGATTCATGAGAAAAACTTGTGTTTATGTGAGCCCCGTCAAAAGATTCGAAGCTTTTTGGGCTCATGCTTCAGCTTCACTATCAGAATTCAGAATATGTCTGAATATCACATGGGTTTGATGAATTTGAGAACAAGGGTGGCCAGATCTTTAAGTAAGTTAGTGGAATACAGACCAGCAAGAAATACAAAAAAATTCATTTCAGGGTAGTTTTAAATGTGGGTTTTAGGAACTATTATATGAGAAATAATTCGTTGTTTGCCGAACAAGATATCATTAAGTGATTACCAAACCACTCGACAATTTAGCTGCGGGAAAAATAAAACAAAACAGAGATGATAAATTCGCCAAGATTAAGCATCACAAACTAAAATAAATTGAAATTGAATGAGAAGCAGCTCATACTATTGAGTGAAATAATTCAATTGTAAAATAGTTTTATTAGCATATAACATTTATAATTTAACAATGATTATGTTGGAACAATTAAAAATAGAATAAATTACAGATATATACGTAAAGAGATAAATAATAAAAAAATATTATAATTTTAATTTTATAGTTACGGAGGAGTAATCTACCATAAAACGATTCTAACCTAATTAGACTTTTATAATTTCTGTACATTTGCCAGATATGAAATAGTATTTTATCGTAAAACAATTTTAACTTTACGAGATCTTTATAATTTTACTAAATTACATATAACGTAATTTATAATCCATATAAAATTTAATAGATTCTACTAAATTATTATAATTTTTTTCAATAATTTTATATAAATTATAAGTTACAATAAAACCCGATAAATAATCTATTCTCATAAAACTTTAGAGATTAAATGAAGCCACGTATTTCTGGCACTCAGAAGGAACCCTTTCATTGTCAGCTGACACCTACATTGCATTCACATCAGACAAAACTGACGGCCATGATGAGCCCCAAGCTTGGGACCCATCTGGCTGCTTCCATTGAGGGGCCCCTAGTTTCACTCATTTTCCTGGTGGATGATGACAATCACATGACACAGCACATGCACACTCACACACCATAATAAGTCACAGCCACACATGCTTGACCCAAAAACTTTCCCACCATTTCTTGCCATGCCATCCACCAAACACACCCAGTGTTGAAAACAACCGTACGGTGTTATCTATCTAACAGATCAACTTGAAAGCCCCAAGACCCCAGAAAGGTAATGATCGTATGGGGCTTCCCCAGGTTGAGACCACAGCGTGTCAAGATCATGGCGGGTTAGAGAATTGGTTTTGAAATGATTTCAGTGCAATTTCACTGATGCATTGAAGAAAATAACATTCGTTCAATCAATGCCATTGCCAAAGCCGTTTTCTCTTTTCAGGGACCACTATTCCTCTCTCCTCTGTTGTCATTTGACTTAGTGTTCATTTATGAAGCTAAATAACTTTAAATTTGACCTTGATCACCATTATTTGAAAGGATCGGTCCCTCTTAAATAGTATTTTGCCACATTTTCAACAAACAACTTAATTATCTTTGATTTGTCGAGTTCTTAAATATTCAATTTTTATGTAAAATTATCACTTATATACTACGGCCTAGACAATGATATGAATAACTAAAAATTTATTAGAACCTAAGTGATAAAACAACATCTAAGAGTGCCCAAAACGGCGTGCTCCCTATTTGACATTTTGACTATTTATTTTTACTGTATCCAAGATGATGAAAAAGCTTAGGTTATACAAAAAGATTTCATTGAAGATATGGATAAAAAAGAATCCAAATTCCAACTATTCTATTAAACGTTGTCTCAAGCCTCCATTTTTTTTCACTGTTTTTCGGGATAAAATTACATTACAAATATGCTTGATCAACTGTGCAGTGATGAGCACATTCTAAACATCAACTCTGAAATTTCAAATGATATGAACCTCAATGAGTAATATTTATCAGAAGATTATTTTTAATTAAGCAGGTTAAAATAGGTTCCTAGAAGATTAACATGCCATGTTAAAAATGGTCTCTAATAATGAAAAACAATGTAATTAGCCATTAGGAAAAGTGAAAGTGCTTTTGATCTAGCTGTAAGGAAATAATTAATATTGTTTACTCAAAATAGCTCTGCTCATCAACCTCAATTTCTAACCCTTGGTGGGATCTACTTTAGTATAAATATTCCACAGATTTGGTACACAAATTAATCCCAATAGTTATTTTTGGGAAAAATATAAGCGAATGGTGGCCACCGGCCCAATCAATTGCAATTGAAGACAAAAGAGCAGTCGTTCAATATATCTTACGTTACAGGTAGTAATATGTATACACCAGGTCTCTTTTTTTTTTTCCCCCTCCTTTTTTCAAGTTGATGTACATGAATTTAATGCAACTAAACTTGAACTTCGATAATTCAAAAGAATACCTGACCCCCAGAAACTTGCATCAATGGTATGAAGTATGGTTGCATCTGCACTTGGAGACTTTTTTGTTTTTTTCTTTGTTTTGACCTTTTCTGTCTATGCATAGACAATAGAGAATGCTTTTCTCTTTTGAGAAAAATTATATAGTTTTAACTTAGGTGAAGTAGGCAAGCATTTTGTTTTCTTCACAAATAGATTATTCATTTTATCAAAAAGTAATAATACAACATGCATATCTGATATCTCTTGCTAAAGAATTTAATAACTCGTGTGACATATTTATTTATTTATTAATATTACGTTATTTATTTATCACTTCTTTACTTACTTCATGTTTTAACCTGCACATGTTGTTTAATTTTAATCTTACCGTGTTGTATAACAGTTAGCTCTATGCCAGAGATGACCCACCTTTGCTGGACCCATTCCCCGGAACAATTAGAACCCAAAATACTTTAATCCAACTTTTTCATGCATGCATGATTTTCTGACATGGCAATAATTGATTTTAAGTCGCATCAAATCCTAAAGAAAAAGAAGCTCAAACTTACAACCCCTTCATATATTGTTAAATACAGTTGCATTGCATTACTATTCAAAAGGCCATGGCCTCTATCATGGAACAGAGTACTCCCTATAGTTCAAGAAGACAAGATCTTCATCATGAAGCTGCAGCTTCAGATAGCAGCAGCTTCAATTTGAGAGAGTGGGCTCTTAAAGCTCGAATGATCAGTCGTGAAAGCACCAACTCTAGGAGATTTTCAGCTTCAAATATCAGAAGCTTTAGAGAAGACGCAAGGTCTTTTAGATCAAACATCGCCATTTCTAGCACTGCCTCATCTCCTGGCTATCCTTTATTAAGAGGTAACCACTAGCCAAACGTTTTTCTGTCGTGCAACATTTCTCTTTGCCTTCTTCTTTTTCACTATTTCTTTTAATTAGCTCTCACAAATTTCATTTGCAGAAGAAATTGACCCATCAACTTACTCATTCACCACTGCTCTCAAAGGTAATTTATTATTATCATAATATTGTTTTGTCACCGAATTTGACACTTTTTATCCTTTTTTTTTTCTTTTTAAGATGTATAATTGGATAAGCAAGCGCAAGATTATGTGACCACGGTAATGTTAATTAATTAGTCACTGAAATGGTTTGAAATTTATCTTTTATTTTTATTTGGTGGGTGCAGCATTGCAAGCAAGGAATGTCTATAATAGCTGGGAGTGTTCATCACCAGATGGGTTTGCTTTGAACTCAAAGTGGAATGAAGCTGAGAAGTACATATGCAATCCTCTTTCAGGAGAGTTCCCAATGGAGTGTTTGTCTGCTAAAACACTTAGCGGAAGATCCTTTCGTAATTTAACTAACACCCTCACCATGTCTGCTCCTCTTGTTTATAACTCTTCCAATCATTCGCGAAATATGATCCAAACTAAGCCTTCACAAAATCATTATGATGCTACTCGTTTTCCAATTTCAGGTATTAAAGCTCACTTTTGTATTTTTGCTTAATTAATTATTCTTCATGCATTAGGATCTTCTTCTTGATTTGACCTCTCTGAACTTTAAAATTATCTCGTATCATTATCTTCTAACTACCAGTTGCCACCTCGTATTTTGCTCGGCAGAGGATCCTGTTCCAATTTTTAATGCATTTAAAGAGCTAGGTGGTTCGAGTTGGTTTATTTAATTTGGATGCATAAATTTCATGTGTTACAGAGAAGAAAATGGAGGGCCTGAGTAGTACTAGAGATGTGGGGACCCAAAGCACACCATATAATCTTAGTTCTGTTAGCAGTCCTAGCCCTGCTTCAACTCCTTCGATCGCCGAGGGAGCATTGAAGCGATGTGAAGCAGCAGAAGGAGGAGACTCACCAAATTCTAATGCAAAGCTAAAAGCTGAGCAAGAGGTATGTATATTATATATTCTTGAGAACTTATTATTTAAAGGGCAATGACACGTCAGTACTCTTTGCTTTCTTCTTGCACTAAGGATAACAGCTATTGTGCTTGTGTTCATGAATCTTTCTAGTTCCAGCATGTGTATGATGCACTGCATAAGCACAGCTGTGTTGATTTTTTCATTAATAATTCTGCTTCTAAAGACACTGACTATCAAGCAAATCCTGATATATTGATTTTAGAGACGGTACATGTTGAGTCCTTCCAAAGTGGAGGACTGATAACAGATGGCTCTGAAATCTGGTCCCCATTTCTACAGTGCCCACAACTTATCTACGAGTATCATGATATTTTAAAATCTTCAAAAAGAAAAAGAAGGGGAAAAAAAAAAAAAAAAAGGTATTTGTAAGTTTTACAACACAAATAATTGAAATGTTACCCTAAGTTTGATGGGTTCAAACATGTGTCCCAATTGTACAAATAATCCAAAAAGGAACCTAACTTGTTCTTCTCCAAGTGGCCTGCTTTCCAGCAAATCTAGTTACATTTGTCTGCGCTTTGAAGGCAACTTACCAAAGAATTTTTTCAGAGTCCAAAGAGAACAGCTAGAAATTACAAAAATCCATATGCTTAATATTTCTTGGTGTTTATTTCTCTTCTGTTTGTTTTATATGAGCCACAAAAGATGCTTAACTGCAAAAATGTTGAAAAGGAACCTTTGCTTTTGCTTTTAAGTTTTAACCCTAATTTATTACTCCATCGTTCTTTGATTTAATCGATGAAAATGCCCAATCACTGCCTTGTGTCAACACTTTCCCAAAAATAGCAACAATTTCAGGGCTGTTCACAACATTATGTTACCATGCAATATGATTTTTCTGGATCATTTGCACTTGCCATTCACATCAATGCCACCCCATTGGCCACTGATAATGAATAATTGTTGTTGTTTTGTACCTGACCACCTGCTGTTGACCGTTGAGACTTGAGAAGGAGAATATAATGGAATACATAGTACAAAATCGTTTTAGAGAAAAAAGGTTGCTAGTGGGTTCTTCAGGTACTTACAGGATGTACACTACTTGGTGAAATTATTGTAGAATTGTAATTTGAAACGTTGCGCTTGTAGCTTCTGTGACTTGACGGTTAATATTACAAATGTGGCCATAAGAAAAGTCATTTTTTACGACGGTAAGTAGTATATAATCTAGTGTGACCCCCCTATTTTAGAGATTAAAGTTGTGTAGGGAGACTACTCTTTCGGTAGGATGGATGTACTCTATGTTGTGTTTTGTTTACTCGTGCCGAAATATAAAGAAGGGAACCGTACCATAGTTAGGTAGTAAATCACTTCTTTCAAGTTCCCTAGTGTGCGTTACCCGAGTTTGATTATTTTTCAAATAGCTAAATGTGGTTCCTGTTCAATAGGGTCTAGATATCTGGACTGCCTTGTGACAATATTAGTCTAGGAAGTTTTTAGACATTTTGACAGATTTATGATCATAAATGTCCGTAAATTTATAACATAATTAGTACTAATAAAACAATGATGTTACGTTTATTTAGTTGAAATATTTGGTTGTATCTCAATTAGTATGCAACTAATAAAAATTTATTATTTGAATTAAAATTGACAACACTTAATAATTATTTATCACTTGAATCAATTAGATCATAATATATTATTTATCACATCTATTGAAATATAACTAAGCATTCCAACTAAATAAGTATATTATTTTTGTTAAAAAAAATGGTGAAAGAAATGTACAAGAAACATATGAAAACTGCACTGAAAATGACCTTCCTAGTTCCAACCACCAATTTTTGCTCACCTTTCATTAAAGTTGAGGTTTGTGGCATTCTTGAAAATGACCCTTCATTCAAGATGGTTGAATATGAATGCTGATAAGGTCTTGCAAAAAATAAAAATAAATTTACTTTTTCTTTTTCTTTTTTTAATGGTTAGATATATTGGTAATGCAATCTAGAAATTTATTAAAATGCTCGAATTGATGTCCTCAAAATTATTGAGAGTGGCCGCTCAACATTGTGCAACAATCCAAAAAAATAATATTTGAACAAACACATAAAATAGGGGCAACAAAAAATCAGTTTTCGTATTAAAGCATTTTCAGTAAAATGTAAAGATCGTGCTGTTCTATATCTCTCGGAATAAAATATGTATCAGTTTTAACTTTGTGGCGTTAACATAAATCCTCTTAATAACAATGGTTGAAAAAAGTACCCCACTAAACATGCTTAAGTACCAAAAAATTTGTGGGCATAACTGCAGTAACGAAATTCCTTTTAGACAAATTTTTAATATCGCCCTAATGTAGGTTGTAAGATCAATAAGCAAGGGCATGATTGATGATATTAATGTCAGTGTTGGTTATTGAGTTGCAGGTTGAAATCAAAGAACCAAGAGAGAAAGAAGAAACAAAAAGAGATGATAACAAAGAAGATCAGAAAAAGAAAGGCTGCATGAACAACAGTAGCAGCAGCAGCAGGAGCGGACAAGCTGGGTGCTTGTCATGGATGAGAAAAAGGCAGAGACACAAACACAAACCAAGAAAGAAGCATAATTTTTTACTTCGTCTTAGAGGGTGCTAATTGCTGGAAACCAAAGTTAACCCGAAAATGGTGAAGATTATTGGAAGCCAATATCATGATTTTCTTTTCTTATTTAGCTTATATGCTCGTGTGAGGGAAATTGAGAGCAATCATGATTCATGATGTTGCAGAGATTAAAGATTATCTCAAACCTATGGTAGTTTTTTTTTTTCTGAGGTTTTGTTTATTTTTTCCCTCCTTAGTTATTTTGTTTCTTGTTATGGTGAATATGGCTGACAACTTTTAGGTTCACGAGCGTCCTTTGCTTTTTGGCTCTAGAATAGGAATGATTCTCCAGGGCTACTTTCTCGTTTTCTCTCTCTTTCTTGCACACAAATATTTCCTGGGAAAATCATACCTTAAAAGATGGTTGGTGGTATGGAAGAAAGAGAAAATGAAAGATTCCCAAGGATCAGTCTAAAATTCTCTCCCACTGTATATCAAATGCACTTTGCCAAGATGTTTGTAATTTTGTTGTCGTAACTTTTATTAGGAAGTTGGGTTGCTTCAGGTAAAGATGATGCTTTTGAGAGTTACTTTTCTGAAAAGGAAACCACATTTCTGAGAACCTGAAATCCAACAAGCATCATCCCCATTTGAGGGATGAATGGATAGATATCCTCTAGCATTCTGAATTTCCTCTCTCTTGCTCATTTCAAACAGGCAGGCATGCAAACACAGACAATTCACAATTTTTCTGAACAGTACACACTAAAAAAAACAAGGACATGACTTCAAGAATTAGTGTGTGTTTTACTTGGTTTTTGCTGGAAAAAAGGAGCCAAGGAAAAGGAATCAGGTGGGTTCAGCTGCCACCGTTTGAATATTCCTGGTTTTCAAATCCTATACATCTGATAAATAGTTTCTTGTTTTTTCTTCAAAATATTATAGACAGAATTATATCATCATCTCAAGGTAGTCTCTCTAAGGAAATGGCAGTCTAATCAAGTTTATTATGTTTTATTTATACAGATGTTGCAGGAACAAAGGTGAGACACAAATAACCCCATTTAAAATGACTGAACAGAAGTTTAAAAAGCACGACAAACCTCAACAGCTCTATAGAGGCAACTACCAACAGAAAAGCAATTCAAACTTGAGTCATTGGTATAGTTCACTGATTCATGGCCTTCAAAGGGTAATGCATGCACTTGGAGGCCAAAGAAACTGACGAACCAACAGCCACCAAGTTTGTACATCTTTGTTGAATTTGTATTGCTGCGCATGATAGCAGGCCTTGCAGCAGCAGTGGCTGAGTTGTTTCAAAGCTCAGTCTTCCGGAATCCCAACTCCATCTTCATCACTTAGTCAACTGGTCCCATGAGTCTGTCTAAAATATGAAATTAGGGTTTCGGTTTCAATTTACTTGGCATGATTCAAATGAAACTGTAAAACAGGTGAATTGGAAGTCAAAATTAAAAATTTTCCCCTCAAAAATATGCTCAAGAATTACGCATCCCCTTCACAGGAGGGTCAACTATTCCATCATTTCGCTAGATGGCATTTGCCAGATATATGCTGCATGGTCAACTACATGAGCAACAAATCATGTTCTCTTTAGCAGTGGCAAATAGAGCAGGAATGTCTCATCAGCAAAATAGCAATGCAAGAGCAGGTAAAAAGTTCATTCCAACTAAGGAATTCAATGGATGAACATACCTCCAAGAGCTCAGTGTTCTCTCAAAGCCCTGTGCACTACTAAATGGATGAGAAAACTGTAGCTCACAACTTCAGAAACTTAATGACAAATGAGACCATGGTAGTCAGAGAGAACACATGACAGACAACTGAAAATCAAGCCATAATGAGTCATATCTTGAACATTATTAAATTACAAAAACTAATAAAATAGTAACAAAAAGAAGTTCATAAATACTCACCACCCAGAAAGGAGCATATTTATCCAGGATCTTCCAAAACAGGCACAATCATCTAACATTTCCAGGAACGTTGACATCCTAAAACATAACCAACTTTAATTATAGTATCAATAAATTGATGCATATGTTAAGAGCATTCAAACATGAGATAAAAAGCTCACCACTAAGCAAAAGATAAATCAAGCAACTTCAGGAATTTGCATATACATAAAGATTTCCTGCTTAACAGAGACAAACATTGTCAAGACTATTTTGATAGGACAAAGCAGCTTCTAGGAGACAGATAAAAGCTACCCTTCGGAGTCTAAAGTAGATATATTAATAATAAGCAATAAATTTAATTGAAGTTAGAACAATACTGCATCAATAACAAATTATACATTTTAACTCCAGTTTTCCCTTACTCTGAATTGTTCAGTGCAGAGGGATGGGGAGAACACAAAGATTTTGAAAGAAATAGCCAAATATTACCTTGTCCAAGAATGAGAAGTCCATTAGCAGCCAGAGGTATAAGATCTTGAATCTTTTCACCAACAAAAATAGCTTCAATAACTAGCAGGCGAACAAAAATAATTCAGATTATTGGAAAAAATGCCAATTAGAAGCTAAAGTTTTTTTTATCCTAGAAAAGAAAAAGTTATTACGAAAATATCTTCCAAAGAGGAAACATTAGTAGCAAAAGGATTCTCTCAAAACCACTTCCCAGATTGCATAACTTAGATGTAAAATAACAAATATGCTCCACAACAAAGGAACCTCATAAAGTAAGCAAGAGAATTGACGGGTTCATGTCTATAATTCAAAAAGTTTTAAGCCAGCAAGGCATGGAAATATAGAAACCTGAGCATTGCGTTAGGCTTTCCCCACTTTCATTTCTATCATTTTCATTATCAGCAGCATCCATGTCAGTCACAACCATCACATTCACAGAATGGTATCCATCAGTAATCCATATGGTTTGTGTACCTGAAAGAAATTCCAACCGTTCTTCAGTTGCTAAAGATAGTTAAATGAAGACCATAAACTTCCATCTTTCCCACTTAAGCGGACACTTAAAAACATAGAAATCAAATAATACAACAAGGTCATTAATAACTGTCATGATTCACGCATAAATAATGATATTGTTCATTTTGGGGTCTACTTGCACGATTTTACTTCAAAAGCATATATATAGCACATGGACACTCTCTCTAAAATAGGAAATATGGTACTAACTACTAACACATTCCATCTTAAACTCCTTCCAACAATGTCTCAAGGATTACAATCTACTCTCACACAAGCCAAATCCACTTTTAAGGATCTTTCTAGACTATGAACTTTGAAATGAGTCCACCTTTGTTGCCTTTTTCAATGACACTCCCAAAAAGAAAAATATTGTCAAATTTCATCATAGCCCCTACATGTTTTTGATTCACCCAAAAACCCTTTGGACCGTTTGAAAGGGACTCCTTAATGTGGGAGTCATTTTGACCCCTCTATGCCTCGAGAGTCATAAATCTTGGACATTGCAACAATGACTATGTAAATTCATAACCCTCTACTCTTTTTTATCCTTAAAAGTCATTAATGAACCTAGTGCATAAGCAAGGCTCCCTACACACCTCTCAACATGCAAATAATAATGTTGAAGTTCTCTCTAATGAAGCCTTCAATGCAGTCAGAAAACCAACAATAGAACAACCATAAAACTTAAGAAGATGAAAGAATTTACAGCAGCATACGTAGAGAAATATCTGGATGAACAGCCAACTTTTGGACATTCATAACATGAGGCAACTGCCTTATGTGACCGGTTATATTGGATCCAGCAACTGAACTAGAAAGGTGCAACATATGTAAATCTCCAGAAGAATCCAAGATCAGAAATTTTTTCAGGGAGACTGCTTGGATGGAAATTGGCTTCAAAGACATCAAAGGCATTTTCGTAGACTTTAAGCCTTCAACCTCCTTCATCCTAAATGCCAAAAAACATGCACCTCCTCCATCAGAGTCTTGCTTGTATTTAACAGACCTCTGCTTTACTGCAGAAGAAAGAAAAAAAGGCAGAATCAGCTTTACAAGACATTGGTAATCAAGATGTCTTCAAGTCTTTGATTGCAAGCAAATATTATGGACATAAAAACTGTAGAATTATACAGAAATAGGCAAATCAGATTGTGTACAGCTCACTGAATTGTTTTCCTAGAAATAACAAGGACAGTGTGAATCAGTCAGTGACCCAACAACCATATAGGAAAAAAAAAAACAACTCAAGAGACAGCTCCCTATCAAAGATATGCTTCTTATAATTAGTAATTTACCATCGAGAGGCATCCTTATGATTTAAACCAAAGGACAGCACCTCGCTTAATATGAGTAGCACCCATTTCCTGGTACAACAAGAAATACCTAGAAACAAATTGTCAGAACAAATTACAAATAAGATACAAAATATTGGTGCAAGTAATGGGAGAGAATCCATGGATATTGAAGTTAGTTAATGAAGTTGCAATAAACCACATATTAAGACAATTTTACCACAAGATACGGAGATATTGAAGCATAGAGGAATTACACGGGCTAAAATCAGTGACCAAGGTTCTTATCAGTTCAAAAAGATGTTACCAGGGCTAAGTTGGATACAAAATCGGCCAAACACACAAATCCATTGACATTTTTACATAACAAATAAAGAGGTATGAAAATGCCTTCAAATTCATACTAGACCACATCATTAATTAAATTACATTTGCATATTTCTTCTTGACATGGTTAGTCAACCCGATGAACCTATGAAAATAGCATATGGGGAGATAGAAACTAATGCAAAGAAGTCATCAACACTTCATTTAAAACAAAAATGACTGTCCAATTCACAAAAAATCTCAAAGCACAGTACAGGAAGGATTTTTTTGTTCAGCACTTCATCCAGTTACACTGGATACACCAAATAGTCCAGCAAAGCAGAGGTGTATAATCTACAAACAGTGTTCTGAAGAGCAGGGCGTATTTATTATTGGCCTTAAACAGACCTTCTACATCCCTAGCAGTGTTCGTTATTTGACTTCAATAGGTTATTTCATCCCCATTCCTAAGAGGTCAGAGCAATAGGATCAAAATTCAATACCGGGATCATCACTCAAATAGGTAACAAAAATTCCTCCAAATGATTGGATTTGGATTGCAGAAACCACCTATATTGAACTATTAGCCATCTCACTATCTAATGAAGCTGTTGAAATTTATGCCACACTTCAAATAAACCTCATTGTCAAATCTCCCTTGCTCCTAATCCTGCCCAGGGATTTTGAATCATTTTAACTTCCCTTCTACCTCACTAATTATGCGACATATTTCCTAGCATGCAGAATTGGAATTGTGTAATGTGCATTTGACAATACCATGTAGAATTGCCTCTAAATCGAAACCAAAAAGGAATTCAACTTGTTATCCCACTCTTTCCAATGGGAACCTTCATAAACAAAAACTGAACTAAACATAGATGACTAAACTGAACAAAAATTCGAATTGCTGGGAAGGTTTTAGGCTACAAATGGAATTTACTCAACACAAACTAAATAGGTTTCAATCATCTATATTAGGATATGTACATAAAGAAAAGAAAACCACACTAAAAATAACATATAAAAATAAAACTCAGAAACTTACCAGAAACACGATGCTTGTCAATCTTCTCATCCAAATAACCATTGCAAGCAATCCTTTCAGTTGGCCCATCAAAACCATAATCCCCAATAATCCCATTCGGCAAACTGGAATTCTTAACTTTCTTCACCTTCCCTTTAACCAAACTTCTCAAATTCAAAACTCTAACCCCATTGTCCTCTCCCAAAATCATGAATCCAAAAGACAAACTCAATGACCAAACCGGTTTACAACACTCAATCACAGCACACCTCATCAACTTAACTCTCACCCCATCATCACCATCTCCATCACCATCCATCAACTTCACACCAAAAACCCAAATTTTAGAGCTTGAAAAGGAGTACATTGCAAAGAAATTAACAGACCCAACAAGCTTTAATCCAACCCCATGATTAATATCCAACAAAACCCCCAACTTCTCATCAAAGGAAACACCCTTTTGCTTGCAAAAGACCTGAGCTTTCCCATAAAAATTGTTTCTTTTCAAAACATACAATCTTAAAACAAGCTTAGGCTCACTTCTATGAGGACCCACAGCAATAAAAGCCACTCTAGGGTTAGGGTTAGGGTTAGGGTTAGAGGTATGATTTAAGAGCAAAAAGGCGAATGAATATGAAGGAGAAGGGACTAAAACTTGAGGGGTTGACGGGAAAGATGAGAGGGTAAAAGGGGAAATTGAAGAATAAAGAGATATAGAAGAATCAGAATGCATAAGGGCCAAAGAAAGAGAATTTGGTTCGTACAAGGCTGAGGTTATTTGGGGTGGTGATGAAGGAAGAGAAGGATTTGGGAGACTGAGTTTTGAGGCTTGTGAAATAACAACCATTAGAAACAGAAACAGAAACAGAACCAGCAGTTGAATTTTGTTTTTGTTTTTGCTGTTGTAAGAATTTGAACAATCATTCGGTTGGGATTTTGAGAGAAAAATGCAGAAAGATTTTGAGCTTCGACGGGTTTGGTCTTTTTGTTTGCTTTTTTTTTTTTTTAATTTTTGGGTTTAGTAGCGATTGGATTAGATTAAATTTAATGGTGTGACCCAAGAATTAATATTTATTATTGCGGAGTTGTTTTCAAGTCTAATTTTGTCTTAACTTTGCGATTAGATCTTGAAGTCAATCATTAATTCAGGATTTTGGCGATATTTCGGTTTTGTTTTTCTTTTCGAAGAAAAGAGTCCTGTTATTATATTTTTACAAGTTGCTTAAAAACACTTCTTGAAAAAATTAAGGGTTGGATCACGATATTCTATTCGAATTACAATATTATCTATATATTCTTTTGTAATAATTTTAGACATCAACTACTCGTTTCTAGGATTATAATTTTAAAATTTTTAAAGATTTATGTTTATCTAGAAAAATTATGATTAAAATGTGCAACCAAAAATAAATAATTCAAAGCGCTTATAATATGTTCGTGCCTTAAAACTTCTATTACAAATATTTGTCGATTCGGAAATATCTAAAGACTTAAAATAAATGGAACAGCACTTGTCAAAACAAAAACGAAGTGACTATTTTTTTATTATAAAAAATCTCATCATAATCTAGACTCGTTTATAGGCTAATTTGGGACTGTGATAGATGATTAAATAAATTATTTTTGTTATATAGATAAAATAAATTATTAATTAAAAAATAATTTAGTATTTGATAAATTATGTTGCTGTAGTTACTGTGAGTTTAAAAAATATAATACATGCTATTTGTAAATTTTATTATGAAAGTATTATTTTATTATATAATAACTAAAATAGACATAAGTTTAAATTACTTTTATTTTTATAATATGTTTAATAAATTATTTTAAAATATTTTTTAAATACATAAATTACATAAAGTGAAAAAATCAATTAAATAAAATCTAATAAATTTAATTGTTACATAAAATATGACAAAAAATTCATATTTATACATAATTTAAATCAAATAAAACATAATATTTATTACATTCATATTAAATGGATAATAGAGAGATCATATAGTAATTGTGGTAGTAATTTAATTGTGGTGATAATATGATATATAATAATTTATATATTATGGTTTATGAAAAAATAAGATATAATTATCTTTTTGTTAAAATACTGAGGTTATAATATAAATTTTTAAAAATTGTGGTCACTTATTTAATAAACTGCTTATAAAAAGTAATATCTTACATGCTTTTAAAAGCTACTGGTAAAATAAGAAAAATTATTAAATAAACTATTCTTACGAAATTTACCAAATACTATTTTTGTCAAAAATTATGAAATAAACAGTTTGTTAAATTTCAATCTCAATCTCAAACGATACTTAATGGCAAATTTAGGATTGCGATTGTTGATAAAATAAGATGCTGATACTGTGCCGATGAAATAAAGTACTGATTAAAAAAGTAGTTTTGTGTTTGGTAAACTGTGTTGTTACAGCTATTGTGAGTTTGAAAAGTATGGTATATCCGTTTAGTAAATTTTATTACGAAAATACTATTTATTATATAATTACCAAAATAGACATAAGTTTAAATTACCTTTTATTTTTAGAGTATATTTAATAAATTGTTTAGATATACCTTTTTTTAATGTGTAAAATTACATGAAGTAAACAAAACTTAATTAAATAAAATATAAATAACTTCATAATCTGTTACATAAAATATGATAAAAAATCATATTTATATATAATCCAAATAAAATAAAAAGTAATGTGTATTATAATCATATTAATCTATTATAATAAAATGCCTTGAATTTTTAATATGGAATACAATTCAAATCAATGAACAATAACATATTAATGCTCGAAATTTTAAATGTATACTATTCTTATAAAAGCATGGAAATAGAAAAAAATATTTATATATATAGATTAAATTTTAAAAACTATAGTTATGAAATTAGAACACTAGATCAAAACTAATTTCGCACCGTACATAACATATGTAGTTATGGTGGTAACTAGGTTGTGGAGTAAATATAATATCTAATTATTTATATATTAAGGTTTATGGATAAGTAAGACATAATTATTATTTTTTAAAATACTAAAATTATAATATGAACTTTAAAAATGTGTAATAGCTTGTTAAATAAATTACTTATAAAAAATAACTTCATACCTACTTTTGAAAGTTGTTGATAAAATATAAAAAATTATGAAATAAGTTATTTTTATAAAAAATTATGAAATAAACAGTTTTGGATTTTAATCTTAATCTCAAACGGAGTATACTGTTGCCGCTGTGGTATCATACACAATACTTCAACTTTCCTACATTTTCAGACATACACGAGTTAAATTCCTAACAATATTTCACTAATTTTAGCTATGAAATTGAAGTTGAAAAATATTTGTCGACATCCTAATGTTAGGTCTATTAGTGGGATTGGGTAATCAAAATCTGGAATAAGATTGATTGATAATATTTACTTGTTAAAATATAAGTGGAAATGAGAATGAAACATATAAATTATTATTATTATTATTATTATTATTATTATTATTATTATTATTATTATTATTATTAATGAGAGCTCTATTCTCATAGGATTGAAAAATAAGTTAATATTTCTTAAATGTTCTATTTTATCCTACTAAGATTTTATAATTTCACTTTTATTCTCAATTAAAATACTATTATATTATTGTTATTGTTGTTGATGTTGTTAATAATAATAATCATTATTAGTATTATTATATGCCCACGCATTTTATTTATACATGTTAGTTGTATGAATGTTACGGACGGCATGTCATTTTTTTTTTATCTCATGAGTGACATGTCTTGTTTTAACAAAACAGTAAACGATAGGTTATTTAAAATTTGTGTGCTGATAAATTTTATCATTACTATTATTACTAATATTACTACTGCTACTACTATAACATTTGTAATAGATAATAATAATAATGCTAAAGATAACAATTAATTAAGGACATTTTGGTAACTTTTAATAATTTATTTTAATTTTTTAGATAAAGTGAATATACCAATGAGAATATAACATATTGCAACTTTTATTCCTACAACTAAATAAATAACTTATTATGATTTTAATTTCAACTTATTTCAATTATCAATCGATAAATGCACAATTAAAATATTGGAAGTAATATCATAAAAAAGTTGATTATTTATACAATTTTATAGCAGTTATTTTTTCAAAATAACGTTCACTGCCAGATGCTAGTTACGTGTGGACAACTGGTTGGTTCAATTGGGTACTGAATTCTAAAGAAATGATAAAAAAATATAACAAAAAAATTGAACCAAAACCAAAATTTTCAATCAGGTCCTTCAAATATTTATAAATTTTTAATTTCTTACACAATTAACTTTTTTTTCGTATGTCCTCTTAAATCATGCCGTTTGGCACAACTTTAACATAAAAAAAATATTAATGGTTTTTTTTACAGTGTTTCAATTTTAAGAAAAAAAAAATATTGAACCTTAAAGAAATCAAACTGAATTGGTTTTTTGTGAAATTGTTCTATTTTGCCCCACCCTAATGCTAATCGTATCTTTTTCTTTTTAAATAATATTTGCTTCTCAAAATGATTGCATACATTTTTTTTTATTTCATGCCCAAAACAATCCGACTTAATTGATAGGTTATTGTATTATTATTATTATTATTATTAACAATAGTTATTTTAAATACTAATAACGATTATCACAATTATTATAATAAATAATGACAATAGTCAACTAAATTTTAATAGCTTAAAAGCAATTTATTTCAAATTTAAGACAAAGTAAGCACATCAGTAACAATATAATTCATTTTAATTCTGACTCCTACTATAAAACCTAGGTAAATTCAATATCAACAAAATACGAAAGAGATGCTAGGTTTATAAAGGTTGATCAACACTTTAATTGCCAAGATATATTTTGGAGCGTATGGGCAGTCTATAAACAAAATCATGTGAGCATTGTTAAGGTATAAAGCAGATAATATTATCAGGTTTGAGTTGGGCCATGATAGATAGTATTAGAGTGGCCCTAAGCGTCCTCTTGAACAATGGTGAACAAACCTCAGTGAGGACACTAAGTCCTTAAGATGGGGTGTATGTAATATCTTAAATAAATCTCACATCGATAAAGCATATGAGAGATGTTGGATTTATAATAGGTGATTAATAGTTTAATTAGTAAGATGTATTTTGGGGTGTATGGGACCCTAGAAACAAAATTGTGCAAGCCTTGTTAGGACTAAAGCGAACAATATTTTACTAGATCTAAATTGAGTCATGACACCTATAATTAAAATAAAAAACTTATTCTTATTCCTACTCACATTTTAATTTCATTATATTTCAATTATCGATTGATAAACGTACTATAAATATATATATATACACGATACCGTGCTAACTGAGTTTAATCATTAGCATTTACTAGGCTGATAATAGGGAGGTGCATTAAAAAAAAAAAAAACTTTCACTCAACTGAGCAAACTCAAATGAGTGGGAACTGACGATTAAAAAACAGTAAAAAAATGACATTGTTTATGGCGTTGATGGGATAAACAAAACACAAAAGGGCTTCAAGTGAGTTACTCCTTTGATGATAAGAATAGCATAATGTTACGGGCTGCGCAATTTCAGCCCAAAAATGGCCCAAGGACATGAGCCAAGATGTGCTATCTTAACCCGATTCCGGAAACTTTCGTAAAATTTCAACAACTCTAACACAATTGTACATACACTAGAATTCTATAGATTTTGACACATGTACATAGAATTCTCTAACCTTATAATTCTCTAGAGCTAGCCAAGCTTCCCTATAAATATGGGTGAGCTATAGGCATTTGAAAATTAACCACATCAATCAAGCATCCAAGCATCAAAGCACTCTTGTAAACTTTCTTTCGAGTAATACAATTTTCACATTTTACTACATTGCTCACTAGCTCTCTATATTCTCTTTAGTATTTCAAAAAACCTTTTGACTTACCTATTGAGAAGCTCAAAGGTTGTCTAAATGTCATACGAGTTTGTTGTATAAAATACTCATTCCTTAACAATAAACTAGCAAAAATGATTACTCTGGGCGAAATTTGATCGGGTAAAGCATTGTTTTCTTTGGACAAGAGAAGGTTTTTTTTTTTTTGTTATGAAAGAGAGAAGTTTTTTTGGGTTCAAGAAAGAACGAAAGAGCTTTTTCATTTCCACTCTCACCATCAACTGACTGAATAAGGCAGTAGCCATCAATCAGTTCCATTTTTTAATTTCAATCACTAGATTACATAAATTACAATCTAACGACAAACTCATGAAATGAGAAAAAAACGTGGTACCATACCACCGTGGTGGCAACGTAACTAAAGCCCATAATTTTTTTTTAATTTTTGGAATAGCTGAACCGCATAATTAAAGTCATGTGTACTGGCATGCAAAGGAGAATCAACATTTATAATTCAAAACTTGAGATCAAATTTATTTAGTTGAAAAGAAATTAATTCTTCCATTGTGTAAAATGATTCCAAAATTGTTACAAGACCGTGACCAATACTAACAATGTGAGGGCAAATTCAATAAAGTTTGGATCTTTTTTTTTCTGGGCAACAAAATGATTTAGCTCTGTTGCCCATTTTCTTTTGAACCAAACCGGTCAAATTAGCTAAATAAACATGTCCAATTAGTTTGACCCTTTTTCAAAAACTTGATAAATTTATTGAGAAATTTTTACCACAATTTAGAAAAATGTGTAAACAACTCTTATTAAAATAGTCATGAGAGATAAAAAAGAATATTTTTTTCAACAGAGGTAATAACAAAAACAAAAAATAAAAATAAAAATCATCCAATTCATTTGTCAAAAATAAGGGTTGGCAATTGAGACATCTTGATTGGGATTGGCCAATCTCGATCATGAATCGAGAGGAAAAATCGTTTTGAATCATGTCCTAATAATAAATCAGAACAAAAATGTGTTATGATCCTGTCTCATTTAAAATCTTAAATCTTAATTAAAATTTTGAATGTCTTGAATGACACGAATTTATTGTGATATAATGCAAGTTATGTCATAAATAATATATTATATCTAATCTCTATATAGTAGAATGCTCCGAATTTGTGAGTTCATATACATGCGATTCTAAAAACTCAGATTTGAGCTTCACTTTACAGCATTGTCGGGACATTCATGAACTTATTTGGGATTTTCAAACTTCTGAATAATAAATCTTGAGACATAGTTGGATCCCAAATCATAATCCAAATAGAAAATTAGGACAAAAAAATTGTATAAAATCCCACACTCTTGATCCCGAATCCCAAAAATTTTGCCAAATTTATGTTAATTAAATAATGGCCACGTGATGAGTAATAAATATTATTGTGTACAAAACCAAATGGTTAAGTTTGGTTCGCATGTGATAATATGCTGGTGCAATTTCTCGGGGAAAAATAAATTAAGTAAACAATCACATTTTCCTTTGTTTATCTTGTAAATTTATAGTGATCAATTCAAATCTTAAAATCTTTCAGACTCTGTCATAATAAAACTAACCAACCAAATTATTCATAATTTTTTTATCCATTATTTTCTATAAGTATAACAAGAATAAAACTTGAATGCTACCTCTAAGCACATTGCTCCACTTCAATCAACTACAAGACTATAACGTTCGATTATACTAAAAATCTGTTGTATAATATTTAAAAAATTAAAGTTAAAAAGGTTATTTATCTATATGGTGATCAAGATTAGGGTTACGGGTAGTGCTGCAACATATTTTTGGGTTGGGTTCTTAGTTTCTTCTACTTTAACCAAACTATCTCCAATTTTGGCATCAAATAACACATGCGGTTTTTTTTTTTTTCCTTCTCTCTCTCTCTCTTCTCTCTTTCTTCCTGCCAGAACACTAGTGCACTACCACAGACATTATCATATTGTGTTGTCGTTGGAGGTGGTGCTGGCAAAGCACTCAAAATACAACCATGCATATCACTATTGCGAGTTTGAGACCACAATACAGCAAAAGTTGCTCTCAAAAGCTACCAAAGAAAGCAAAACATCAGTAACAAAACCACAAAAAAAAAGAAAAAAAAAAAAAAACACCCACCTTGTTATTTGCCCATCACCATCTTCATCATCATATCACTGGAGCTAATATGCTTATTCACTTGACTAAAATACAACCCAATTACAGATATCCTCACATCCATAATTAATTAGTGAAATTATCAATGGCTGCACCAGGCTCACAAGCCTTAGCAGCAGGGGAGGGCTCAACACCAGGGTGTGGATCCACTGGCTTCCCCAGAAGCACTTCTGGCAAGTCCTTAATGCCCTTCAAGTAAAATGTGTAAAACAGCTTAAATGGAAACACAAGTTGCTGCAGCTTAACCTGTCCATACACTCCCTCGAAGATGCCGGATCCACCTGTCACAGCCAGATAAGTGTCCTCATAGGTCAAATACGGTCCTTGCACTGCTATGTGACCGTAGTCTCCAAAGTAGAAGCTGTAAATTGCTTCATATCGGTCACCTTTCTTTTCCGGTTTGTTTTCGATCAAGATGCATATACCCGCTGTTATTCCCACCCTCTTTTGCAGGTCTCCCGTATATAACTGCAATTTAAATTAAAAATATATAATGCAGGCCGTACGATTACGAATTAAGAATAAATAATACATGTACTTGTGATGACTGATGATTATAATGATTAAAGTTCTCAAGTGCAGACGTCTGCATTTTGAAGTAAAGACTTAAGTTAGATGATGCAATCTAGTTAAATCCACAGCTTAACATGTTACCCCAATTAAAAAGCAAAAATCTTAGTTCCCAAGTATTTCAAAATGAGAAAAAATTTCCCTGAAAAAGGGTTATTGTTGGTAATATTTTCCAGGAAAAAATAATATATTCTTACAAATGCAATATAGAGAAATTTACCCAATAAGCAGAAAGGGTTTAGGATCATAATTAGATCAAGAAGTATTGGCATTTATGATATATTTAGATATTTGTGGGATGATGCGAAAAAACAGAGGATCTATATATTGGCATTTATGATACATTTAAATATTTGTGGGATGATGCGAAAAAACAGAGGATCTATATGAACTTGAAAATAAATTTAAGTTAAAAAAAAGACTCACTTTGTTACTAAAAGGGACAAGATCACCAAGTGAATTCACAGGTTTCTGGCTCAAGCGAAGATAAGCTGGGCTGCCACGATCTCGCTCGTTGATCTCATACACATGAAGTTCTTGAACTTTGGCTACACAAGCAACAACAAGCAGTAAATAAAAAAAAAAAAAAAAAAAGTGATTCTAGCAAGTAAGAGTGAAGTGAAAATACTAACTGGGTCGTGGATCGTCTGATGGGTTAGCTTGCCTTCTGCACGTGAAAGATCTTTTGGGTACTGAGAAGTTGCAGCTTCTGGTGGCTTGCAGGTTGAGGCACTGAGTGATCAGAAAAGGATTAGTGAACTTAAATGGTACTAAAATTGATGATGATTTGGTTACTGATGTTGAATTGGCTAGTTTGACAGAAGCAGAGGAGATGGTTCTCAAAGCAGCGCTTGAACAAGCCATTGGCGATAAATTTTTGTCGATAATTTCGGTTGTTGGATGAGTATTCGACTGTTTGGGAGGAGAGAAAGTGAGGGAATTTTCGGATGGGAAAGCGTAGGTCAGTGCAGTGGGGGTGTTTTTCTTCTTTTTTTTTTTTTTTTTCACAGAGGAAAAAAATTGTTTTATGGTGATTTTGGCTGTACGGAAAGACGGTGCAACCGGTGGTCTGCGCTGATAAATTTGGATCACACGTCACACGAGGTATTAGGTATTTGTCAATGAGTCTTGGTAATGTCGATGTGGAAAAAGTAAGATCACGTGAGATTGTATCTCTTAAGAACTTTCTTCTGTATTTCATCACGTGATTTGGACGGTAGACGTTTTTATTTATTTTTAGGAATCTTTTTTGAATCAATTTTCTATAAATCTTATATTTGCTAATGGTCGGTTAATGTTAAGTATAAGGACCTTGACAAGTTAGGTAATATACATTAATTTAATAGTTTTTATCAATAACACACATATAATTTTTATTGGTTATATTTTTATATTACTAATAAAAATTATTAGGTTAATGTATGTAACCTAAGTTTATATAACTAGACTTATCAAATTGGATTGATGTTTTTTTTATATCTTAGTCTATATTTCTCTTCATAATTTTTTTTATTAATCTATAAGTAAAGAGGTCCTGCTTAACCCCTTACTTTTGAGTGATTTTTAATTAAAATAAAAAAATCAATTAATTTTTTTGAATGGTGTTTGTAGTTTTTAACTTAATTCTTTTATTTTATATTAGTTCATATTAATTATAATCGATGTTCATTCACTGTTTAATGAGATAAATTAATTGATTTATTTAAAATTTATAAAAAAAATATCAATCTTAATGAACGATAATATCACATGTCGCATTATTTAAGATAAAATTTTTAAGATTTACTTATTAGTTAAACTCATCCCATGTGTTAAGTGTCAAATTTGACCAACATGGATGCACAATTACAATATTTTTAAACACACCTTATTTTTATTTTCTCTGGTTCAATTTGATAGAAGTTATAATCATGCACTATCTTATTATATTATTTTAGGTCTTTCTTTTTTTCCCAACTATTTTCTTGTGTTTAAATGTCTTGAAAAGCTACAAGATAACGATTCTCTTGCGTGTTGTGTGAAAATGGAAAAGATGGCCGAGAGCTAGGCAGATAGGTAGTAGTAAATTTGATGCCTTAATACAAACTTTAAATGATAAAATGTAATCTTAAAATGCATTCTTAATACGTATTAACCATATTAGGTTTAATTTTTCTAAAAAATGTAAGTCCAAAAGCAATACCCATCTACTCAAAATAGATAAAATTAAAGGCATGCCTATGCTTTCTTAATCATCACATGCTGTTATTAAATATTAATTCAAAATACTAGTCAGTCGGTAAAATTAGCAACGGTGGCACCAGGCTTACAAGCCTTAGCCAGCGGGCTTGGGTGAACAAAAGGGCTGGGCTTCACCGGCTTCCCCATAAGCTCTCGTGGCAAATCCTTAATGCCCTTCAAATAAAAGGTATAAAACAGCTTAAACGGAAACACAAGCTGCTGCAGCTTAACCTGCCCACTAACACCCTCAAAGATCCCCGACCCTCCAGTCACAGCAAGACACGTGTCCTCGTAAGTCAAATAAGATCCCTGCACTGACATGTGACCGTAGTCTCCAAAGTAGAAGCTGTATATGGCTTCATATCTGTCGCCTTTCATTAGCTTGTGCTGGATCAAAATGCAAATTCCTGCTGTAATTCCCACCCGCTTTTGCAAGTCTCCGCTATATAACTGCAATACATTAAAATAATAATAATATATGTATCTTCTGGGTACTATGTATATTATCAATGATCTAACATGGGATATTGGCGATCGTGTTGCATTGTCACTCAAATTTTTCTTAATAATTCACACGACTTCAACAAGATTCTCAAACGACGGATTGCTAATTTCACAGCACATTAGTTTGTAATTTGTACAAAGTAATTTACTTTGTTGCTGAAGGGGACAAGATCACCAAGTGAATTGAAGAAAATTTTCTTGCTCAACCGGAGATAAGCTGGGCTGCCACGATCTAGCTCGTTGATCTCATACACATACAATTCTTTAACTTTGGCTACAATCGAAGATAAAACATAAAGAGAATGATTAACAGGATATGTCGAATTTATAAAAACAGAGGAATAATAATTAACTTCGTGCTGATAAATAATCAATATACTAACTGGGTTCATTTGTAGATGGGATCGGGTTATTAGATACGCTTGCGCAAGTGAAAGATCTCTTGGGTACCGAGGAGTTGCAGTTTGTGGTGGCATGGAGATTGATACTTTGATGAGTTGGAGATTTTGGGTTTGTGAGCTTGAATTGTATAAATGATGACTGGGCTGTACAAGAATTATGGACTTGTTTGGCAGAAGAATAAGAAGAAGAAGAAGAAGAAGAAGAAGAGATGATTCTCGTAGCAGAGCTTGAACAAGCCATTTTCCCTTCTTCTAATTCCGGGTTTGGTGGGTATTTGGGAAGGTGGAAATTGATGTAAACACAGCTACGTACTGCTGAGAATAATTACGTATAGAGAATTTTTCTTTACTTTGGTTGCACGGAAGGACGGTGCTACTCGGTCTCCGCGGACATAGAATAGTAGTCAACGAGTCTTCATGACCACGTGGAATTTGCCTTAATTTTTAATGTTGTAAGAACTCTATCCTCGTAATACACGTGCAGTGCCTTGTTTGTTTGGAACTCTACACACGTTGGTGTCCCTTTATTTATTTATTATTATAATAATAATAATAAATTACCAACTTTCGCCTGCTTTGCTTTTAAGCTAAGGGACGTGGCGAGGAAAGTTTTTGGGTTAGTAGACGAGTTACTGTGCGAGAAAAAAATTTAGGAAGTATAAAAATTTAATATCTTGTAGAGCTATTTATTTATTTTTGTATAAAATGTGAGTATATAAATTAATTATAATAATTATTTAATTATATATATTAGTAATAGTTTTATATCATATAAGTTATACTATCGTATAAATAAAAAGAGATTTGAAGATAAAATAATTTATTGTAATAAGATGTATTTATTATTAATTAATTTAATTATGTAAGATTCTATCTTTGTACATAATCAATATGCAATGTGAGGTCATTATTTTTGTCGAAATAATTTAGATTTTTTTTAAAAATCCATCCCATTTATTTTTTAAAACCATAGCTAACTACTATGATGTTTAATGAATATCACAACTTAAAAATTACAACGTCTCATTACTAAACATATTTTAAAAACTCTATTCACCTCTTATTGTTTTTTTTTTTTTTGAGCACAGACAATTTAATTTATTTATCTAAAATGTACTATACTGATTGAAATTGTTGTAGCTTGAAGAAAGGTACACAAAATCTTTTCTACTGTGCCCTGCATTTGTATGCTATAGCTAGAATAATTTAGGTGGTCCTACGTTATTTATTTATAACTTTATGGGGAGGGGTTTGAGCTGCAAGGCTGGGTTATCAACTAGCAATTGAAATAACTATCTCTCTCATGAAGCAGATTTTTGTATGTAATGTAAATTATGAATTGTAATTTAATATCCCCCCTCCCAAGGAAAAAAAAAAAAAAAGAAAGCAAGAAAGAAAAGTGCGTCAATAATTAAGCTCTAGCAACATCGAGATTCAAGAGTGGGGACCTTCTGCTCTACCAGCAAATTAATGTGAAAAACATTTGCTTGCACAAAAGTGGAAGGGGGACCATGCAATTTGCTAAAAGATAGTTCACATTGAATGGTGAAAACAATATCAATAAAATGCATTTGCTTCATTATCATCTTCTTTCTGTAAGTCACCACATTTATTGATAACAAAGACATATAAAGCAATAATAAAGGAATCTATAATTTGTAAAACTGATGAGAGGTAGCTGGAAACTCTCTCCTCTGTGTTTTCAGTTTTGGGGTCCCATTCCCTTCAATGATTTGAACTTCATGCTTGCACGCACTCAAAAAAATAAATAAATAAATAAATAAATAAAAACAATGTAACTTAGAGATTGCCATAATATTATTGGCAAAATCTGTTGAGTGACTTGTTTATGGGCTTGCATGCATGGCTCAAACTAAAATGGAGAGGATCTTTTGTCTTTATGCCCGTCTTAATACCAACTGTGATGTGTATATATCTCTAGCATATTCTAGGTGGGGTTACGTTTCTATTTTGGTTTGACGGATTCATATTAAGAAATCAATTGCGTAAACCTCATTATAACTTGGGTGACGCTATATTGACAAAATTACCCCACCAAGAGAGGAATGTTAACTTTTGAAGTAAAGAAATTAGTCGATGCAGTAAAATTTAGTTATATGCCAAGAAATGATTGGATGCATGTTTATTGCCATATATGAGTCATGAAGAGAAGAAAGAAATCAAAGAAAATACTTAAATTAATTTTCTAATTTATTTATGATCTTGTCTTTATCATATCAAAATTTCAATATCACAAAAAGATCAGGAGTGCAAATTAGAACTGAAAAGATGATAAATGTATATATCTGGAGTCATGTAGAAGAAGCCAGTCCATTCACATGACAAATACACCGATATTTACTGTAAGAATGCTCTTGTCACGAGTTGATGACTTCAATTCAAAAGAGTTAATTAAAACAAGAAAATTGAAAAATACCTCGAGGGGTGTGTGAAAGAGAAGAACGATATAATGCTGCGGTGCTGTTGTTGATAACTTGATAGACCGGGCTCGGCAGGGTTTCAGGCCTAGCGGTGGGCAGTGGCAGCCACGCAGCACACGGAGCGACGCACACTTCGACCAAAGACGAACAAAGCTCCCCCCACTTTCCAACAGATCCGAGAAACGCGTTGATTAGTCGTGTGTTGTGTCCCCATAACATCATCTTTCCACCCTCACACGCCCACCATAGCGCGTGCATCCACTCTCTGTGAGCTGCTAAAAATGGGAAATAATTTTTTTTGGAACGATGCTGCCTAATTTTAATAACGCTCGACAATTCTCTCTCTTTCTTTTTTAACGATGAGTCGGTGACTGCCCTACCGCTCTAAAAGCTCAAAAACGAACAGTCTAGGATCCTAGGGCAACCAAAATTTGGCCTAATCATTGTAGGGTTGCTATTGAGAAACTTACCGTTAGACGCAAATCAAATTACTTGATACGGGAGATTGGCATCTTTCTTCTTTTGAAAAAACAAGCCCTCGTGGCCACACGTACAGCATTGTTTAAGCTAGCTATTCTGCTTCGGCTTCTGTTGATGGGGAAATTAAATAATGTCAAGTCATTTCCACCCCCCACAATTTTCTGACTCACCCTGCCCCCACACGCACAAACAAACACGTACAATCACTCACCCTCCATTTTTCCCTCTCCTCTTTCTTTCTCCACTCTCTCTGCTGCTTCTGCTTTCTCTGCCAAAATTCAGTGGCTCTTCTTTTCTCCTCTCTATTAAAGACAGAAGTTTTTTTTTTTTTTTAAAAAAAAAAAATTCGAAAGGAAAGACAAAAATAATTAAAAGTAAAGAAACTCTGTGTACTCCACTCTCATTCAATGCCAGCCAATATTGCCAAAATCTGTTTTACTCCGATGTCACATTTTCTTCACTACGGCAATTTGGCAATGCCCCACCACCCAACAGTCTTCAGTGCACTATGCAAAACCATTAATGTTGACTATGTCCAGGAGCATTTGCTTGTTCCAAACTAGCAAGGTTATCAAAAATATGTGTGATTGATGCGGTTTAATTAAGTCTTGACCGAATTAGAATATTTGATAGGACATCCATAAGTTAACATTTTGTAATTTATCCAAAGTTAAATTATAGATAATTATGAACTTTGTTTAAAATTAAAGAATTAGTTCAAGTTTCACATAGTGATTAAAATCTATACTGTGTTGACTAATATTTCAATCACATATCTATATTATATAGTATAACCCAGAAGAGTCTACAATTTTTTTTTTTTTTTAAGGAAAGTAACATTTCATTAATTCAACTTTGTGAATAAATCAATGATATTTGCTAATAATTTCCAGCCATCCAACAGGTGCATTATGTCATAGAGCTAATTTAGCTAAGAAAAATGACATAAACATTGCAGGATTTAGGGGAGCGTATTGAAATCTAACACTCCGGAAATCCTTGCTTTAGCTTTGGATTTGTGATATTACTCGGTAGCCAAGAGATTTCATATAAGCCAACAACTACAAATGATATATATAAACGTCATATGAATTTGATTCTCAATAAGGACGGAGCCAAAATTTGAGTTCATAAGGGGTAACTTAAAAATAAATTCAATATAAGTGATGCCAACTTCAATTCATAAGACATTTCAATTAAGTTGATAGAAAGAGAAGCTTAGAATCTTCAACTCTTATTGGGCATTTTAATTAAGTTTATGGGACAAGAGTTTAAAAAACTAATGCAATGCACTTAAGAGGGTTTTTTTAAATCAAGTTTATGGGACAGCTGCTCCCACTTGCCCAAATGTTTGCACCATCTTTGAATTTCAGCCACTTCTTCAAGATACATTTTCAAAACGAGAAGAATGACTACAACACAATATTATAAAGTGTTTTGCTATGTTACTGTTTTTGTAACATACAACCCTCACAAATTAGTGATTAAAAGTGAGCCCTTTCTCAATTTTTTTGTGAGGGCTGTATGTTATGAAAACTGTAACACACATAGCAAGACCCTATTATAAATGGCGTCCTTTGTCACACGTTTGATAAAAAAAAAAATCTTACTATTTTTTTTTTCCCTTAAGTTCTTCAATGTTGACTCTTACTCAATTGTCACTCCACCTTTAGCCGAGTGATGGGCTGCAGCTCTCACATGTGTAAGAGCTACAGTTTGAGTCCTCTCAAGGTTATGCTTGGTGGGTCATACTATATTAAATAATATAATAACTCATATTTAGTGTAAATATGGTCTATATTATGTGTTTAATATTTTCTATTATAACTTTATTATAAAATTAATTAATTTTAATAATTATTAAATTTATCATTAATTTGTAAATAAATTAAATAATATTAAAATCACTTTAATTATTAAAAAAAATAAAATAAATGTGCAAACGCAGGGGGGAGTACGGGTCTCAAAAATCCAGGTTTTTTTTTTGAATTTAATATGCAATTAATACAATGCGATGCATCTTTGTTTTTCTACCAAACAATACAGATCCTTTTAGTACATGTTACCAAACATGTCCTAAGGGTACTCATAAGATTCATGTGTTCTTTGTAAAATAAAATTTGAGTGGAGATAAATATATTTTTTTACTGATTTATGAGTATATCAGATATCTTTTCAATATTTACAAGAGAAGATACTTGAACTGTGTGCTATCATAGAATAATTGCAGTTGATCATAGTAAATATTTGATCTAAATATCAATAGAGCTATGATTATACAATAAATATTTAGTAGCAGTAATGATAATAAGAAAAGAAGTATTGGAAAATTGGAGATTATTAACGCTAGACCAAAATAACCATACACAAACACCTCATCAAACGCGTGTACATCACGCATTACATCTTGCGTTGACTACCCACAACCCTAATCCCGTCTAAATGACGTCAATGGGATCTCCCCTCCCCACTCTCGTAAAGCTCTTCTATTCATAAGTTTCCTTCATATATAGAAAGCTCACTCTTCACTTTTGTTACCCTCTCTTATTCATGCATCAGTCAAAAACAAGCTCGAACAAAATCATCATCAATCGGCAAACCGATGATCATTAGAGAGATATGCTCATGAGCAAATCATAATGATGATCAAATGAAGGAGAGGCAACGTTGGCAACCAGAAGAAGACGCAATCTTGAAAGCATACGTGAAGCAATATGGCCCCAAAGAATGGAACCTCATCTCACAACGCATGGGCAAAACCCTCAACCGCGACCCCAAATCTTGCCTCGAGCGCTGGAAAAACTACCTCAAACCGGGCATCAAAAAGGGTTCTTTAACCCCAGAGGAGCAATCTCTAGTCATCTCGTTGCAGGCCAAATACGGTAACAAGTGGAAGAAGATCGCGAGTGAAGTCCCCGGGAGAACGGCCAAGAGATTGGGAAAGTGGTGGGAGGTTTTTAAGGAGAAGCAGTTGAAGCAGCTGCACAAGGAGAAGCAGAGAAGGGAGTATTCCGATCAGCAGCAAGAGGGGAATATTCCGGTGGTGGGTTTGGGTTCTGGCCCTTGTTCTTCGCCGGAGAAAGTTGCCCAGGGGAGATATGATCATATCTTAGAGACTTTTGCTGAGAAGTACGTGCAGCCTAAGCTTTTTGCATTGCAAGCTTTGAACTTGAATTTGAACCCGGCCCCTGCTAATGCTGTTATGCCCAATCTATCACTTGGCGGTGCCGATCCCGAACCGGTTCTTTCACTTGGGTCCGGTCCTATGTGGATGAATAATCATAATCATCATACCAGTGGTTCGTCCTTGACCTCTTCAACTTCATCTACTACTACCGCTTCTCCTAGTGTGAGTCTATCGCTCTCGCCATCTGAACCGGGGCTTGAACCGGGGGATATGAACCCTTTGGCCCGGTTCATGCCGGGTCCGCAAGCGGGTACTTTGGTTCAGTACTGTAGGGAGCTTGAAGAGGGGAGGCAAAGCTGGATGCAGCATAAAAAGGAGGCAACTTGGAGGCTGAGCAGGCTGGAGCAGCAGCTGGAGTCAGAGAAAGCAAGAAAGAGGAGGGAAAAAGTGGATGAAATTGAAACAAAGATAAGGGCTTTGAGAGAAGAGGAATTGTCTTATCTTGGGAGAATTGAGAGCGAGTATAAAGAGCAGTTGAGTGCTTTGCAGAGAGATGCTGAGAGTAAAGAAGCTAAGTTAATGGAAGCTTGGTGTAGCAGGCATGTTAAACTGCTTAAGCTTGTTGAGCAAATTGGAGTTCATCAAAGCACTACTTCTCACGGATTCTGTGTCGTCCCAAAGGATATGCACTAACCTGGCCATAACTAATTAAGGCTTGCATTTAGATTTTTTTGATAAGGCATAATGTGATGGATAAGACTTTGATCCCTTGAACCCATGTAGCTATTAATTGTTGTTTTTTTACTCATATATATCCTTAAGAACTTCGATCAATAACGTTGGTAAATTTAACTGTTTGATATTTTCTGGTTGAATAATCATAGATTTTTTCATCTTTATTCAAGCAGCTATATGAAGTTTTCATTATTTTCTACGTCGTAAAAAATAAATGTAGGCTCAATTAATATGATATTTATTTATTGAATAATAATTAATTAATTTTAATAATTATAAAATTTATTATTTAATATAAGAATGATAAGTAGTATTGAAATTTAAAATAATACTTAAATATTAAAATCTTTAGTGTTATTAGTTGTAATATGAATGGATTGCAATCTAATTTTGATACCACAGGCATCACTAATTAAATCAATGAGCGGCATCTTTGTTCACGTCAAAAACCAAAGTGATCAGGAAGATGAGGGGGCCGGAAAGGCGTACGCGCGCATAATGAATGAAACTGAAAAGAGGAGGGGAGCTGGGGCTGGACAGCTGGTGGGTTGTGTTGTGTAATGTCAAATCGTTTTTACATTTTTGTTAGCGGGAGAGAAGGAGTTCACTTTTTCTTTTTGGGGGGTTAACGATACTAGTACAAGTCCTACATATGTACATTAAATGTGTTTGTGTGTGGCAGTGGGTATGGGGCGCCCAAATTTCTTTGAATCATCAACATGCATTGTCAGCCAATGACAATCGCACAAATAGAGAGAGTGGGAGTGCCCATATCAGATTTGAGCAGGTACCAGCCACCAGGCACTGGTGATGGCTGATGGATGCTATGGCTATATGTACAATTGTAAATGCCACATCCTTTTGAAAAGGACTTATCAGATAGATGACTTTGGGATAGGCTTTAGTGCTACTACTGTTGGGAGGATGGACTGGCCTCACTGCTCACCTGCTCAGACAGCCTCAGCACCCAGCAGCTCGCCAGTTACCCGCTGCTTTAACACACGTTAATAATTAATTGCCCTGGCAACTCACAAACCCTTCTTGCTTTCCTTTTTCACCCTACTACGTTTTGTCGTTTCCACTTTTCACGGCAGCCGACCACTGTGACTGTGAGTGGGCTAATAACAGTATCAGTCCTTAAGTTTTTGTATTTCCTCTCCTGTGAATTTGATTTATTCTTTTCTATCAAAATAAGTCCCCTATTTTGTAAATAATATTTATCCAGAAATTAATAGTAAATTGGAGACCTACATAATAAATATAAAACATGATAGGGGACTTTAAGTGCCATTCTCCTCTTTTTAGAGTGTTGACTGTGGAACTAAAATCTTAAATGCTAATAATTTAGCTCTATAGAAATAATTTTGGTCCCTGACGGTGCAGATTAGAAAAAGTAAATCATAGTTTTAGTTCCTCTTATCCTTAAAGGGTTGCCTCTGCAAATTTTGGTCACTTGCATATAGCTTCGTACAAGGGTGGCTCAAAATTTAATGCCTTGGCTTACCCTTTCTACTCATAGTGACATAGATGGAAAACCTAATAAACCGAGCGGGTTCCAATCATGCTTACCATACTAGGGATGGCATTTTGATCCATTCAAGCTATATATTTATATATTCAATCCAATTAGATTACATAATATTTATCTAAAATCTTTTGAGAAATTTATAAAAATAACAAAAAAAAATTTACAAATATCTAAAATAACCAACTATATTTTTTCTATCTTCCTTAGCTATTTACCTTTTTTTTTTTTTTGCCACAATACTCTTATCTCTCCCAAACCAAAACTCGGCAATATCCTCATTCCGGTAACAATCACTATCTCCATTTTATATTTTTCGGTAACAATCAAAGGAGGTTGGGTGAGCTTTTGAGAGTGAGTTCATCTCCGACAGTATTTTAGAAGTGTTTTTCTCCTTAATTTTTGGTAATTTTTACTTCGTAAATTTTAATTTTTTTCTATTTTGATAAGTTTGATTGATGAAAAGTCAGTGTATAATACATATAGATGAGGTTATGATTGATTGTCCATAAATATAGGAGATTGTTAAGTGAAATTTAGGTTTAAAAAGTGGTACGCGAGGTGCTCGATAAAATGTTCCTTAGACTAGATTAAATAGTTGATGGTGTGATTGTAAGGTGAAATGTAGGTGAAATAGGAGTATAAATCACACGCGCAATAGGTACAAATCACCTGCGCGGGACAGGTGCGTGCCGCACGATATTACAGATTTTATTTTTATTAATTAATTATTGAATTAATTTTAATTTTTTTACATACGTAATAGCCACAAAACCAGGCACGATGAAGATTTTGGAAACGAAACACTTCCCCGGACGTATTACAAATACCTCAAAATTTGGGAATGTGATGGACCCTATCAAGAAGAAGTTAACGAAAAAACAATTAAGATTATTCAGGAAATATATATTTGGTCATTTCACAAATATGAATAGCTACATGTTTAGTGGTGTAATCCTTCACAACGCGCTACTTAGGCAAGTAGCGTGTTATGATAAAGATGATAAAAATCAGTTGTGCTTTAAATTTAGTGGTCAGTTAGCACGGTTATCAATCGTTGAATGGTGTTTAGTTACAGGACTTTGCTATGGTACATACGACTTACACAAAGAAGCTAAATTTCCTGCGAATAACAAGTTGCGTGATTTGTACTTTGAAGGTAACTTAGATGCTACTCTTAAACGATTTGATAAAAAATTGAAGATTTGAACTTTAATGACATGGATGATGTTGATACACTAAAAATCGTGTTATATTACTTTGCGGATAAAGTACTTAATGGTAGAAAAGATGAACGTGTACCGAATTCGTTATTGTTAAACTATGTTGACGATCTTAAGTACTTTAAAAGTCTTCCATGGGGTCGTTTATCTTGGAAAACGGTATGTAAAAGTTTGGACACTGCATTGAACCAAAAAATGGAGGCTTTCCAAGGTAATACTCTTAAAGAGATGAAATATAACATTTATGGCTTTTGTCCTACGGTGCAAGTGCGTTTCAAATATATATGAATTTTTTCTATACAACATATTTTTATTTTTTTCCTAACTTTGTATTTTTCACATGTTATAGGCTTGGCTGTTTGAAGTAATTGATGGTTTTGTACCAAAAAAGTGGGCCATCAAGACAAAAAAGAAGACTCCTCGCATATTAAAGTGGGAAGGTGTTTCCTTATCGAAAATAAGCTTTTCTGAAGTGTACAAGTTTTACAACGACAATACACGTGTCGTAAGTATTAAGTTTAACTGAGTTATATTACTTTATATGCGCGATGGCTAATTTCAATTATTTCATTACCAGGAGATTGTTAAGCAAACACTCAATTTGACTACGCAGGAGAATGATATGTCATTTTGGAGAAGCGTAAAGGACTATGAGATATCAATCGCTCGTTTGGTTCATAATGTGAGTCAATAATTGAATTCAATTATAATATTATTACTGAATCTTCAATTGCCGCAAGTTGTTTAAGTAATCAGCTGTATCAATGTTACAACATCACCCCAACATACCAACCAATAAAGATAAAGTGGACGATCAGCCACATGTTGAACATGATTATCAAATGGACGATCATGCACTAGTTGACCACGAATATAGAGTGGATGATCAGCCGTCTGTTGATGATGAATATGAAGCCGCAAGAGAGGTTAGATGCTTCAGATGCTATTTTTAACATTTAATTATTTTAAAATGTATTTATTTTTATTTTTGCCACACTCGAAATCAAAGTTCTTGTATGATTATGTCATTCGTAGAATAGAGAGAATTGATCGTTCTATTATTGACATGAAAGAGACAATGACCAAGATAATGTCGGATGCTGAGACTGAGCGGAATGAACAAAGACGGTTTAGAAAAGAACAAAGAGAGTTTGCAAAATCTGTAATGAGGTTTATTAATTCATATACTAAGAATTCAACGAAGCATTATTACAGTGACACTCCGATGAGAAACCCTTACATGGTAAGCAATTTACATAGTTCCTTTTTATTTTTACTATTATTCTAAATGTATTGTGATTTAATAAGTTATTACTATTAATAGGCCCCTGATGATGTTCGAGATTATCATGATCACACCTCACTGTCATTGTGTTTATTATCTGAGGACGTAAATGATGACATTGTGCAAATTTTGAAGGAAGCACCTTCTAGCATAAGTAAATTTGGCCGCGAGTATAGGACGTCATATGCACTTAAAAGTTCCTACTTACAAACTTACAAACGAGAAAGGAACATTAAGCGTCTTCTGACCATAGAATGAACAGATGTCAATATCGACGAAAGGACAAGTGTTGATATAAATTTACTTAGAGGAATAGAGGATCCGACACTGTTTTATGAGTTCGACTAGTAGTTTGATGGTAACATTGTAGTTGATCGTGACATCCGACATTCGAAGGAATTTTGTAGGATACTCTTGGGGAGAGAGTCAATGGAATGGCTAGGGGATGAAGTAACTGTTATAGATCTTTATTTAATTTAATTGTAATGTACTTGCATAATCTAACGGGTTTCTTTATCATTTACAGCATATCCATGAATACTACCGTTTGATAAATAATAAACAGCAGCAATACCCTAATGACTTATATCAGCGCTACACACATATAGATGTCTATTTTTGAGTAACATACTTAAATATATAATTGTCGTTTTATTATACTATAATAAGTAATAATATTTATATAATGAATTGATTAGGTTTTTTTGAAGGCTCAGTGGAATAACGGTGACTGTGATTTGGATCCATTAGACTACACGAGTCTTAATAACTACATTAATGGTCGGGATGACACAAAATCAAAACCGTTCGCGGATGTTGATACGATGTGTATTATTATCATTCAATGTCCTTTTATATTTAAAGATTTTAACATAAGAATTTTAGATATGTGTTTTATTTCTACCGTATGCAGGTTTTCATTCCAATTAACTTAGAAGGCGATCATTGGGTTGTAGCTCGAGTAGACTTTGTACACAAGCGGTTCTCTATTTATGACTCATTAAAGGAACATCGAGACGAAAAAATTTATTCTTAACTATTCAAGCCACTTCAACATATATTTTCTCGATGACTACAAGATGTTGGATTTTACAACTTCCGACTAGAATTATAGAGCGTAGAGCCTTAGAAACTTATACTAATTAAGAGTGTACCACAACAACAGCCTGGAATTGGCGATTGTGGGGTGTTTATATTAATGTTTATGATATATATAATGTTTAAGGTACGATTTAATTTTGACAGTAGTCATGGACAATACTTTAGGAAGAAGATTACTGTTGACATATTTAATAGGGATATTAGGTTGTAAAATATATATTTGAACAGTTATAACTATAGTGCGATTAATCTTATTTCGTGTTTGACAATTATCCAACACTTATTATGAATAATCATATTAATAAAGACAGTTTAACATTTCGAATATATAATAAACATAAGAGTTTAAAATACATCATATATATTTCCTTGAATACATAATAAATATAAGACGCTAAAACGATAATAGGCCTCTAATTTGGATTCGTCGCAATGAGATTCTTACATCTTTTTCTGTTATGCTCGTGTTTCTTGCACCGAGAACACATCACAGTTCTCCGTGATACATCCTCACCAACAGATGGTATTCTAAGTTCCTTCCGACGACCCGGATGTGGTTTTTCTATTGGTGGGTTTACCTTCAATTGTTGGATGTGGTGTGGAACTTCCCAAGAACAGACATCGCCAACCGGATTGATTGCCACTACATATACCTTCAATAATAATTCCTTAGAGTAAAACTGAGAACAGTGACCTATGTAATCTACTCGAGCATGTAAGCAAGCAGCTATTGCATTAGTACATATAAGTTGATCAAATTGGAATAGTCTACAACTACAAGTCCGACGACTTATATCAACTAACCCTTCCTTCTAACCACTACCCCAAACTTGAAATTTATGCTCAGACACCAGACAAATATTCATTCTTTCAGTTTGATCTTTTCTGTCAGATACTACTTTATCTGCCCACATTGTTAAAAGAGTACTCATCAATTCTGCCACTATTTTCCTGTCATAAAACCACTATTATAATGTTTTTCGAAAATGGTCAACCAAATGAGTTATAGGAAATTTTCGAGGTTCCCTCATCAAAGAATTCAAATTTTCCGCAATGTTAGTGGTTAGAATGTTGTATCTCCTACCATCGAATTGAGATCGTGCCCAATTATATGTGCCCACATTATTTTTTAAGTAATCAGTTGCCCTAGAATGCATTCCCCACAACCCCTCAAGTTGTGTTCTAAACTCTTCGCATCTGTATTCCTTAGCTGCATTTATAAATATGGGCTCAAACTTATTCCAAAGAGCTTTTGACATCCTAAATTTCAACTTGACATTACCTTTGACATGGTAGAAACAAATGCCGTGGGTAGCACTACAAAATATCTTCATAACAGCTCTCTGAATAGAATTACATTGATCGGAAATAATGACTAAATCTAGAATATCACCAATTACTTTATGCAAATTCATTACAAACCATTCCTAAGAATCATTATTTTCGGAATCCCCAATCCCAATAGCTAGCAGATACAATTGATTATTTCCATCTAAGCAGGTTACCACAAACATTGTTTCGTGATATAACCCTTTAAGATGAGTACCGTCTACTGCAATCATTGGTCTAATACTCTGCAAAAATCAGTGATGCAGGATCCAATAACTACAAAATCGTACAAGAAATTATTATTGCCATCCAATTTAAGAGTAGCTACTGTACCCTCATTTTTCTTCTCCAAAAAACCGTGTGACAGGATCTTGTCGATGCGGTGACGAGTTTTATCCAACCGTCGCGACGGGCACTGTCACGACGTTTTTAGGTTACGTCTCGGACTCATTTTACTTAAAATAATTCATAAATTTAGATTAATCGAAAAATAAAATTACACATTGTGTAAAATAAATACTAACCTCAACTTTTTGCTTTCTAGTTGATGAATTGATAATTAGTGGGTGAGTTTAAGGGATTAGAGTGTGCTGGATTTTGAAAAGCATTGGTTGAGAATGTGTGAGAATTGTTGTTTTTGTTTATAGATCTGAGGGTATTTAAAAAGTTTAGTTGGTTATTTTGAATATTTAGTAAATTTTTTTGGCTATTTTTATAAATATCCCAAATCTTTTACATATAGATATGGATATAAATATTTTTTAAAATATTCAACTAGATATTTGATGGATATGAATATTAAATATTCATTTAATATCTAATTTATTTTATGTATTTTTAGATTAAAAAATGAATGCCGGCATTATTGTTCCACCGCCGATGGCAATAGAAAAAGTGACAAGTGATGACGATTCTGATATCTAAATTTTATGATATTAAATACGTTGGCAAAATTTTTTTTTAAAAAAATTTTAGGGCAAAAAACCACCCAAAAGGATGATCATAACTTAACATCATTGGCTATGGATATTCAATTTAAATAAGACCATTTTACCATCCCTAAATAAAGAGGCGTTTGGCATTGATTAATTTTCAAACACACCCTTATTTAAAATAATAATAGTAATAATAATTCCAATCACCCATTTTATTATTTAAAAAAAAATAAGACGAATGATTAAACAAGTAGAAGGAGAATTCTTAATAATGTATGTTTCTGAACTTTGTTTTCCAAAGTGGTATAAAATATTTCTGAATCTTGTTTTCTTTGTATGGTATATACATGTGTATTTTTAGATTTGTATTTAAAAAAAAAAAAGTGATTGGTTTAATCTCTTCTGGTACGAGTGATTATTGATTAAGGAGTTGATCTCTCCATAAGTATTTTGGAGGAGATAATTTCTTCTTTTTCAACTCAAATTTGGGCATGAGATAGTTTTTACTTTTATTATTTTCTTATAGGAGTTTGGTCAAAAGTCAAATTTATTTTTTAGCCTTCTATTTTCATATGATTTGAATATAGATAGATAATTAAATAAAATGACTTGAAAATTATTTAGGGCTAGTTTGGTTATGTTGCATTTTTTTAAATAATTGCTGAAAATTGTGCTGTAAAAATAAGCGATTGTAAAGATAATCTAATAAATGTTTGGTAATTTTTTTTTGAAAGGGTAAAATTTATTTTTAAAAATACCATAAGTTTTAAAAACAATTATATATATTTAGTAAATTTTTACTATTAAACTGTTGTAAGAATATATATAGCTGAATATGATATAATATTAAATAAAATTTATTTAAACATCTATAAACAAGTATATAATTTTTTTTATTATGTACATATAACAATTGATAATTAAATTAAATATCTTATATTATTAATTTTATTTTTTACTTTTTTATATCAATATATATGTAATTAGTAATAAAAATAATTTCTTTAAATTTAATAATTTTATTTCCTAATAAATAAGGATAATTATATACATATATATATGAAGATCTATACGTAATTGTATTAAATTTAAAAGTGAATTTTAAAAATAAATTTTCAAAAACAATTCTTCTCCACGTTTCAAAATCTTATCGTATGATGAAATAATTTTGTCAAAAATAGTTTCTAAAAAAATTTACTAAATATCAAAATTAATTTTTAACGATTTAAAATCACTTTTGAGCTTTTCAAAAATAAATCACAAACGACCCTTAGTTAAGTTCTTTGAGACAGTGTTGGATGAGAGTAGTAGAAAAGAGGAAAATAAAAAAACTTTGTTTTTAGATATGCTAAACATAGGCAATCTATTTCCCTAAAGAGAAAGAAAAACAAAACATATAAAAGCAGTATCCAATGGAAATTGGCTCCTCAATTTACAGCAACTCATTTTTCAATTCAACCTTAACTTAAGACCTTTTTTTCCCCTACTAAATCTAATCATCTGGTGCAGTTAGTTTGTAACTTTTAACTTGGCCCAAGACGTACAATTTAACAACCAAAAAAATTAAAACATTGCAAAAACAAATTATATAAAAGTACTTCATGATCTTCATTCAACTAATCTCTTATATAACTAGCTAGCCTTTTGAACTCTCTCAGCCTCTTCTTTCTTTTACAAAAACCACATTATCTACAGCACAAATTGTTTGGATCCTCTAAAATATTGACGCCAAACAATCTAACTACACCGATATTTGGAACTCGGCGCTGCATCTCTTCAAAGCCTGATCCATTTTCATTTTGTTGCAGCTTGCAATCAATGAACAACTTTGAATTAGGCCCAAAATTAGATCTCCAAAAGCTCACCATATCTCCAGCTTTGACGCCTTTCTCCTTCACAAATCTGCTCCACCCCTTTGTCAGCACATAACTCTGGCTGCTACTCCAATAACAGTACCTCAACCTCCAGACTTTCTGAATACTATCCTCCAAATTCAACAACACCCCCTTAGAAGCAATTTCTGAGCTTAATGCAAAGTGCTTCTCAGCTTGTTGCTTTGGTATCACCATTCTGTTTAACTTCCCCACATCACTTGGTGTCAGCACTTTCTCAAAAAGGAATTCAACTAGCGTTTCCTGAAAACAATTTGATCCAAACAGATCACTAAAACATTGGCTGTGATTATAACAACTAATGCCGTGACATGCATAATTTTGTTTGCTTTGCTCAAGCTCAAGCTTATAAGTATGCTTCCTTAGCATATCAACAATCTCAGCCTTAGAATGTGAGGTCAAGAATATCTTTTCCATGTAATCGTCTTCATCGTCAGTTTCCAATGAAGTATTGAAATTTGTGGTTGCATTTTGGCCCCGGAACCTTAGTGCTGCAACGTCATAGACCCTAGCAGCTTCCTCCTCTTCAGTGAATGTACCAAGCCACACACGTTGATGCTTCTCATATATTTGTGCACCCCATCTGCCATTAGGCTGTGGAACCACCCCCTTATACTTTGAAGAAGGTAACTTTTTTGACTCGGCTTCGATGCCATTTTCACTGTGATTATGATCATGGTCATGATCAAGATCAACTGAACTTGAATTGCTTGCCATTCAAAGAGATAGATATAGCTAGCTTACGAGTTCGATCACGTTACGATGAAGTGAATTTATGATTCATCATATATATATATATAGCGAAATCATAATTTGATGGCAGAGGGGACCCAATCGAGCCAATTGATGGGAAGTCACATGAGTGCAAACAGCGATTGCTCTGAATGTTCATCCCCCCATGAAAGTTAAGCTAGCCGCTGGACATATATGATTTTGATCCTCTGGCCATAGGCCCTCTTAATCTCTTTTCCATGCTGGTGTCATCTCTAACTTTATTCAATCTTATCTACTACTACGTTAAAATTATTTTTAATAAATTAAAGTATTTGTTCCATCAACATGATAGCATGTTTTGCTGTTATAAAATGATGAGTGGATGAGAATGTGGAGGTGGGATTGGTTGAATTTTCCAAGAAAATATAACGGTGATATGGATATATAATATTTTTTCTGTGTGCTGACAAAAGGGTGATTGAGTTGTCTTATTATCTAGGTTCAATTTCAATTTTCAAATTTGGTTTTGAATGATAAATCACAGTTTGTTGTGTCTGTTCATGCACTTGGGGAGTAATCAAGGTTGTGATTCCGCTTCTCTAGGCAGTAATATATGTATATCCTCGGGAATTTTTTTGGTTTAGTTTACGTGCTGTGTGCCCCATCAAATCTAATGGTTGTTAGCCAGCAATTATGGATATGATATGATCCCTTTTGGGCCAAGCTTGAAGATTGCACAAATAAAGATGTAGACGGGCGAAAATAACGTCGGAGAAAAATTTAGAATACATATGCAATTTAAAATTATCAGATGGTAATGGGTTGATCATAAATGAAACAGCATGTTGCACCGATGATTGCTTTCTCACAAACACCTGGCTTGGCATGTAATGCTGGCCGAAACATATGCCAATCAAACAGCCCCCATTGAAGCCACATGACAAGGCCATTTTTCATGGTCATGCTATCGTCATCAAGGCTTGGACCAGGCCTCCAAATCCTAACCATTGTTGGCATTCGGCGGGGTCATTTCCTGATGGGCTGAAGACTCAAGATCATTGTTGGGCTCTGTAAAGCTTCATGGGTAAAGGGCTCATGAGATATGCAGATTTTATGTTCTATTTTTTTCCTGAGACGTGCGTGTGTGATTTTGTTTTTTCCATACTAAAATCATAGAAACACCTCATGGTAGAGTTGTATACCAATTTTTTTAAAACAAATATTTACATTATTAAGTGTAATAAAAATAGAACAAAAATATGTGACACTTGCATATTAATATGTTTTCTTTTTTGAAAAATATATCGATAATATTAGAGATCATAATTTATAAGTTTTAACTTTAGTTTCAATACTATGTGTCACTTATCTATTGGATGATAAATTTCATAATTTATAAAATTATTTAATCACTATCCAGTGAATGAATGTCACATCAATTATAACTTAAATTAAGATTTAAATATTGAAATGCTTAACATTATCTAAAACATCAATATATAAATAGATATATCATAACAAATACCATGCTTCCCTTCACATAATAAATACCACGACACATCAGTTGAAACTTAAATTTAAATTTAAATATTATAATGTTTAACATTATCCAAAATATCAATATATAAGCAAACATATTGTAACAAATATCATGCTTCCCTTCAGGTGAATTTGTATATGTAAAATGTCTACTTGGTGATTAAATTTTAGGTGTTTTGCTACGGAGGACAAAGTAATTAACAATGCAACAAAAACAACCAAGACTTGATACTAAAGTTTCGTGCTCTTGGCTTTTCTATTTGACCTAGTTAAGTTGTAATTATTTGTCTCTTTTTTCCTCCCAAAATTAATTACAAAATCTGATTTCTTCGTTGACAAAATCTTTAACAGTTGTCATCGGACAACTCATAAAACAATTTAATTACGTGATTTGTAGTTAACTCCACTTATTAAGCTACCAAGTTTAATAGTTCACCTAGATACTCAGTGTGTTACTAATGTAATAAAAACAAACCTTTATCTTAATTTAATTTCATTAATTGAAATTTGCAGAGTCCAAAATGAAACTAATTACGCAACATTATTCGTTGAACCGTACAATTTAAGAACTTCCGGACAATTAACTCATACATAATCTTTGAATAAACCAAGACAAAGATACGATCGTTGATTTTAAAATTTTGAAAATTAAACGAAATTTTTATTAATTTATTGTTAAAAAAAATGAAATAACGAAGCATAGAATCGACAAAAGACAGAGGCTAATGTAAAAAATTTAACAAAAATCAAGGCTGTCTTCAATATAAAAGGCAGAGGCCATCTATCTCACGAGATTATCACGTGCCGACCAGTCTTCTTTGCAGTCTGCACCGTGCAGGTTTGTAATTTTATAATACGTGCAAAGTATGTAATGTAATATATATTAGACGAGAGAGCAATTAGATTAAGAGACAAGGACATGCACGGCCCATTGCGTTTAGCAATAGACTCATTTTTGTTTTAATTTCAGGCAATCGCTAAGTTACGTTAAATATAATTTACGTCGGCTTAACTTAATGGTTGGTGTTGGATTTATAAGAAAGTTGTAATTGGTTAGATTACGAACTATGGAGACCCTTAATTTTAAGTCTCATTGTCTCCTAATTTAAAAATTTTTTTTGGATAAATTATTGTCACTTATATTTTCTTTTGGATGAATGGTTTATTAAGCAGTGACCCTACCTAAAATGTCTAAATATATATATCTTTTTTAAGAAAATAATAACAAGATAAGTGTAGATGGGTCATGCTCAAGCAAATGCTCCACTTAACTAAAAAGCACATATAGAAAATCAGAAAAGCATTTATATGGTTAGAAAAAAATCAATTTATTAGTTCAATTGATGGTCAACTGCTTTAATTTAAACTCAGGAGTTGACTCCATATATACTGCAGTCATGGATTTGAATTAAGATTCCTAGTTAATTGAAGAATGAACAAGACCAGGTGCAAGCCCTAGAGAGGTTTACGACGGGATTAGTGGGGTGCGGGTGAAGCACAAGACAAAACATGTGGGATTATGTTTTGTTTTAACCCTAATTAGCCCAGTAATCAATCCTCATTTTGTTGGGTTTATAGATGTCACTCAGATTCTATGCCAATTTCTTTGAGCTTTCATTTTCATGCCTACCAATTAATGTATTAAAATAAAATATTGTCTCCCTTTTGTGTTCTCGAGGATATATCATATATCTGCACCTTAATATTTAATTGTCATTAAAAGTTCCTCATTAGCTATATCCTTAGCTTATCAAGCGTGGATCGATTTTATTATCCATTTGAAAGTGCATGGAAAGTAAGCGTGCCATTAATGTCCTATCAAATTGGAAGAGGTTTACATACTTGAATCCTACCGATCCACTTTAATTACAGAATTGCACGACGTGAATACATGAAATTGAAGAAAATTTTAGTTTTAAACATAATTAGATCCTCTCTTATGATTGTGAAACGAGAGACTAATCATCTTAGAAGGTCAATTTCTACGTTAATTACTTGCATGATTGATGTTTATAGCCGGTTAACTTGAGAGTCAAGAGTTTATTTTGTAGATATAATTATTTAATTAGCTAAAAAGAAAAAGAAAAAAAAAACAAAATTCTTGGACTGCTCTGCAGCTGACCAGGAAGTTAAAAATGAGCACAAGCGAATTCCAGGAACCACACTACTCATTACTCAAGAAGCTTGCACAATTTCAGAGACACCGATGACATATCAGGAGATGTATTACAGGAAGAGTACATGTTTTTAATTATTATGTGTTAAACAATTTATTCCAATTTTCTTTTACCATAGAATCCAATTTGACTGGACCACCAAGCTGATCAAAGAGCATTGGATTATTATTATTATATTATTATTATTTAAATTCCCACAAACTTACATAGTGGTTGAGAAGAAAGATGAATGGTTGGTAAATAATAAATTGGCATCATGCAGTCAAACAAGACATGACAAGGAGACATCAAACTTAAATTTTCAAGAAAATGATAACATATGAATAGTCTCATGAGAACATGCCAACAAACAAAGTGTGTGCATGTTCAAGCAAATATCTAAGAAATTAATTTTAATTTTTTCATCATTTGATCGATGATCAATGGCCGACCAAGTATCTTGGTGGGTGAAACCCACATTAATTTTTGAGAAGATGATGAGGTGGCACAGTGCCTAAGGTGACAAATTAATTAAACTTTCTTTATGTGAACTTTGGACCACATTCTCTCATTATATAAGAAGCTAAAGCTAGGTCTTTTCCTTTGCCTTTGCCTCATATCAAAACATTACTACTACAATACAAGCTTATTGTCTCTTGCTCTCTCGAGTCTCTCCCCCCTCCCCTCTCTCTCTCACACACATTTAGAAAGTTGCAATGGAGATTGGAAATGCTTCTGCGGCCATGAAAGACTCAAAGAAGAAGATTTCATGCAGAAAGCTTGGAGGGTATTTTAAGGAACAAAAAGGAAGGCTGTACATTATCAGAAGATGCGTGGTCATGCTCCTTTGCTGGCATGACTAAATGCAAAATGAAAACGGAGTTGCTAGCGAGCACTAGCATATCGTCAAACTGTTTGCTGCAATATTAATTGTGAATTTGATGCATTCACCAATCAACGATTCTGTGCAATTTGCAGCAAATTGAAGTTTGATCTCGTTCTTTTCTTTTCTAACTGTACATAGCAAAGATAATTGTTAGGGGTTAATTATTATTTAGATGTAATAAATTATTTTCTTTAGTGCAAGAGCACTGTGCCACCTTGAGCCTGTTATGTACATGGAAATTATTAGTTTCAATTTCTAGATTTTAAATTCATTTAGAGTTTTCTTTTCTCACCAAGTTAAGTTAATTATATTCTTGCCATATTGCACGTATAGCTTTTAGTTGATGTCTTTGGAACCATGATACAATTCAAAAGGAAAAAAGAAATGCAAGAAATAAAAAATAAATAAATCTAATATACTTTAAAGAGAGTTAAAAAATTCATGGACTTCAAAAATGGAAGAAAGGCTAGGGTTAAAGTGATGAGTCTTTATGCCTCAGCTAGCTAGCAAGAGAACAAAGAAAAGGCTTTGGGGCTGAGTGTGAAAGAAAGAAGGCTGAGCCTAGCCAGATATATATATTATTAATTTTGAGCAAGAAAGCAAGATGGATTTTTAACATTTAAAATAAATTGCTGATGATTTGTTCGCTGTGTCTTTTGTACAGAGTAAGATCCTTTATTTTGCTATGGTCTTGTCAACTCATAGCTATTAAAATGCATGTTGAAAACAAATAGATCTGCACATGCGTGTTGCACCGATGATAAGACACTTTTAAACTTATTTGAATGGTCTCCAAAAATAACTTTAACCTTATTGAAGGCAAGAGCTTTCTCGGTAAAAGTTTTCAGCTATACATTCGCACCATATAAAATGGATGGGAAAATTACAGTTCTCCCTCTGGTTAATAAACGCTTTTGCATTTTTTTTTAATATTGACTTATATGATTGTTATAAATATTATAATTAAAATTTTTCTATTTATTTTTCATGAGATAAAATATTTTTTTCTATTTATTTTTATAAAAAATGAGACTGACTTCACTCAATTATTTAATAATTAAGGAATGATTGAAACTGATCTTATAAAAATAATAATTGAGAAATAATTGAAACTAATCCCCATAAATATTTTTATGAGTACCCAAATTCTTGTTCTTAATATTATAAGTACAAAAACTCTCTCATTAGATTACAAGTTCATTAATAACACTTTTGCATCTAAACTCAATAAAATTGTTATACTTTCTCCTTCTTGCTAACTTATAATCCCTTAAATTTTGGAAACAAGTTCAAAATATCCTTGATAATACTTTTATAATCTTAAAACAATTTAAGTGTTTTAAATGTAATATACTCACTTAAGTTTATTTCAATTAAAAAAAGAAGAAGGTAATTTTAGATATTCAGTTATATATTTAATTCAAAGTTTATGGGAGGATAAATAACAAATTTTATCATAAGAAAGTATTAAATTTGGGTGAATTAAAGATACTTTTTTTTTTGGGAAAATATTGGACTCAAACGGGGGTTGATTTATGGCCATTCTTTTTATATGTTTACTATATTGCCCCTTTGACTTTTACAGAATTGTAACAAAAGTTTGTGTTTACTATATGTTTACTATATTGAGCTTGGGTGTGAAGTGTTTATTGGCATATTAGGGGGGAAAATATTAGAGCTCCACTGAGATTAGGTACAAGTGTTTCTCTTTTTCCTAAAATGAATAATGTTAAAAGATTGTAATATTTGGATCTTAATTTATAAATTAATTACACCATTACATAATGTTAAGGATTCTAACATTTAAATTCTAACTCAATGTATCTCTCATCTATTGTATAATAAAATTATATATGTATCATTTAATGGATAAATGTCAAATTTAAGTTTAAACTTAAATATTAAGAACCTTTCATTTCTCCTTTCTTTATTTATTAAATAATTTTGATTACTTAAAATTTGCATTTAAAACAGTTTAGATGTGTGATGTACATTTAGAATGTCAATAAAATTAACTCTTTGGTTTATCCTTATGGACGCTGAAAATCTTTCAAAATTCACATTTTTTGACAACCCATTTCTTGCTCCAAAGAAAATAAGCAAGCACTGAGAAAATGGTTGCTTGTAAGTTGTGGTTCATAATTTGCCGAGTTTTGAGGACTTTTTCACCTTACTAAATTGTGGGATTCATATCTTGTCATTTCAATTGACAAAGATTTGGAAGCTCAAATGGATATAGGTTTCTATTAACAGGGGCTTCAGATGTGATAACTTGATAAATGTTCCTAGTATAGTAGGACAATATCACATGATCTAATTATTTGTATTAAATTTGTTTAGCCATATTGCATATGCAAAACAACCAACTTTCCTACCTTTTTTTTTTGGTTAAAATATACTAAGAAGAACGCAAAAAATTAATATAATATAGTATAACACCAAATATTATATAGTATTATTATAATACAATGCTAATACAATACAACATAATATAATACAGTATACCAAACAAACTCATATCTATATGCCCTCAAAGACGTAGTTGGATTGGTCACCGTACTCACCGTAGAGCGGTGACAGTCTGAGTTTGATTTTTGGGAGTGGGAATGGGAGTTAAAAATTATATTTAAACTTACCCGCTCCTATTTTTTTTAATAAAAAAGAAAACCCATATCTATATGTGTACGTACACACGTATGAGTTTGTTTAATTACTCAAACTTAGTTTTCTTATTAATTATATGCGATATTAATACATCTCAATTTAAAACTAAAATGTCTCTCTTCATCATTCTTACACATCTAATCAAATATATATATATATATATATATATATATATATATATATATATATATATGTGCAAATTGTGATTTTACGTGGCTGCCTTTTTTTAAATAATAAAATTGTTACAAAACTTGAAAGATAATTCCCCCCTCATTAATTGAGCTCTTTTAATCATCTTGCTCCCTCATTAGTTGTTAAGGTAAAAATTAAAATTAGAAGAGATAGAGATATACAAGAAGAACAGATAATATTCTCCCACATTGTGCTGTGGCCTCAAAAAAAAAAAAAAAAAAGAGTTAGCGTGCAAGAATTCTTTTAATTATTAATGGTGAAGAAAAAAAATCTAAAAGAAATGTTTTTTTTCCCCTTCTATTTTATGGGGTACATGGGATAAATAATTTTTTTCAGAAAAAAATATATAATTATACCTAGGACGATAAATCATTAGATTCGTTACAGTGAGTAAAAAATGTAAAGGCACGAACGTGACAGAGGCAACCCTACATGTTGGTCCCACAGTATTTTTGACCAGCACTTGTGCACGTGCAAAGCGTGTGACACGGACACAAGATAAGTCAGAATTTCCAACAGTGCTTTTGCTTTCTATTCCTTACTGTTTTCTTTTGGGCCCACATGGATAAAAAGGCCTAAAAAGCTGGCCGAGAAAGAGATTATTTAAATCAGCAATAATAGCAAAAAGCCAAAAAAAGTTTTTTTTTTTTAATGACTGATATTATATTATATTATAACAAATATTTATATCTAAATTATAATTTATATTAATTTTAAAATATATTATCTAAATTTTATTTTTTATTAATATTTAAAAAATATTTATTTCACGTACATAAATATTTATATAATGTAAGAGAGACAATTTTGTTCACTTAATTATTAAACCTCTACAGGAAAAAGCCCAAAGAAAGTTAAAAGCAAGAAAAGCTTGTTTTCTTCTAGGCTCTAGCGTTAGGGTCACATGCGGGTAATTTTGCGAGCAAAAGCACCGGCCAAAAAAAGACTTATCTTTTATGTGATGTAACCAATCAGATGGTGAAAAGTCATGTTGAGTAAACACAATGTTCTGTTGTGTTGGTCAAAACTGCAGCTTTATCATTTCCTAACCACGTGCATAAGTGGGACCCCACTCTGGGGCTGTTCTTGGCATGGCCCATGCCCGATTTCCATCACCATCACCTGCTGCTCTCTGATCAATCATCAATTCATGAACACATGATTTTTTTTCTCATGTCCATACGAAGGTCACGTATTAAAATTTTTATACAAATCATGATACATATTATGAACGCCATTCAAATCAAATTTATGGTTTTCTCAATCGTTAATTAACCGCTCTTGATTCTTCTTAATAATAAATCGTAATTTGTATCAGCTGTGGCTTCCCAAAAAAATTTTGATAAGTCGACACAATTTAATACTGTTATATTTACAAGATTTCCCAAATAATTGCCCTTTACCCAAGTTGTGTTTCTTGTCTCGGTTGAGTTAATGGCATTGGGCCAAGTAGTTTGTGATTTTACTGTAGGGTCACCAGCCCATACATAAATGATATGACCAGCACATATGTTAAGATTATTGGATCTATTTTGGAACATTTTATGCCTGATTGTGATTGGGCAAGGGGCAGGGGCCAATATATATGCTAACGCTACAGGTTAGAAATGGGTAATCAATTTTTTATTTTTCTTATCTTAATATAATTTCAATCTATTATTTCATGAAAACCATTCAAAGAGCCATGAGAAATGCAAATAATTGCCCATCAGTTTCGAATGGTTTTCACGAAATAATAGATTAAAATACCAAACATGAGAATGCATAATAATTGCCCACCAATTTTTGTTACCTTTTCTACCTAGCTAATAATTATTAGTAGAACCTAACTCATATACCAAAGCTTACTCGTGAATTGAAAGTTACCTCGAGTTTATATTTTTAGCTCAAGATTTTTTCTTAATCGAAGTAGGATAATTTCTTTAATATCATCTATTATTGTTGAAGGGACCTTTTGCATGTTCATTGTCACACAAAAATATAGTTTGAGCCTCACTCATGCATATGTTTAACTCTTTGATACTATATAAAAGCACGTGATCCTAATTCATATTAAAAAAATTAAGTCAATAATCGATGGTCACCATAAGACTGTATATATTCTCATGAGCTGGTATGTGAAAAGAGATAACAAAATAATCAATTTGCCAATATACACTAATATTCATACAATAGTTACTTTTAAATTAGTGCATATAAATTAGTTTCTACATATAACTTGTACCTTTTAATAATTTAACATCAAAGCATACCATCAAACGAGGACTAAGATCCCCATCTAATTTTTTTTCCTCCTAATCCTCTTTATTTTTAATGATTAGTCAAATGTGTATATTTATTAAAAATATTGGTTTAATTATCATACACTTGATTAATCATGAAAAAATAAAGAGGGTTAGAAGGAAAAAAAAATTAAGAGAGAATCTTTGTACATCAAAACATATGCAAGTGGAAAGGTAATGAGATGACTTAACATATTTGTTTATCTTAAGCTTTTCTACTGAGAATAATTGATGATCTCTCACATAGATTGATCGAACTTTTGGTTAAGATCCTATTGGTCATAAGCTAAGATACAAGAATATTTTGGCCATAAGCAAGACTCAAGAAGCTGAAACATTTTGTGGTTGGAAGCACTTGGTGGGTTTTCAATTTAACATCAAATAAATTAATCTACTATTTGCATACATCAATGATCAGTTCGATCGGTTCAAATTTGTTAGGGCCTAGGATATTTGATTTGGTTGATTAGAAAAGTCATGGAGGCACAAATTGACAATCATTAAAATGGTTAATACCCAATCATTAGAGTCCAAGAATTAGCTCTAGATCTCTAGCTCTTTTGATTGGCATTAACGCACATTTGCATTATAAAAATAAGAGAAAAGGCTTAGTAGCGATACTATCACATGACAGTTTATGGTTGACAGTTCGATGCCAAAAACAGAAGTTACAACTTACAACGTCATAATAAGTGTGCAGTTGCTCACAATAAAATATATATGAGCGAGACTCAGTAATTACAAGATTGCGGTCTATATTTGCCATCAAATTCTAGAACAAATAATTATTTCTGCTTGTTTCTGCTGCGGCTTCTAAAGAGAATTAAGCACTTAGAGAATGAGCTTTGCAATCACCTCAACTTTAAAGATTCAACTTATTGTTTGCATTGAGCATAAGCATACGAAAGGCATTTATTTATTTATGATCGCCCACTCCTATTGCGTACCCTGTTTATGAATTGTGGTACGTACAATCACATCTTTTCGTTGAAAAGAACGCAAGAGCTACCACACCCTCAAATTATTTTCATGTCCTTTGCTCATGGTTATAATTTGAGAGAAAGAGAAATTAAGGAGAGTCACAATACGAATATGGAGTGATCTATAGTGGGTACATAAGCGGGAGACGTGGGCATGGTTACACGTAAAAGGACTAAAATCTAGTGTTAACTATGGAATATTTTATAACATGGGATGTTCCAAGATTGAGTGGAAGATAAATAGATGTGAATGTGATTGGTGAAGGCAGAGTATGTCCCGTCATGCAGGCAGAGCAAGTAAGCAATATATAAATGCACCCTAACGTTTAAAGGGGCAAATCTTTCAATTCTTCTACGATGCATCGTCAGTTTTCATTTGTGCGTATGCATGCACAGAGAGAGATTAGGTCTCTCACATTTCTTTTTTCTTATGTATATATAACTGTCGTTTGTGTTATGTAAAACTAGGTATACTAGTTGGTTTAATTGGTAAACATTCTTGGGGTGAAAATAAGAGATCTGATGACCTAAGGTTATTTTATTGAATTAAGATTTTCTCCTACTATTTTTCTCTTTTAATCTCTCACACTCTTTCAAATTTAGCGAAAAAATGATTTAATTGTCAATATCAAAATTTAAAATACAATCTTAACCACTTATTTTACTAAGATAGAATAAGAAATAAAAAAATTATATTTTATTGACATGAATAAATGGAGAATGATTTATATTTTGTACATGGGTGAGTTACTATTACACATAAAAACTAATATAAAAAACAACCCAAAAGAGAAATTGATCTAAAGCCACTCTTTAATTAGGGTTTATGGAATTAAACAGATAGGAAGAGAAACTAATATAAAAAACAAACCAAAGGAGAAATTGACCAAAATCCGTTCTTTAATTAGGGTTTATGGAATTAAACAGATAAGGTAATGCATCTATAACCTAAAGCTCAAACGCAAAAGAGAAATTGTCCCAAAATATATAACAGTAACCTCTGCAAGAGATCAGTACGATCAGTGAAATATAAATCGATTATCTTCTTTAAGATTGAGGAAGCCATTACATTAATTGAACTGATGTATAGTACAGTTCTAATTAAGAGCTAAATATTGTAAGAATTCCCTGGATTATACCACTTACAAAAGGCAAATACGTAAAGAAAAAAACTTTAATAAATTGCCACTCATTGTCCTACTGCTAACCCTCGGAGCCAAAAGAGTTGCTTTCTTGACTTCGAAGTTGATGCAATGCCTTTGCCTGTTTGCCATGACGCCATGCAGCCATGGCATAGCCATAGTAACAGTAATCACTAATCACAACTCCTTTGTCCTTTTATGTAGAGTTTTTGTACTGGCTAATGGGATAAATGATGCTACGTAACGTCCAATATTTCAACGCAAAAAGCTCACGCCCTTAGGCGAAACCTAAAGGTTATTTATCGGTGATTGTTATATTAACAGACGGGCCACAGCTCTTTCACGAGCAGTGAGAAATATATTACTTTATTAGCACAGTTATCTAATTACCGGAGAGTGGGGACCGAGCTAGCTATTGCTACTAGCTAGCTCTATAGCCAAAGCACTAGTCACTTCATCTCTCTCTCACTGATCATCAGTTCTCAATGGGGTTCAAAAGTTTGAAAAGATTGCTAATGAGTCCCTACCACTACTGCTTACTCTGCTCGCACATTTAGTGGAACAAAACAATTTCAACATCATTGTTCTTGATCCTTTTAATAGATATATAGTCATTAATTCTTATATATATGCATCACCCACTTTCTTTCTTTTGCAGCTCTGTATCTCAATTTTGCCCTAAATGTCGATGAATGTATAATTAAAGAAATACGCAACTTTCTATCTTCATTTTGCACTGACCATTTTAGGGCTAGCTTTCATAATCATTCAAAATTCTTTCTCATCTCTAATTCTTTCTTTGGCCACACAAAACGCTGCCTTAAATCTTTACTTCAATCATGAAATAGCTAGCTGCTGATCCAATGGGTAAAAGCCCTTTCATTGGTCTAATAGTTTTTCTTGTTAAAATTTTTATTATTGAGGGGCTATAGCAGTATAGCTAGGGTTTATTTGTGTATTCACTCAAATTGCAAAGCATAAATGTTTTCTTCAAACCCTAGCACTAGCTTCAACCCTAATGCGAACCACTTTTCTAATAATTACCTCCACTGTCCTTCTCTATTCGCGGGCTATGAAAACAACGACGTTTTGTTTGATCCACTCACAGGTTGGATCTTACCAGCAGCCGATCATCAGTCTTTGACAAACATTACATTTACTGGCAATACCAGTGCAGTTCTGAATACAGAACATTTTGATCATCCTTCAAATTTTATAGGAAACAAGAAGCCGGCGCCACTGAGGAGAGATCGGCACAGCAAAATTTGTACAGCTCAGGGTTTTAGAGATCGGAGAGTGAGACTGTCTATTGAAATTGCCCGCGAGTTCTTTGATCTACAGGACACACTAGGGTTTGATAAAGCAAGCCAAACCCTCGAATGGCTGTTGAAGAAGTCAAGAAAGGCTATTAAGGAACTGATAGACCTGAAGAAGCCCTGCAATGGTACTAGTAAGCAATTAATGGAGAAGTTTGCAAAAGAGTCAAGAGATCAGGCAAGAGCAAGAGCAAGGCAAAGGACTAGAGAAAAAATGTGTAAGAAATTTGCTAACACAACCCCTCAAATCTCGACCCAAATCAAAGCTTGCCAAGAATCAAGTTCTTATGTTGTTGCTCATGATCAAGTTCAAGAAGCTTGCTCTTCCACTCTAGCCTATCCAACGCAAAACAATCAAGCTCCAACAGATAGAAATCATAACCCATCTTCAAATTTTGCTTATGATCAGCAAAATCTTGAAATATCAAAGGATATAATTAGTTGCAACACAAGCAACTATAATTTCAATTTACCTCAAAACTGGGACGTCGTTAGTGCAATGCCTCATCAGTACTAAGCCTTTCGAGCAAGTACCAAACATGAATCTCTCAACTGGTAATTAAAGTGCTACATTAGTCAGTATATTCCATATAATCTCAAATTTCTTTATCATCAATATTCACACTTAAGATGTTAAGTTGTGTTGTATGAATTTGCAGAAGCTCAAATGATCAATGGCAAAATTAACCATCTGAGAGGCATGCAAAAGTCTGTGCCAACACTAATAGATGCATGAGCATTGGAAAAATGTAAGCTGCAGTTATATATCTTGTTGTTTCTGTAGGAAAATCAGAGCAGAATTTGAACGGTTTATTTCAGTTTTCATGTCGCTGAACTTTAGATTTGGAAATATAATGAACAAGTTTCTCTGTTATGACTCTTTGCATGTTTGTTTTAATTGTAAGCAACCATATGATGATCTCATAGACCTCTTGTATGACATGCATATTAAGCTAATCACAGTTAGCACTAATTCAGTTAGGTACACTTGAAAATCATACATAAGTTAAAAATTTAATTGTCAATGAAGATTATTGGATGTTTTTCACAAAAAATATTTTACCAATGCCATAACCTTCCTAGGATAAAGCATATGGTTGTGAAACAATGTGTAATTACTTCTACAAAATATCAGAGGTAATACAATTACCTAATGCATTTCTCCACAATATGGACTGAATTCCTATGCTTTTGTCATCTGCATATTCATGCATACTGATTCAGCAGTGGAAAATTCAGTAGCAAAATCAGGAATTTTTGTTAAGCATAATTGGCTGCATGTATATCACCTCCACACAAGATTAAGAATAAAGTCTTGTGGTTATAATTGGCAATTCAATATTGTGAGAAAACATAGATTCTAATCTCAGATGTGCAAAATGTCAAAAGATGCATGAAGAAAGAATTCAAGCATCAAACTCATTATTGTTAAGTCATGCAGTGTGTTTTAACACATAACAACTCAACCTCAGATAATGATAGGATAGTCTTCACAATGAATTGAACTCATTTAAGAATTTAATATCATATATGAGTATGTATGTTTATGAACATACATATATATTATCCATGCTTTTGCACGCTATGTTTCCAAGAACCAGAGTACGCAGAATCATTCAATACTCTACAAACTAAAGAAGCATAACTGTTTATTTACCTTAAAGCTTCCATCTGCCTGGAATTTGTGTATGTTTAATGGTTGAGTTAGCTTGAAGTTTGCAATTTGGCTTGTCCATGATAAAAAATTTGTGTTTCCTGTAACAGCACAATTTGTTTTAAGCAATAATTTGAATTACTTTATGAGCATTAGATAAATCAACTGAAAGCTTTTTCAAGGAGCTTCACAACACATTAGCATCTCTAAACCAGAGAGCTCGTGAAGAAAACCGTGAGAATTATCACAACTTCAATATATAGTGATACAAATGATACAATTAGCATAATTTTGGTAATTTTCATTCCACAGATAGGATTGTTTAGCTGTAGGTGAGTTGTTGATTGATTAGCAAATATCAAGACAGTTAATTTTACTGTATTTGTTTCTATCTTTGCCATTATAGATGGTAAGATTAACTATTTTCCATTCGAGTTTAGAATAATATCTTACTGAAAACAGTTAACAAATCAGTTTTGGTCAACAGTAGTAACACTGAATCTGTGCAAGATAGTTGATGCATTTTCATATAGTTAGAATCCAATAATTACTAAAATAACGCAGTCCTATATGTGCACACACAAGCATGTATGCTTTCACCCACCCACCCACACACACACATATATACACGAAAAATGTCCATAATTGACAACGTTGTGAACATACTTTAACATTATTATAAACTATTTGACCATGTTGTGAAGCAAAAAAAAAAGCAGTTTATAACGTTGTAAATCAGTCCCAAACTTAAGAATGATTATATATGCATTTTTGTGTGTATGTATATATTTATCTACAGAGTCATTTTTCGGTTCAGGGTCTTGAATTTTATTAAAATATGTGACAAGTTGACAATGGCATTATCAAATTTTCACAATGTTGTCAAATAATTTCTACCTTTGTAAAAGTCTATTTACACTGTTGTCAACTAGTCCTGGATTAGAAAATTTTCCTATATTTATGAACTATCAATATAGGTGTACATGTATAAACATTTGCGTGTATATACGTAGGCGTATGAAAGGAGCAATTCAGGGCCGACTCAAGACAATGTTAGGCCTGAGGCAAGAATTTTAAATAAATATTGCACTTAAAATTTATTTTGTTTTAGGTGTAAGACTAAAAACTAATGTTTATGTTAACTGAGCAAAAGAGAGAGAGAGAGAGAGAGAGAGAGAGAGAGAGAAGGTGTATGTACAATTTTATAAGTGTAGCTCCGAAAAATATAGAATAGGAGTAAATTTTTTTTTTTTCGATTATTTGTGAAAATATACTTTCAAGCTAGTTAGTGCTCCACCTAATAAAAAAATTATTTCATAAGTTTTGATAAAAATAGTGCTTGACAAATTTTTTAAAAGCTGATCATTTCATAATTTTTTTTTTCATTTTGACATCAGCTTATAAAAGTAAGGAAGACGTTGCTTTTTATAAGCAGCTTATTAAATAAGTCACTGCACTTATTTAAAGTTTCTATTATAATCTTAATTTTTTTAATAAAAGAACAATTATTTCTTACTTTTTTTTATAAACCTTAATATATAAATAAAAAATAATTTAAACTTATATTTATTTTAGTCATTATATAATAAAATAACGGTTTCATAATAAAATTTATCAAACGTATATACTATGTTTTCAAACTCGAAGCAACCACAATAATACAATTTCAAACTGGCCCTTAATTTAGGTACTTTTTTAATCAGCAGCTTATTTTATCAGCCACGACAATATCAAACTAGCCCTTTATTGTTAAATATTATGAGTGTGTACTTTATTATAAATATATAAATGTAGGATTGCATCATCATTTAACTGATTTTCTTGGTAAACTTTTAATTATAAATATCTGTAAATCATATTACAATGTAACCCAATAGAATGGGAAAAAAAATAATAAAAAGGGACTAGTAACACTCAAGGCCTAAGGTGCATAGGGATGGCGAAACCTAGCTTGACTTAAGCCTAGGTGTTTTGCGCCAGACTTGACTTGTCTTGAGCATATTTTCTAAATGGTACTCGAGATTCACTTAAAAAACTTAAGTTTGACCTAAAAACTTAAAAATACTTAAAATTTTTAAAATATTTATTATTTTAATTAAAATACAATTTTTAACATATATTTAACTCACACATAGCATATATTTAAAATTTTAAATTTAGACTCAACTTTTAATAATAAAAATTTAATAAAAAAATTTAAAATTTTTGGGCTGATTAAAAAAAGGAAAAAAAAAAAGCCCCAACCTAACAAAAGATACGTTAAAACTCGGGCTTGTACTTTACCAAACCTATCCCGAATACATATTTTGTCATCGTAAAGGAGGAGCAGTCATGCCTCCTTCCTTTACTGAGAAAGTGAGAAAGAACAATTCCTTCAAGCACAAGGACTACATGCAAAAATTGGAAAGGGCAAAAAAAAAAAAAAACAACTAGACGTCTGAAGGCAGACAACAGATTCGAATAACAATAATTACATTATCTATGATTACAATAATTTCATTAATCAGTTATTGCATTTAATTTGTCCTCGTTTGTGAGTGTAATTATGGAAAACTAGGTTGAGTCTCTTGACCAGAAAAATCCAGGACGGCTGCTAGCTAGTGACCGGTATCCTAAGTTGTCGTTTTCCCAATCTTAATTTATCAATATTGATGATGTGAAATTTGATTGATGCCTTGTCCAAAGACACCGTTTTAGTAAGCCACTTCTGAGGTGCGAGGCCTACACGGCTTTTATAAACCTTCTTTCAACCGCATTAGTTTGGATTAATTACATATGTTGTAAAATCAGTAGTTTTTTAATAATAATAAATGAATTTGAACTATGCACAAATTTAAATAATTTTCAATAAGAATATACAAGTAATATTATTATTATTTTTCGGTTCACATGGACTTTAGTCGAGGAGTTTTGGCTTGGCACTTGTATTTGAATTGTGGAAGAGGTATGAGATAATTTAGATTTTACACACTTCTACTTTTTTGTTAAAAAGAAGAAGAAGAAGAATATATAAATAATGCATAACCTATATAATTATTGTTGTTATATTTTAAAAAATCATCATGTAAGTAATAGTTATATTAAATTGTCATGCATACATTAATTGATTATATTATCTCTAATTATTCTACAATTTCTCATTAAAAAAATAATGGATTGAAAAATTAATTTAAACTTTTTTTTTCCAAACACTAAATCAAGTCGTTATCAAGTAGGTTTCTTTATCTAGGCGACCAAACTCAAATTTTGGGAATACAGAGGGTAAAATTTGATTTTTTTTTAAATAAATAAATAAAATTAGCAGGTAAGGCACCAAAAGAGCCACATTGATGCAAACCATGCATGGACCCAGAGTGGCCGGTGGCCATATATTTGGAGGCCCTTAGTTGGCCCCTAGCACAGTAGACAGGGCCGCTGACTGCTTTAGTTTTTGGAAAAAATTATGAAGTAACAGAAACAAACATTGCAATCAAAACGAAACAGAAAGAAAATCATCAGAAATTTCTTTTTCCCTTTTTTCCTTTTTTGTTTTCGTTGAAAGGCACCAGAAACCTTAAAAGAAAAGAAAATAAGAAACAGTAAAAACAACGGTATTATGGCCCCATGTTATACACAGCAGTTTTAAGAAGACCTCCACTGAACAAATTGATTGAATTGAAGTAATTATTACTACTCATCATAAAACAAACAACATAGCCACATAGGGCATTAACTTACAAAAACATCCTAGATGAGATGAACCCATCAGATAGTAAGGCTATTAATGCTGTATAGCTCTCTTGCGTAACATGGGTTGGAAAATGTAAAATGCTTACCTGCTGAGATTTGAAGTAACCCCTTTGTGAACCTCAGTCTCATATCCTTGCACTCCACTGCTGCCATATGCCACCATTAAAATGCAGCAGCCTCACCAAACACTGCAACTGAACAAGAAAGGAAATACACCCAGTTAACCAAAACTACTCTATATTGCTTCTATATACTCTACAGAAGAAATTAATGAACATATATACCAGCAGCTATTAGAGTTTTCATATGGAGACTAGACTAAACACAAAAAGCGAAAAAAACCATTGTGGACTTTGTGGTGAAGAAGCTGATGACCAGACCATACATAAAATAAATAAAACATTTGTTTCATATAAACAGAACTCTCAGAGAGAGAGAGAATAGTTTGCATTATACTGATTGTTATCTTGCTGAATGTTTGATAAATTTCATTTGAAATGCTCTCGTCTGGCATTTACTAGGGTTATTTTATATAGCTTTACTGAGACACTGTCAAAAAGTGAAAGTTTTATTATAGGAGAGAATTGTTTATGGTGTACTGTGATCGAGCCATTTATTACTCAGCAGCTGTCACGAAACTAACAGTGAGTACATATATTACCTAATTTTAAATTCCTCAGATCTGCTGCCATTAAATAAAAGCTGAGGGTTCTTTTGCAGAAAGATATACGGCAAATCTATTATTATATACCCTAAAATCTAGTTACGCCTGAATTAGTTTTGACCCACAAGAAAATCTGTCCAACGAATCAATCTCTTTCTTTTCTTTCCTAATCCCTCATCAAAAGTAATCTCTTAATTTCTACGAGTACCATTTAGCCAAAAATTTAATACGGTTGATAATGGAATAATGAAAGTAATAATTAAAAAACACATTTTAATATACCCTTCACATGAAATATATAGATCGAAAAAATGTTTCCAGATAAATGGAAAGAGAAGAGAGTCAAAAAAAGAAAAATTGAAATAGAATTTTTTTTTATTGAAGAAATTAAATTTAAAATCTTTACTCTCATACCATGACAATTTTGTTAAAAAATATTTTAAAACTTTAATTTTAATTTAATTTTTTGATTATTTTTTCTCTTAACTCATTCACAAGGTTGTTTTAGTCTATGTTTCCTGATAGAGATCATTAATACTAATATTATTTACAATTTAATTTTATCGTGGCCTCATTACAAGTAATATTAATCAACTATATCGAATGATCAAGAGGTTGTGCGTGGAACTAGGTAGGTAGAGTGAAAGGAACGTCTCTGAGCAAAACAATGATAAAATTAAAGAAGTAATGAACAAGACTGATGAATGGTTACTAAATGATCAGACTGTAGCACGCAGCTTTCTATTTGGAATCTGAGAAACAATGTTTAGCACAAGCTAGCTAGCCTCTGAGTTAAATTTTTCTTTAGACAAAAAGAAAAGAATGAACAAAGATATAAGATGAACAGATTCAAAAGATATAGTACTACTTTAAAATGCAAAAGCTCAAGCAAAATCCCTAGAGAAATAATTAAAGGCTAGAGCTGTAGAGGTGTAGTCCTTGAAAAGGCAAAAACAAAAAATAAAAAGGGCAGCATGAAAGGAGCAGCCTGAAATTATAAATAATAGTAGCTAAACAGCAGTAGTATACACTACTCTGTACCGTACACATTCAAAAAATCTCCAGTTTAATTAGTAGCAGAAACAGCTGATAGTTCTGCTGGATTGCCTGGAAACACTAACCAATCTATTGATGGTTCTCGAATAAATATCTTCGCTATCATATATGAAGGATCAGCTGGATCCGATTTTTCATTGCTATTTATCAGTGTGTATATAATATATTTGCAAAATGATCGATCAGTAACTTTCTAGATATATGATCTATAAAAACTTAGCTCACAATAATAAGTCAATGTTTCAAAGAAAGCATGCAAACGCATTTGCAAATGCATCTAGTTGCAATGCAACACATCAGCCTAACTCAACTAAACATTAAAAGAGATAAGAAAGGAAGGGGTTAAACCAAATATTAATTCACCGGTTTTAAGACATATGACATATCCTCTCCTCTTAAATTTGCTATTATTATTTATAAAAGCACGTGCACCTAACTCAACTTAACGTGGGATAATATTTGGCCCGTCGCATACTTCCACGAATCCTCGATATCTCCCGTCACATACAGGCCCATTTTTTAGCTTAGTTCTTGACATGTCTAAAGTATTTGAGCCCTCGTATATAAACACATGCCTTTAAAATTAACTCAAATGTTGAGAGTTCACTCAAGCATATATTATAATTAACCTAATAATTATTCTTGATTGATGTAAAATAATATTCTCAATAAATTCTAATATAATATTTACCAAATCAAAGTCTTGATTCCATTACTATTTGCCTTAATTCTCTTTTAAATAATTAATTTTGTGTACACAAAAAGAATAATAAGTGATAAAGTAAAGTAGCTTTATATTCAGCGGATATTGTATTTTCAAATTGGGCAAAGATATATAGTTTTGGAGCTTATTGCATGGTTTCTTGGCTACCGATGATGCTTTATGCTAGAAATATATTTTTTTTTTTATGGTTTCTAAGTATTTTTGTGGTCGGGCTATTGAGACTTTTTAACATTTGTTTATTAATTATCCTTTGGTTAGGCATATTTAGAATCATTTTTGGCGTGATTGAGGGTTACAGCAGCTCAACTTTTTGTCCTCACATGTCTTTTGCTCCTTTGGCAGCGACGTGCTCTTTCTCATACTTATGTTTGGGTTCTTCTATCTTACTTTATTCTATGGCAAGTTTGGAAAGCTCAAAACACTTTCTGTTTTAATTCATAGCCTTTTTCTGTTGATGCAGTTATCTTTCGAGTGATGTCGAACCTTAGGCTTGTCAGTTCCGCCTTTGGTTTTAAACCATCTCAACTGTAGGGAGTGATGGGTTCTCAACTTGTGAATGGTTTATGAGTAGTTGCTTCACCCAGGAGGCTATCAGACTTGTTTCTTAGATGCGGCCGTAGCATAATGTTGTGAAGTTGACGATGGATGGTTGTTTTAGAGGTGATGATTGGTGGGTGCCGATGGCTGGTTTTGGCTCTTTTCTCAGGCACCACGCAGTTCTTTATGTTGAGCTTTTGGTAGTTTGTGAGAGGTTGGAGCTTGCTGCTCAACTTAGTTATTTTGTGCTTGAGGTCGAGTCGAATTCAGCTACAATAGTTTCTTGGATTCTTTCTGGTGGCCCTGTTTGTTGGGATTGTGCTCATTCTTTGAGCAAAGTTTGTGCTTTAACCTTTTCTCCTACTATTTTTGTTAGACATGTTCTTCATGAGGCCATTTTTGCTACTGATTTCTTAGTCAATTGAGCTTGCACTCATCGAGTTAGTCAACGTTTCTTGCATGCTCATGATTTTCCAATAAGTCTATCTAGTATTTTTCATTTGGATGCATAAATAATTCTATATATCCAATACTATAATGTTATTCATTATTTTTTTTATGTTCATTCGTATTTTATTTACTTATTATATTTTTTCGTTCTCGAGTGAGTTTTGGTTTACGTCCCCTCCTTATATATTATGCTTATTTTTTTATTTTTATTATACGTAGGAGTTATACTTAACCCCTAACTTATCGGCGGTTTCAACTAGGAAAAAAGGTTAAACTTTATTAGTTTCTATACTGCATCTTAAAGCATGTGCAATGTGTTAATATATGTATGAGTATTAATGTGTATATATATATATATTAGAAATATTCTAATCAGGAATCTCTAAAACCTACTATATATATATACACACACACACATATAATGATGGCTAGCTAGATAGTTTTAATAAAATTAACATTTTATTACACTGATTAATTCATTTCTTCTACATTGCTTCACCTTATAAGTGATTTTTAAACAACTATATACACACACACACACACACGTACAGTTCTTCTCTGGTGAATACATCTTTAATTTGTTAAAATAAAGATGTCACTAAAGTAATATATTTATTTATTTGTTAATATATTAAAATATGTATTTTTAATTTTTTATTCACATTCTCACTCTAAAACCTGTGTTTAGCTGACGAAAGAAACGGCGTCGTATTGGAAGACTTATACGTTCCTTCTATTTATAGATCAAAACACGCAGAGAATTCACATTCATCCTTTTCGTCCTTCGTTCATAACTTGTTCAAAAAGTTTCAGCAAGAGCATTCACTCACACAGAAGAATCGAAGTGAAAAACATGGCGGCACAGCACAAGTTATCACACCAAGTGGGAGAATTCCAAAACGACGTGTTTCGATTCGATATCCACGGCGTCAAGAGCGACATCGTTGGATCTCACCCTCTAGAAACCCTATGCCAATCTGTAACTTCTTTTCTTTCTTGTTTTTCCCTTTTAATTCTCACTATTTCCGCTAAATTCAATTAAATACATCTTCACTTTGTATGTATTTATTTTTTAATTTTAAAAAATCAATGATAACTTACTTATGAGCTGTAATTCGGAGGAGAAACTTAGGGTTTCTGTGTTATTCATTAAGTTATTAATGAGATTTCTGTTATTTATTTATTTATTTTTTTTTTGGGTGCTTCAGGCAAAGCAGAGGGAGGAGGAGATGAAGAGAAGAATTCTTGTGAACACTTATGGAACGGCTTTCCCAATGAAGATGGATTTTGATAGGCAAATTCTTTCTCGGTATGATTTTTGAGAGATTTAATTTATGATGATGCTTAGCTTTTTCGTGGATGATGAAAATTTCCTATTCTAATTTCACAAATGAAAAGAAGAAAGTATTTTTCTTGTTGGGATTTTGTTAACAATGGTGTTAGCATGTCGTTGTTGACCGTATTGACCTATTTGTGCTGTAGTTGGTTGAGTCTGCCACATTCCCTTGAACTTCTGCTGTATTTGGGATTGGGATTTCAATTTATAAGCATAGCACATTGGTGAAATTGATAACCAAGAGTTCATAAACTTTCACTGTTGCTTAAACAATCCTAGCTATCCCAACTGCCCTAGTAACCCCTGTTTTCAACTGTGAACAGCACCTCTTCCCATACAATTTAGTATTCAAAACATTATATGAAGATTGTTTGGATGTGTTTCTGTAGATTAGTGGATTGCAAAGCTTGATTATTCCTCAATTAAGAATGATATAGAAGTTGAAGTTGGGGGAGTGGTGTCTTCCCTTGTTTTCTGCTGCAGTCTTATGCTTGGATCCGTTCCATATACTCCTTTTGCCTGCTTTTACTGTTTATAGCTCTCTTGTGTATAGACTTTATCTCTTTGTCAATTTCTAGCTCCTCAGAATTAGATTTCAGTTTGAGGTTAGTACTATTTCTTTAATTATGGATATCAAAACTTAATTGATTGATTTGGGGAAGAGAAAACCATCTTGATGTGGGAAGCAGCATTATGAAAGCATCCATGGCCTTTTGACATGGAGTTGCAGTCATCTTATTCTTACCATTCTTTTTGTACGGGAATGATGTGAAATTAGATTTGCAAAAGCCTTGAGTTGCCTTGTTATGTAGAACACTAAACTCCTTAGATCTGCGGAGGTCTTTTCAAGCAATTCAGGCTTCTTTTTGCAATTTCAAGTGCAATGGACTAGGTCTTAAATGGGGGCTATGTTAAATTTTCATAAGAGAAAATGTGAGTTTTGCAATAAAATAAAAAAGCACATGAGTTTTTTTTCCTTTAGAATCTTCTGTTCCTGTAGTGAGGATTGTATGAAATTGGCTGAATGCAGGCTTTATGTTTGAAAGATGTACAAATTATTTAGAATTAGAAAAGATTGTAAGGTAGTGGAAAGGATTTTTATCAGTGGCCTGCTTAGTGGGGATATACATGTCCCTTTTTGGTTCTTTAATGATTCTGATTGCTGTATCCATAATGATTTCCATACAGGTTTTCTTTGGAAAAAGTTATTGTTTTAGTTCTTAGCAAGTTCTTTTACAAAACTGTTACTAACTTCCAATTTCATACACATCTACAAATGTGGCTAATGTATTATAAACGATAGTTTTACTAGGATTTCAGAATACGCTCTACTTGCCTTCACTTGTATTTCTTTGTAACTTTTGCAGATTTCAGAGGCCGACAGGTGCAATTCCATCTTCAATGCTAGGTTTGGAGGCTGTGACAGGAAGCTTGGAAGATTTTGGCTTTGAGCACTATCTGAACGGTAACTATGTACTGTTTGTGTTTTGATTGTCAGTCACTTTTTTCCTCCGGAACTTTTTTAAGTTAATATATATATATTTCTTGTTTCCCCTCTCTCGTTCTGTTTATGAAAACAATGAAACCAGTTATATGAACATAAAGCTACTTGGTTCTTTGAATCAACGTGCTATAAAGAATTTTCTACTGAGAAACTAAATGGTAAATGCTCTCGTACTTTCTTGAACTCCTATCTGGTAAAGGGTACAATGGGATTGGGTAATGTGTTTATTTGTAAGTTTACAGATTTTAGCACAAAATTTGAAAACTTTCACCCAAAACTTGAAAAGTTGAAATTTTTCTTGGAAAGTGGCCCAAGAGTTGGAAACCCTTCCAACCCAAACTTGAAACATTTACAACAAACATTTTCTGTGTAGTAGTGAACCCCTCGGTGGTGTATAATGTAACTTGAATGGGGACTTTAAAGAATTTGCACATTGGTTGGTTATGGGATAGTTGTGTGCCTGCATATAGTGTACATCAACATGTTGTGGTTTCTTTTGGAAGAAAGAAATGAATGATATGGTGTTGACTGTTCATTGCTTCTAGCCTACCTATTGGTTTGTGTTTATTCTAAATTTGCTCTGATATCATCAGCAGACCCTCGTGAATCAGAATCTTTCCGACCAGCGGACCTGCATCATGGAATGGAAGTGCGCGTTGGCCTCTCCAAAGGACCCGTGCACCCAAGCTTTATATGATTTACGCAGGTTTATTCAATTATTCAGTGAATGATCTTAAGATGTGCCTGTACTTGGAATCAAAATGAAGGCAGTTTAATGTGTCATTAGAGCCTGAATTTATTTACATCACCTGAAAATCAGACAGCTTGCTTTTAGGGCATGTGATCCTCTATTGTTCTCCCCCTTTATCATATTTGACTATCATGGATGCTTGAAAGTTAAACCAGCTATGCCTTTTATGTTTAATATTTACAACATTTCCTGGCTTGTGTTGCCTGGTAAGTTTTTCTACGTGTGAGTTTCAGGAGTTGGATAAAAATTTTTTTTTTTTTAAAAAAAAAACCCTACATAACTGATGAAAATGGAGACGTGTGTTTTATCGAACTAATATTTGAACGACGTTTTCACTATTTTTGAAAGAGAAATGGCCATGATTTGAATTATATTTTAATATTATTACACCTGTCTGGAGTATTTCGACTGATGTCGCAAATTTTGTACAGTTTTATTTCTTTTCAAGAAATAACAATTAAAAAAATACATGATTAAAGTCTACCATGAAAAAGAGGTGCAAATCTTTTGCTTTAAATTGTGGGAGGAGAGGAGGTGAGGTGTTGAATGTCGATCAATTTTTGTACAGGTTAAATTAAAATTTATTTGTAAATTTCAAGAAAGTAAATATTTTATTTAGATCTAAATATCTAATCGTATGAACAATTTTTTTATTGGTTAAAGTAAAAAGAAAAAATATTTTTTGAAATTCGTATAATAATCAAATATTATTTGATATTTTGTTTTTGTTTATTTTAAACCTAAAAGGAAAAGGAAAAAATTATTGTATAATAGTAATTCGATTTGCACCTTGGTTCCTTCATCTTCATGACCTCAAAAAACTCTCAGGCTAACCAAACACTCTCTCGCCCCCTTAATGGACTCGCGACGCAGCTCACGCGCCGTAATAGATCCAAAGGTCCGTCAAGTCGGCTTCTTCACCAGCGCTCCCCAGCCACCCGACCCGATCCGCACACCTCCATTAGCCGACGCCTCTTCCCCTGGAAACTCCCTATCTCCCGTCATGATCCCGCCGCCACGTCACCCCTCCGACTCCCTCATCCCACGCCCCCCTCACTCCCCTTCCGACGCCTTCCCTCCGCCCTCTCCCACGACCACTACCACCACGACGTCGCTCGATGACTTCTCTGATGACGTTACTGCGGCCTCGTCCCCTCCCCCTCCTCCTCATCCTGCTGCTGCTGCTGCTGCTGGGGGCAGGGGCAGGGGCAGGGGCAGTTCGGTAAAACCGCAGGGCGGTGCGTCCTCGTTTCCCGGTGAAGGATTTGAGGTTCCGCCATCTGTGAAAGCTCCCAGTAGTGTCCCAGCAAGCGGTCTCACTACAGTGTCGGTCGTCAAATTGCCACCTGGAATTTCCCGTAAGTACTCTAAAATCGCCAGCTGTTATTGCAATAATCTCAAAATAACTTACTTTGTAACTATTTTTTTTCTTCAGTTGCAATTACTTTACTTATATTTGTTTGATTAAAACCAATTTCAATAAAAAAAAAATGGATAGAATTAAATAAAGATTACGATATAGTTTGATTGAATAAAGATTGCAGAAAATGCGGGTGGGTCTGTGTCAGTTGAAGTGCAGAGTGATCGAGCTGTGAATTCAAAGCCCTTGAAAGAGAAAACCTCCAAAGCTGAAAGGCGAGCCATTCAGGAGGCACAACGGGCTGCGAAGGCAGCTGCTAAAGGTGTGCATATTATAGTTTGTTCTATGCCATAAATAAAACCTGTCAATAATAGTATATAAATTTTCTGTGACTTGTGAATAATTAATAAGTAATATGATTCTACCTTTCATAGCCGTGTCTGTGTAACTATTGGAAACACCTATGTATTTGTTGTTTACGTCCGCCTGTTGAGTAAGATTTCCGCTGTTTAGTGGAATAACTTAATATCTTTCAACCCCTTGTCAATGTCTGCTTGTTTGAGTTGTCTTTGTCTCAGATATGTTGTGGTATCTTCTTATGTGGTACTATATTGTAATAATGATAATCCTATATTGTTTAGCGGAAGGAATTAAGATGCCTGCAGCCGCAAATGCAAAACCAGCTAAAGCCACCAAGGCGTGTCCACAGAGGAATGATAGTGCTGTGGTTGTTGCTGCTTCTGAGAAGAAGGGAGGTGATCGTTCTATAGAAAAAGATAGAAAGAAAGATGCCCCTCATCCACGCATGCAGTATGATGATAAGAGTCGTGTGCAAAAGTTGAAAAAACGTTCTGTGGTAAAACCAACTGAAGCTAGGAATAGAGTTGAATTGTTTAGGCATTTGCCCCAATACGAACATGGAACTCAGCTTCCTGTTCTTCAATCCAAGTTTTTCCAACTTGACACATTGCATCCTGCTGTTTACAAGGTATTGATATGAAGAAATGTCTGCCAGGTTGTTAGGGATATGTTATCAAGTTCAATAAGACTCCTGGCTAATTGTGTCCTTGTTCTGTTGTCAGGTTGGATTACAATATTTATCTGGAGATATATGTGGTGGCAATGCTCGCTGTATTGCAATGCTTCAAGCATTCCAGGAGGCCATCAAAGATTACTCAACACCACCTGAAAAAACACTTAATAGAGACTTAACTGCTAAAATAAGTAGTTATGTTTCATTTCTCATTGACTGCCGGCCGCTTTCAGTTAGCATGGGGAATGCAATAAGGTTTCTAAAGAGTCAAATTGCCAAGATACCTATTTCTCTCTCTGAGTCAGAAGCAAAGGCGACACTTCATTCAGACATTGAGCGTTTCATAAATGAGAAGATCATACTTGCAGACAGAGTGATAGTTAAGCATGCTGTTACAAAGATCAGAGATGGTGATGTTCTTCTTACATATGGGTCATCCAGTGCAGTTGAGATGATACTACAGCATGCCCATGAGCTAGGCAAACAGTTTCGCGTTGTGATAGTAGACTCTCGTCCAAAGCATGAAGGGAAACTATTACTCCGAAGGTTGGTGAGGAAAGGTCTCAGCTGTACATACACTCATCTAAATGCTATTTCTTATATCATGCATGAAGTTACTCGAGTTTTTCTGGGTGCTTCATCAGTTTTATCAAATGGGACTGTTTACTCGAGAGTTGGGACTGCATGTGTTGCAATGGTTGCTTATGGATTCTGTATACCAGTTTTAGTATGTTGTGAAGCGTATAAGTTTCATGAAAGAGTGCAGCTTGATTCAATTTGCTCTAATGAGCTTGGTATGCATTTCCAATGACTTGGGCACACCTAATACTTATTTCCGGATGCGTGCCCTATGGTTGCTTAATGGTTCAGATGTCTTGCTTGCAGGTGATCCTGATTCTATTTCAAAGGTCCCTGGCCGAGAGGACATCAATCACTTGGATGGCTGGGACAAGAGTGAAAATCTGCAGCTTCTGAATCTGACGTCAGTTCTAATATATTTTAGTATTTTATACTGCAGTTGCCACTTCTACCCACTAACTGATCAATAATATTTATATTTTGGATTGATATTGACAGTTACGATGCTACACCCTCAGATTATGTGTCCTTGATAATCACAGATTATGGCATGGTGAGTCATACTCTGGTTTCTATAAGAAGTTCACGTTGCTTGTACTTTTTCATTATATTATTATAATTGTTATTTCATAGTTGAGTGTTATGCATGTTGAACTTCTTTTATCTTGAGATTCATGTAGTTTGTTAATTCATCACCTTTTATTCCTGCATATGCTTATGAGGATTTGCCCGGCCTAGAACCTCACATTTTGCATCTAAGCTTGATTGTGCAGAGCCCATGCCCTCTAAGGGTGGAACATTGAATGCCATATAAAATTTACCTGGAATTATCATTCCTTTGATTCACCATCGACCTTTTTTACTCATTTTTTTGTTAATTTATGTAATCATCAATGTAACTTGATATGCGCGTTTGTGGTTGTTTCAGATCCCACCCACAAGTGTGCCTGTGATTGTGCGTGAGTACGGGAGAGGACAGCTGTGGATATAGCATGGCTAAAGTGTTGGTCGAGTCCTCCCCAAAATTTAAGACTGGAGAAGTCATTTTTCCTTGGGCCTGTCCACTCTTTTTAACCCTTCTGGAATAATATCTAGCCTCTCATTTAGTTTCCAACATTTTGTATTTTACTTCTTTACCTGACTCAGTGAAGAGTGCGATCCCCTCGCCTCTCCGGGCAGATATAGTGATGCAATCTTCTTTGTTGATGATTTTTTTTTTAATTTAAAATTTTTTAAACGTATGGTTCCTTCTTTTTTGTTTCCTGATCGTCCTCCGTCAGGATTGAACAATGATCTTTTAGAAAGGAGTGGCAATTTTGTTACGGTAGCAGAAAATGGGAACTTGGTTTCTACTTTGAACTTTTAATGAGTCTCTTCTATATTATTATGTGTTTGTACGTTTCCATTTTGATCTTGAGCCATGGTAAGAATACAGCTGAATGTATGAACAGAACCCTTTTCCAGAAATCTGCTTATTGAAGCAACTGAGTTAAAACAGTGATAGGAGAACAAGTAGAGGGATCCCTGAGGCAATGGCTTGCGAACCGGAAGAAGGCTTTTCACTGGGATGAAATGGATCGAAGAAATTTAAAAATTTAATTTTTGCTTTAACAGAACACCAAGCAAAGTTGATTGGAAGAATATATAATGAAAGTTTTATATGTAATTACCATTAATTCTCTAGCAAACTCGGCGGTGAGAAACTCAGTTGAGTTCTTAAATTAACTCATGTTAAGTGGGAGCCAGATTGCTCCGCTTAGGTCCAACTCGTGGCGGTAAAGAAAACCAAGAGACAATATAGAGAAGAAAAATTTTACTTTTATTTATTTTCATAAGCACTGATGCTTAATGCTTAAATTGCAATGAATGAAAATATGAAAAAGAATTATAGTTTGTTGAGAATTTGACTGATTTACAAAAGCTTAATAATTTTTTGTCTTTATTTTAATCTTTACTTTGATTCTTCTCGTTGCCCACATCACATCAGTGTTGGCCTGTATGTCATATGTCACATTCACAATTTACAACAATTGTAAATATAAAAGGAATTTGTCATTTGTCATTAAACATTACATAAAACTCGGCTTAATTACAGCGAATTAATATACGTAATAATAATGTTCCTCCAAAAACTCAAAAGCCATCTTCAGAAAATTGCTTGTAGGCTTGCAGGTCGCAATTATTCTAACAATCGTGCTTTTTGGTTGAAGAAAACTATATCAGAACGACGTCGAATCAGTTACAAAATCATCCGAAACTTAACTTGAGCTTGCAGCAACTGAAATAAAGTGGTGGGAGTAGAAATAGATGAATCCTTGAGGGAACGGATTGTAAACAAGAATTGAGTTATTTTCACTGGGGTGAAATGGATTATGTTCATTTCTATTACTGCATGGCTCGTTGTCATTTATGCACGGTAACGTTCCATCTCCAGCCATATCAACGAAACAAGAATTCCTTAATGCATGTAGAAACAAATTACAGGAAGAATAAAGGCCGGAAGTGAAATTTTACCCATGCATGTCAATAAAATCTATCTTTTTTTAATTTGCTAGGACATAAAAATCACATAACCATATTTAAAATATTTTTTATTTATAAAATAAATAAAATACTACTTATATTCATATATTACAAAAAATACAAATATATCAATATTCACATTTAAATTCATTCAAATTTCAAATAAAAAACAAACACTACTTTAGTTTAAGTAAAAATAATATATATATGTATATAGTACAGCTAAGTTGTACTCACCGTCTAATTCATGTGCTTCAACAGAGCCTCCTCAGTCACATACAATGGTGGCACCGTCAATTCATCTCGACATTTCACCAGACCAAACCAAACAAAGGATAAAACTCAAGAACAAAGATATTGCTACTTGTTCTCATCATTTCTTTCTTCTTCTTTCTTTTCTTCCTTTAGCCCTAACTTCAGATTAGATCAATTGGAATCTTTCGAGCTAAAGAACTAATTAATTTTGATTTGATTGCTTGGATTTGATGCAAGGTTTGTGATTATAATTTTTTTTCTTTTTTCCCCTGAATTTTTTTTTTCCCCAAGATTTTGATGGGCTTGTTTCAAGTGCATGGAGGAGGTTCTAGAGGAGGATTATGTGCATACATGAGCTGTAACTTCAGTAAGTCGTTTTTATTTGTTGCTAAACTGCTTTTGCTTAAATCATGCTCTCATTTGATTAATTTACAGCCATCCATTGCAATTACACACGTGTGCATATGATCATATCATCCATTATCAAGTCCATCAATGCAAATAAAACTATCCAAACAAAATCCACATATAGAATCTAGATAATATGTAGATATGATGTTTACCTGCGTGTAATTTCAACCGATATTAAGATGACAGGAAAAGGCTCATCACCAAAATAAGCAAATACAACATACCAATTTAGTACATATTCAATTTTAAAAAAATAAAAAATGCACGCCTTATTAAATAGCAAATTATTGAGAATAAACATCGGTGACTCATTGTCCTCCCAAGCTCTTGCTGCAAATAAAAAAGTAAATGAGATTTTATTTTTATATTTTTTTTTCCGAATTGTCATAATTGATACATCAATTTTCTGAAAAGAACAAATCCTGTATTTCTTTTGGAGTATAAATACACCTTACTCGCCTGTGAATCATGGAATGATTCATACAATGCCTATTCCGATGCTCTGAGAACTTCTAACTTGCCATTCTCGGGAGTAATAAGTGCAAGAATAACAAATCCTCCTAGAATGACAATCAAAATTCCCAAAGAGTTCACAAGCAAGGCCTCGGTAGAATAACGACTTATGATGTGGTTGGTCTGGAGGAAAGTGACTTTCTCTAAGATGCCGGTGGCAGCAGTAGCAACAGCTAGGGCATATATGTAAACCCCAAGGAACACGTGCCATGGCAGTAATGAAGCTCTACCATTTTTTGAGCCCCCTGGGTACCAAAAGGTTGTAAATCCAGCAGCCCACTGTCCAAACAAAACAACAGTGAAACAATTGCACGAATATAAATGTAAATACAAAACCTGGCTATGCAATGAGAATGGAACAGGAAAATGAAGAAGACCTGGATGCCAAATAGGAAAAGGCAAGCTAGTCCCAACCATGAATGCAAGCTGTAGAAATTATCGATGCCCTTGTCATTGTGGAATGTCAGAGCAGCCCAAACACCAATCAAGCTTAAAAGAAAGGCAATGAATTGCAAGCTTAAATGAACTAATTTTCTGAGCTTTTTCGTCCCTGAAACAGTCTTGTATGCTAGCATGGCTGCATCAGTCAATGCCAAATCATAAAATCAAGAATTCTTAATTGCTATCATAACAAATAATGATTTGGCAACCGAGAACACTGCCTGAGTATTCAAATAATGATAAGTGATCATCTCAATTGATTGCAAAAAGTGAATCAAAATATCACAAACAAGCCTGCATGTTAATCAAAATGCTTGTCATATGACACCCAAGATAAGCTTCAGAATTCAGAGGATAATCATTTCTTCAGAAAAGGTTCCCAAAAAGAAAAAAGTCACACAAGTAATATTGCAAAATTTGCACATTATACTGTTGCATGATCAGTTGCAAAACATTAGGAGTTTAACTCCATTTTCTTCATCTTGAGAGGTAAAGCTAAATCATGAAAGGCAAATCTTGGCACAAGAATCACAATTTTAAAAGTCACATTAAAACACAGAAATCTAGTTTCACATAAAGCATCATTTGCAGGATCATATAGAACTGGCCTCCAAGAAGAGTGAAAGTTACAATTAAGTTTTTGGGCGTATTTGAAATGTAAAGCAAAACTGGATGCAATTAGACTTAAAAACATTACTACAACCAGTGAAATCCACTATCAACAAAATCAATTACTAGCATTAACATAATTTTCATCAGAGAACCATCAACCTAATAATAACCAATAAAGAGCTACGAAATGGCCTATATTTCTCCAATTCATTTCCTAGGTCTTGAAGTGCTTTCTAAGAAAGTGCTTTGGAATTAAAAGTGCTTCCTCCAAAAGCACCTGAAAGCAATTCTTCAAAAATCACCTCTCAAGTGGACTTCAGCTTTGCTTTTACAATTCAAAAGGGGTTATCTCAAACAGCACCTATAAACAGCTCCTCCAAAAAGCAGTCATATAGCTTTTTCCTTATCAAAAATAAATTTCCATCTTAACCAAACACAACAAAACAAAAATAAAGGTATCGGCTTTGTATAAGCACATTTTGTGTTCTTAAAATGAAAATGTGACTTGAAAAGTCCAAGCCACAAAACAAAGCTATACTTCTAATCTTTTTTTTTTAATTAATCAAAATTAAAGCGTAAATAAAATAATAGAATTTTCAATTTACCTTCGCCATTCAAGAGTACGAGACCGATCACCATAAGAACCGGATGAACCTACAATGCATGAATCAACAAAACATGCAATAAAAAATAATTTAACAGAATTAAAAAACAGGAAACTTACATTAAAAATGAGATCTTTGTTATCGGAGGTGAGAGACAAGCCTCCTCTGTATTGGACAGTCCACGTCAGCACAAGAGTCGAGATTATCACTCCGATTAATCTGATTACTAGAAAGATCGGAAACCGAACCACCGGAACCGCCATTTCCAGAGAAACCGCAGAGGCGAGCAAAAAATGAAAGTGAAATGAAAATTTATGATTTGATGCCAAGTTTATCTAATGCGGAGAAATTAGGGTTTATATTGAATGAATTTAAGTGAGAATCTGAGTTTTGTACTTGCTGGGTGTGAAGAAAAGAAAAGAATGTGTGCCACGTCAGCTTACGTTTCTAGTTGGTGGATTTGGTTTTTTCGATTTTCGTACGTTGACCAGACGAGGATTTTTATGTAATTTTCAGTAGTATTGATTAGAACATGAGTAATTAATTTTTTAAAATAATATGATATTTATTAATTAGTTAATAATTTTTTATAAAATTAAAATAAATTAATTATATTATGTTATTAATTAATTGATAAAAATCACATCATTTAAGATAGTTATTTCAGATAAAAAAAATTCATAATATATAACATTATTGTTATAAACCTAAATATAGTTTAATTGATATAATTTTTATATTAGTAAAAATAATTTTTATGTTAATATAAGTTACATTATTATTATTATTATGTAACTTAACAATATTCATTTTTAGAATGAAATTTTAGTGATGAAAACATGTTTGGCAAAATATCGGATCATTTAAAAAAAAATCAAATAAAGTATTTCACTTTAAATCAAATTACTAAATTCAGCTAGATATTATTAATAAACACAATATACTTAACATTAAATTGAAGAGCTCTTAAACGGTATAAAATATCCGGATTCAAATATCATTTATATTTCATTAAACTTAAGAACATTCTAGAGGAATTTTTTTTTTTTTGTGTATATATGTATTAATTTTCTCCGAGTGGAGATTTATGTTATATGGATCTTATTAAATTACATAATAATATAACTTATATTAACAAAAAAATTATTAATTAAACTATGATAATTATCTACAAACTACCTAATTTTTTTACACTTTATAAAAAATACACAATTTTTTTTCTTGAACTATCCACCTGAAGTTTACAGGTGTATCATTACTCTACTCTCGACATAATTTTATTAGAATATTGCTGACATGTGAGGGTTAAAATTGTCATTTGAATTGAAGAGGCATATACGACGATACACTAGTGCTAGCCGTTGGTGTCGCTGCTACCTCCGATTAGAGCTGATAAAACGGATCATTAGTTCGTATTCGCGTCGTGTCCGTTTTACGTTGTGTCAAATTTTAGTTGATCTAAATATGACTCATTTAATAATCGTATTAAAATACTAAAATATAAATTCGACACAAATAATAAATAAATTATTCAATAATCCGCTTAATATATATATATATATATTAAAATTTATATCAAACATTTGCATCTATTAAAATTTACCATATCCACCTTCTTTTCAATAATTAATTGGTGATGATACATAATTTGACAAGGAAGCTTACTTGGTCTCCAATGCCACAACAAATGTCTGCAACCATATACACTATTAAAGTTTTAATTATATATATATATATATATATATATATATGTAAATAATATTATATATCAATATCATAAAATATACATATTTATAAATATTTTATACATTTATATTATTGAAGTTATAAATTTAAATAAAATTTGATAAATAAAACACTGTATATATGTTTATCCTTAAAAAATAAAAATAAAAAGAGAAAATCATGTTTAATATTTAAGTTTTTATAACAAGAACTTAAAAATTAATTTTAAATACAAAATATAATTGTGTCATTAATTAAGTAAATGAGTTAAGAATTTTAATCATAACTTGACACAAAAAAAAATTATGTAGACTTAGACCCGACTCATTTAATAATAATATTAAATTTAATAACTTATATATATTTATTCGTTTAAGTAGTCAGATCCTATCAAACCGGCTCTTACCCCAAGAATAAATCAAACAGAAAAAAAGAAAAAGATAAAACACAAAATTTGAAAACCTGTTGGTAAAATATCGACATGCCCCTAAAAGCCCTTCCCGACTGATGGGTAAATATCGACAAACCCTCAAGCCCTTCCTACCAAGCAAGACTCGATGGTAACCTAGCCCGAGCAACCCTCGTGTCAAAGCCGGTCAAGGTCGAGAGCTCCTCGCTCGCCGAGGTCATCCTTCCGTCAAAGCCGGCCAGGCGTCGAGCTCCTCGCTCGCCGAGGTCATCCTTCCGTCAAAGCCGGTCAAGGTCGAGAGTCGAAGCACATCGCTCCCCGCCGCAGAGATCCACGAGCACATACCGGACAAAACCCGACCTAGGACAACCCGACCCGTTATCTCGTAATCCCGCACACCTTTCGATGTCCGACAGCGGTCCCACATGCGGAGAGATGACATCGTTGTTTGCTGGTCTGCAGACGCGCCACCAAGGTGTAATCATTCCTCGCACGCTGCCCGACATGGTGATCCGCCACGCGATCGGACTAGTGGAATGTACCGCCATCCTTGTGGAATATTCCGCCAAACCCGACCGCCGAGGACCCGGATACCATTAGCGTGGAGTGAACAATGAGTGGACAACTGAAAGGAAAAAGCGGAAAACAGAGTATAAAAGGAAACGAAGGAGAACGCTACGGATGGAAGAATTGACTCAAAGGTTGGCATTTCGAATTCACAAAAGAGAAGTTGGATTCTCCAGAATCGGACACGTGTTCTTCCTTTCCAAATTTCTCTCATCCGACTTTCTCTAAAAACACCATTTACATCCAAAAGGGGGGCGAAATAATACCCTTTCATCTTTCCTGGCCTCCCTCACTACGGAGATACCAAAAAGAGAAACCCGACATCGACTTGAACGGTCGAGGGTTTCACTGGAACGCCCACGACCCTCGACCCGGTCAGCGAGCGCAGTCCGGAAATCACCGTTCAAGAAGACAACGGACCCGGACAGCGAGGCAATCCCGCTCGAACTTATCGCGAAAGCGTATGGATCGGCATCGCTTAAAACCGCGAGCGTAAGGTTCAGACGCTCTCAGCGAAGCCGCTTGGAGGTACCGCTGGAGCGTTCAAGCACCGCTGAGGCACGCGGAAAACTGCAGATCAACATCTTTTGCGCCTGCCTCAGGGATCGAGACAAAAAGCCCGATTTCCAAATACATCAAGACACACAAAACACAACGATGAGGGAAACAACCAAGAGGTGTAAGTCCCAAGAATCGACGACTCGGCAGAAGTGGCCAACGAGGCCCGTAATGTGGAGATCCGTGAAAGGATGGATCTGATGGAAAACAGATCGAAATTATGACCTCCTCATACAAGAATCTGTGAGGACAGAGAAAAGCATGCAACGATGTCCCTGAGTCCAACCGAGGAATGTTCATGTTCTGGAAAACGCTGAGACGAAGCCCAAAGACTCTGCAATCGAACGTCATGCTGAGAGAAGAAACAAACACGAGGAAAGGGGGTCTCGCCAACATTTGCAGGAGATGTACCCCAACCTCTCGCAGTGAGGAGTCTGGAGGGAGAGGTACGCAGTCAGGCAAGTGGTGGAAGATCTTCTGGGAACCGAAAAGTCCAAGTCAGCGAATAATGCCGACAAAGAATCTTCTCTCCTGAGATCTCGTAAGCGCTCAACCATCCCCAAGCTCTGAGTGGATTAAAAGAGGGTGTTCTGACTGGGAGACTCATGGTATAACCTCGGCGGTGTCCATCGATCCGCTCATATTCTGACGTGTATGAGCAGTGAAACGGGATATGCAAATCAAGAGGAAAAGGCCGCAAAACCTGGGAATTAATGCAGACCAGTGAGCTGCACTGGCTGGCTCATCCGCATTTAACGAGGAGTCAAGAGACCGTGAACGCACAACTCCTCAAGCATATTTCGTAAGTCCCCTCAGTATTGAAATGCTAATGTAAATATTTCATCCCAAGACGGGATATGTAAAAGTACAAATGTATGTAAAATAAGAACAACGATTTATAATGCAAGTTCAAAATAAAGAATGGAAGAAGCAAGAGCTCCACCAAGATGAGGTCCCAAAGCCTAACTCATTAGCGTGATTCGGCCAAGCTTCGAGTTATTTGAAACCAGAGCAGGAGTATTATCGTAAGACCCCGGTCAATTAAAAGACTCGAGCGTAAGAAGAGCTCCTCGCCGAAGTCCCGGAGCCTAACTCATTAGGCAGATCGTGCCAAGCTCCAAGTTATTCGAAACCGCAGCAGTGAGTGTCATCGTAACCCTGTCAATTAAAAGGCTCGAGCAAGGTAAGAACTCCTCGCCGAAGTCCCAAAGCCTAACTCATTAGAGCGGATCGTGCCAAGCTCTGGTTATTCGAAACCGGAGCAGGAGTGTTTTCGTAAGCTCTGCAGATTAAAAGGCTCGAGCGAGAAGAAGACCTCCTCAGCATGAAGTCCCAGAGCCTAACTTATTAGGCGGATTGTGCCAAGCTCAAGTTATCCGAAAACCGAGCAGTGAGTATTATCCAAGAGCTCCGGCCGATTAAAAGGCTCGAGGAAGAAGAACTCCTCAGCATGAAGTCCCGCAGCCTAACCCATTAGCGTGACTGCGCCAGCTCCAAGTTATCCGAAACCAGAGCAGTGAGTATTATCCAAGAGCTCGAGTCAATTAAAAGCGCTCGAGCAGAAGAAGACCTCCTCAGACGAAGTCCCAGAGCCTAACTCATTAGGCGGATTTGCCAAGCTCAAGTTATCTCGAAACCAGAGCAGGAGTATTATCTCAAGAGCTCCGGTCAATTAAAAGGCTCGAGAAGTAAGACATCTTCTAAGATGAAGTCCCAAAGCCTAAATCATTAAAGTGACTGCGCCAAGCTCCTGTCAATTACAGTTCGAGCAGGAGTTCAAAAGAACCCCTTATCTAAAAGTCCCTAGCCTAAGTTCTAGGCAGGACGTTGTTCAAGCAAGAGCCAAATGCAGTGCTCGAGCAAGTCAAATGAGCTCGCAAAATAGACATAAGGCTTATTTAGCCTAAGTCGTAGCAAAACTCTACCATGCATTCATAAATAAAGCGATGTACAACACTTAGAAAATTTTTACTCAAGAAGCACATTCAAAGTTAACTCAACGTAGAAGACAGTGAATGTATGTACACTAGCAAATAATAGAATTGTTGAAAACATGTGTCTCTTTATTTCAAGTTAAAAGATTACATATGTAAAAAAAAAAAAAAAAAAAAGAAAAAGAAAAAGTGTCCAAGTTATTCTAAGAACAAGTAGGGGAAGAGCAAAGATCGCTAGCTAGGAACATCAGCAGCAGCAGCAGGACCAACAGCAGGAGGAGCAGTGAGGAAGGACACTCAGCTGGAGCTTCAAAGCTAGGAGCTTCAGCAGGAGGAGGTCACCAGCAGGAGGGCACCGGAAGAAGAGGGAGCCTACCACCGACCACACCTCGGGGCTCCTGATGAAGTAGCTCAGTGGTTGCTCATGTATTCACCTACATACCCTTCAACCGTGGACATGTCTGGCCTGTGGTACGCCTTGCCAAAAGCATACATCAGTGCAACAGAATGGAGTCCGCCTCAAGTTGTACTCAAGGCAAGTCGGACCTTCAGAGTATCTATTCGCTCTCGAAGACGAGCAGCTTCTCCTCCACGAGCTGCTCAGAATAAGACTTCCGAGTGTCCGTGTCTTTCCGAGCATGCTTCACCTGCTCTCGACCTCACCCAACTCCCTTTCAAGCCCGTAGACCTTCGAGCCTGCCATCACTGCTTTCTCTCGCAAAGTTTATATTTTCATCCAAGCAGCCTCGATTCTCCTCCTTCGCTCATTCAAAGCCTCGCCTCCAAGCTCCGAACCTTGCACCGAGTTCTTCCCTGAACTCGTGAGTAATCTCATCGAGCCCGGTCGCAGATACCAATGCTCGAGAGAGAGTCACTGAAGATACCGCAGACATACCGGCGAGAACAGGATTCTATCTCATCGGAAACCCGCTCGGCCGCTCTTCATTAAAAGCCTTCGAGCAAGTGCCCTGAGCGCCGGGCCGACTCGCCTCCCGCGACACCGCCGGTTCGGGGAATAGCCTCCGTCTCCCGCGAGGAGGACCTCGCTCGCACGCCGACCTGCCGAGCCAGGCAAGGAGCGAAGCTCGAGCCGCTGGAGGCGGGCACCTCCTTCTGCCGTGGTCTTTTGACGTGCTCGCAGCCTTCGCTTGTCCCCACGCTACTGCAACATACCGCGATCCCGCCACCATTTCTTCACTGGAACCAGATTGACTCTAAAAGCTCGAGATGTCATCAGCCCTCGCACGAGCTTATGCTTGTAAGAGCAACCAGCACACGTGCTCGAGTCGATCGTTAATCGAATAGAAGCACCCGAGAGGTCGCAAAAACAACCGTAGCAAGACAATGAAAACAGACGCTAATACAGGAACTAAAAATGAAATTCACAAGGCGTATAAATGACCTGAATGCGTAAATGCCGCGGACCTGAGGAACTCCTCGCCACGAAGTGCACAGGCTCCCCACTCTCCCCAACGAGAAGAATTTGCTCTTCCAGCTGCCACCGTGAGGTAGGAGATCAGCTGATGGGCTTCTACCCTTCAGCCTGAGGTAAGATAATACCAACCAAAGATCCTTCGGCTACACTTAGTTCGGTAGAGGTGTCCGATTTCCTACCAAGGGCTCATCCAGATCGCAACTGCTTCCACAAAACGAAGAGCCCTGAAAGGACTCTCCACCCATTCGGTTCAGCTGCTCAGGCCGATCGAAACCCGCATAAAACCCTGCCAAAATAAGGCCGGAGAGGCACCTAACCCCCATCCAAGCACTCCAAATAAGGTCAGAACCCACTGGGGCTACCGGATTTCACCCCGCTCGGCAACCTCGTAATTACACTATCTGGAACGCGGTAGGTTTCCTAAGTCCTGCTCAACTCCGATCGAGTGGTTTGACATTCTAAGTAGTCAACGGGTATTCCCCACGCCGGACCTCCGGCCGGCCCTCATCTCCGACGCTACCGGGTCTCACCATGGTAATTCCTCCTGGACTAGAATCCCTCACTGGATTATACTCTGAGGTCAGGCCTCACTGAAGAGGAAGAGTCCTCCTGGACATCCTACGGGTCACTGGGGTCCGACATTTTTACGGTATGGAATAACAAGATGCAGAGGAAGAAACAGAGTGGTGAAATGGAAAATCGAGCGGTACTGGACACAAAAGGAAGCGTGGTAACTGAGTCGCCTTGATGAAAGAAGAAGACCGATAAGCGCGGAGAGCGTATGAATTTTGAATTGAATGAGAAGTAAGCAACAGAGGGAACAACGGTTAAGTCGGGATTTTTAAAGAGGAAGACGCTGCTCTTTCGAGTGGCGGCAGTAGTGCTTGAGGACACGACCTTTAGGTCGCTGTCCTTTCGAATTTCAAATACGCTACCGGATCAACCCACGTGTCCCGCCTTAAACGAGAAACGATTCAAGCGGCGCATACTGGAAGCATGGGAAGTAAAAGGCCGCGACTCTGCCCATCATTATCGAAGCTTCAGCCTTATCTCGCCTCACTCAAAAGACTAGAAACCTGGGACCGTGTTCGGTAAAATATCGACAGCCCCTAAAAGCCCTTCCCGGTTTACTGGGTAACATCGACAAACCCTCAAGCCCTTCCTGCCAAGCAAGACTCGATGGTAACCTAGCCCGAGCAACCCTCAGTCAAAGCCGGTCAAGGTCGAGACTCGCCGCCGAGGTCATCCTCGTCAGCCGGTCAGGTCGAGCCTCGCTCGCCGAGGTCATCCTTCCGGTCAAAGCCGGTCAAGGTCGAGAGCCCTCGCCCGCCGAGGTCATCCTTCCGTCAAAGCCGGTCAAGCGTCGAGTAGTCGAAAGCACATCGCCTCCCGCCGCAGAGATCCACGAGCACAACCGGACAAAACCCGACCTAGACAACCCGACCCGCTATCTCGTAATCCCGCACACCTTTGATGTCTCGACAAGCGGTCCCACATGCTGGAGAGATGACACCGCTGTTTGCTGGCTCAGACGCGCCACCAAGCGTGTCATCATTCCTCGCACGCTGCCTCGATACGGCGATCCGCCACGCAGATCGGACTAGGGAACATACCGCCATCCCTGTGGAATATTCCGCCAAACCCGATCGCCGAGGGACCCGTATACCATTAGCTGAGTGAACAATGAGTGGACAATTGAAAGGAAAAAGTGAAAACAGTAGTATAAAAGGAAACGAAGGAGAACGTTATATGGATGGAAGAATTGACTCGAAGGTTGGCATTTCAATTCACAAAAGAGAAGTTGGATTCTCCAGAATCTGGACACGTGTTCTTCCTTTCCAAATTTCTCTCATCCGACTTTCTAAAAACACCATTTACATCCAAAAAGTGGGCGAATAATACCCTTTCATCTTTCCGGCCTCCCTCACTAAGTGAGATACCAAAAAGAGAAACCCGACATCGACTTGAGCGTCGGAGGGTTTCACGGAAACGCCCGCGACCCCGAATCCTGGTCACGGAGTGCAGGTCCGGAAATCAAGGTTCAAGAAGACAATGGACCCTGACTAAAGGAGGCAATCCTCGCCGAACTTATCGCGAGCAGGATGATCGGCATCGCTTAAAACCGCGAGCGTAGGCTCAGACGCTCTTAGCGAAATCGCTTGGAGGCATCGCTGGAAGGCTCAAGATCAGCTAAGACGCTGAAAATCGCGATCAACAAAACCAACGCCAAGAAGCGTCTCCTTTGAGACTGACAGAACGAGGCTGTCCTATTCTGAGCAACCAGCTTCAAGAACTTCGGAGTTTAGTGCTGATGGAGGTGGTCAGGAAGACGGTGGAGGCAGCCAGGCTAAAGAACAAATGACCGAAAAAAAATAGGCAAGCTTTGAAGATAGATTTTTTGGGTGAAGAGCCTGCAACAATGACTGCAAACGATGGGGAAGACGAAGCTGTTTTGGAGTTATTATGTTATCTAATTCTTTGCCCAAAAAAAAAAAAAAACACATTTGTTATCTAATTTATTTATTATTTATTTTAAGATTTTTTATTTGATAATTAATTATTTTTATATGTAACTTCTATTATCTAATTTAATTATTATTTAGTTTTATTTAATAATTATTTATTATTTTAAAGATTTTTTTTTAATTATCTTTCTTTCACTAAAAGTCATATTTTAACTTAGATAAAATAATCATTTTAGATTTTATTTGATAATTATTTATTTTTATATGTAACTTCTAATATCTAATTTATTTATTATTTAGTTTTTTATTTAATAGTTATTTATTATTTTAAAGATTTTTTTTAATCATCCTTCTTTTGCTAAAATTCATATTTTAACTTAGATAAAATAATCATGTTAGATTGTATTTGATAATTATTTATTTTGATATGTAACTTCTATTATCTAATTTGTTTATTATTTAGTTTTTTATTTAACAATTATTTATTATTTTAAAGATTTTTTTAATCATCCTTCTTTTGCTAAAAGTCATATTTTAACTTAGATAAAATAATCATTTTAGATTTTATGGGTAAAATAGTCATCTGACCATTATTTTGTTAAATACCGTATCGGTGTTATGTCGGGACTAGAGCATTCATATATTTTATAAACTTGATCGTTGAAAAAAAAAATGTATTTTTAATAAAGTGTAAAAAATTCGGTGGTGATTTCCCATTAAATTATATTTAAAATTATAGATATAATTTGTGTTAAATTTATAACTTAACAACACCCTCTAAAAATATGTCAACAAGCACATTGTCAAATCCAAAGACACAAATTTAAAAGAACACTTTCATTTCTAAAAATAACAAAGACAATACCAAACACCCTCTTGTAGATATGGAAGAAGTTAAAATCATTCGTCAAGCAAAGACAAGGAATACTGAAAGTCTGAAGAAACCTTAAACCAAATATAAATTTGTGTTAAACATTCTGCGAACAAAGCTTATTCAACCACGCAATGGGAAAGGATACATAAAAGTGTTTTGTCTTGTCTGATGTTCGTTTATTTTTATCTAAATCCCAACAACAAAACCACAACAGGAAAGTACAAACATAGCCACCACATAATCTTGGCGGGCTGGGCGCAAATAAGTTAAAAACATCTAAAAATCAACACTGTTGTTATTGCGTTGGAGACACGATGGAGACAAATTAGGAGGCTCGCGACATGCCATATCCATATCCATATCCATATCCACGACCTCGTGGAGCATAGCCATAGCTCCTCCCATGATAAGAACCGCGTGACCGGCCACCGCGATAAGGCACACGGCCACCTCGCCCACTGTGATACCTTGGGAAATCACCAAAGGTCTAGAAAATGATAATTGTTCACATTCGTCAGTTTACCAATTCAAATGACTGAGACACTTCACAGAACTAATTCTCTTTAGATTATATGCAGGGAAGTTTGGTGGGCAAAACAGAAAAAGTACCTCGGTATCTCTTCTCACTTGTTCCGAAAACCTAGGCCTTCCATTATGTGATCCACTATTAAGGGCATCACATGATAAGGAATCAAAAAAGTCATCCTTAACATAAACAGGCTGTATAACAGAGGAAAGCGTCAACAAGAGGCAACACGTAAAACAACATACTATGCTTACTTTCAACATATAAATCATATATTTTGTGCGTGTGTATGAAACAGAGAGAGAAGAGCAAAATTAACCTTGTTTTCATGTCTGGAAGATCCAACATCTTCTTCATCTTCATAATTATCCCCATCTTCTTGAGCTTTGTTACTTTTACCAAGATGGCCCCATACTTCATCTTTGTTAAATTTCTCATTCATAGCTGTAAAATCAAAATCCTCTGAGAATCTAGTTGCCGAGCGCGAAAGCTGCAATACCACATGTTGACAGTGTCATATTCCAAATTTTTTTGATTTATTGGAATGCATAAATTTTTTTTTAAGCAACAAATGGTAATGGAGATCCTACAAAAGTGAAACAAACAAATTTTGATATTCAGCAGTACTTGGAAAAATGAAACAGAAATAATGCATGATGATGCAGCGGAAGTTTAATGTTCTAATATTCCGTTGATTCTTGCTTGAGGTTTGATGTACAACTCTTTCTGGTTTGAATGGTGGTTGAGATTGACAGAAATGAGATGGAAATTTGATGCTGGTGGCCAACACGGAGGCTGAAGTTTCTGCCTTTTTTTTTTTTTTTTAGTACCGAACAGATGCAGCAAGGAGCAAGGCGCCGTATCCTAGGGGTTCTACTAATACATCGTAAAGCAGATCCAGGTTTTGGGTTATACCCCAAAAGGGAAAGCACTATATCCTTGCTAAAAACAGACTCTGGAAGCGGTTTTTGCTAGGATGAATGCTACTTCTATGTATTTACCATCGCATTTTCATAAGGTTTCATATCCTTCTTTAATGTTCTAATATTCCATTGATTCTTGAGAATACCGGAATAAAGGAATGGTCTAAATTTACATTCATTCAAAAGAATACCATGAACCTAGGGGTAAAAACTCATTAATTTTAAAAAATGTCGAGAACTAACTAAATTAAAAAAACTCACACAAAAATTTGAAAACTGAAAATATTATTAAACTTAAATCTAGAATTTTTTTTTCTAAGAAATAACTAAGGTCTACTTGTAAAAATTTCAAAAAATACTTATTTATACTAACTACGACTTATTTTAATTTGATTAAAAAACCTATTTTAATAAGACTCATACCTAAATTAGGAATGCAACTCAAATAAGCAATGCCTAAATAATAGAACTCTAAATAGGCAACCAAATTAAACTAGAATACAAATTAATTAAAATATTCCTAAATATTATAAATTTCAATCTAATTAAGATTTCTTCAATTTCTTGCTTTGCATCATAAGCTCTTCCTTGCATGGAACCATCAAAGTGTACATGTGCATGATAAAAATGCAGCAAATTTTCATCATAGTGAAGGTATGATATCTGAATTTTCAAATGACACGCAGAGGTAACTTTAAATGTACATAACATCTCAATCAATGTCCACTTTTTATTTTGATAAACAAGGAACCTAAATCCAGCATTAAGGGCAAGCATGAAACTTAAAAGATTTAATATTTTGAATTACCAAAAACGCAATAACAAAAACGATAGGGAAAAACGTAGAATGATATACAGCATATGTTAGTGCTACTTCAAGTGATGTTCCCATTTTGTTTGTCTTCCATTATGGAAAAAATAGTCAGATTTTAAGCATATGTTGATGCTACTTGAAGAGACAGTTGAAAACTTCCTGTTCTATTTGTTTTCCATTATGGAAAAAGGAAAAATGAAGGCTAATGTATGCTGCAACTATATTCGGGCAACTAGAAAGGCATACCTCATTTCCTCGTCCTCTACCTCTTCCACGTCCTCCTCTATGACCATATTGAGTGTAAGTAGGAGCTCCATATGGCTAGATTGGAAAATGAAAACACCAAAAACTTCAAATGGATGAACATGACATTGATTTCAATCAATTAAAAATCTGACCATATAATGGAGGCATATAATAGAAGTTCAGGAAAGAAAAAACGATAATATTCACTAATAGCAATCCAAAGCTAGACTTAATTCCATAACATAGAGTCTAAGGTTTCGCATTATGCAATCACAAAACTTTCCTCTATGGAAGTCAGATAATGCAGCAATACCTTACGCTCGGTTGTTGAAGGTAGAGGCAATATTGGTTCCTGCACGTCTGTGGCCAGTGGTGGTGGTGCTGCTGATTCTGAGGATGATAATTGTACTACCTCAACATCCTTCTGAGCTGTTTGTGAAGACTGGGATGAAGATACTGTGGGCAGTCCAGGCTGCAGCAGTTGGCCAGGGGTTACCAAAGAAGGCATTATTCCATCATTCAAAATTGAACTTGACATCCCAACAGTTGAGGCAGATTCAGACACAGTGCTTTGAAACGGCATTATGTGACCAGGGACTGATTTAGGCTCGGAAACTGGTGCAACAGCAGTTTTATCTAGACCAGAATTCAGTGGAGGCACCAAAGGCAAACTAGTACTTGGACCTGCAGTCGGAAGAGTGTGAGTAGAAGCCTTGTCAGGAATCAGATTTGTTGATGAGTCTGAAATCATTGCAGAAGATTGTGCAGAAAGCATAGGAGATAGCAAATTCAAGGTGCTTGTACTAATGGGTGGCATCAAGGGAGGGCGGTGTTCTGCCAGTTGGGAAGCCGGCAAGTTGGAAACCCCAGTAGGTAGTGAAGGATTCACGGCAGGATATTGCATAGATTGCTGCATGGAAGGTAGCATTGACAATCCAGGAGGGGGTTGAAGCAAAGGTTGCTGCTGGGCCTGAAGCCCATTGGATGACCCATAGAATCCTTGCCAGTACATTGGCATGGCAAGCCCAGCACCATTTGTTGTGGGCATGGGTGATGAACCCCATGCACCCAAACTACCACCTGGCTGATAAAGGGGAGGATTCCCCTGAAATGGAGGTCTGGAAAGTCCTAGCTGTGACGTTTGGGAAGTTGGATCAGGTAAAGATCCAGTACCAGAAGGCAAGCTTGTAGTTGCAATTGCTGCCTGAGAATAGTGAGACTGCACAAGGATTGGAAATAAATGTCTATAAATTTGGATAGATCATAAATTATACTCCAGCATGAAAAATAATCAAATCCTGGTTCATGATAATTCACACGCAAGGAAAAGATTTATGAACATCCTTTACCTGTATAATAGCAGGATCATTGTGTATAGATGTTGTAGTCTGAACTGGTGGGGAAGATTTGACCTGCAAATCCTGTTGAAAAAAAAAATACACTATTAAGATATAACTCTGATTTATTAAATCTTGAACAATTATTTCATAAAATAAGATACACGACAGATAAACAATTTTCTCATGTAAGTTAAAATAACTTTTAAAACAAAAGGGTCTCTGCACACCGTACAAACTTGAATGTCTTTTCTGATCACAGACCTTAAAGTCCAGTGTCCCTAGTCTGACTTAAGAGTGGACTATTAATAGCATCACCAATAATGGTAAGGGGACAATGCCAACCTAGGAGATAACACTCATTTAAAGTCAATGCAATGTGTCCTCTAAAGACCAAAAATCCAGAGTGAACTTCTATTCACAGTTGACAACAATAAGGCTCAGTGGTAAGTAGTAACTTGCAAAAGGTAGGATTCCCTTATCAATTTGGAAACCATTAACTCTCAAAGGGAATTGTTTGGAATACCTTGATATCACTTCCTCGAAAGAGTATGTACTCGTAAATTTTATCACTTGCTGGAACCTGGGGACCATCTTTTCTCCGCCCTTCTGTTCCAAATGATCTTACTGCAAAGGTATGAAACATAATTAGAACAACAATAATGTTTACATCTTTATAGCACCAATAAGAAAAAAGTGAAAGAAGATATACTAAAAGAGAAGAAATTTCCTTATTTTCAAAACAAACCATTTCACCACCACAACCAACGACAGGATATTTTACGAGGAAAAAATTCTATAATCCAGCCTTTTTCCCTAATGATATTAGTTTACTTGTCTAGTAATATGCAATAAGAATATAACAGAAAACAGAAATATCCCTTTTGACTTTTAAAGGAAGCAAAACAGAAGTAGGAAGATAGTCTACTTAGGGTGGCATAAAAGCTAAATGCCACATGAAATGGGAGACAGAGAGATTTATGTCATTGCCACGCTTGGTTGGCAGAAAGGTAACCTGCATGATGGCACAGAACGTAGAGTCATGGAACCACAGCAGCAAAAGCAAAGTAGAGGATTGGGTGTCAAACCGATGTTAATATCTGGAGACGAACATTTGGACATTGCAGATCTCATTCTCCAAGAGTGAGATGGGATACTTTCATTTCCAATAGTGTCGGCATTCTTGCCATTAATAATTAATACAGTCTATCTTAATGCAATAATTATAACATCATAAAATGATGTTAAAGGCTATACACATACTTTATCTTCAACTCAGCACATACTTAGCTCCAACACTCCTCATCAAGCTTACATAGTTGCATGTTTACTTGAACCATTTTATTAAAAACTCCACAATATAGCATATGTAAATATATCTCATCAATGACGCCCAAAAAATAATTCCTTTTTTTTTTCTTTTTAAGCTAAAGCATCCCAAAATTTTTAAATTACAGAATCTGCATCATAGTAACAAGCAAACAAAACCCCATCTTAAAATCAGCAAAAATCTCATCTTTCATGCACACTCAGAATCCAAACCCCTCGGTAAGCCTAAATATAAAACAAAATTAAAAAAAGCAAAAAGCCCAGAACCCGAAAAAATTTTGTAAACGATAATTTACCATTTCTCAAACCGATGCTAGATTCTTCAGTATTGATGTTAAAGAGAACACCCTCGTAACGAATCTCGGACTTGGAAGTCAAGCTGATCAAACTACCGATGTACGAATCAGCAGACCCACTTGCAGAAGATCTGGGCGCCTCTGTTGCCGCCGCTGCCATTTGCCTTTGAGATAGGTGCTTTTTTTTTTCTCTCTCAATATCCTCTTTGTTGTTCTTTGTGCTTGACAAAACTAAAAAGTACAGCAACAATTGTACATGCAAGGAAAGAAATTGAAGATTTAGAAAGAGAGGTTAAACTCAACTCAACCGAACCGAACCGAATCGAGCCGTTTTGTTTGTTTGTCTTTTTGCAGGTCCTTGTCTGGAATTGGGCCTTGATTTGCGTTTTTGTTTCGCTCATAAGCAGACCTCAAGCTGAATTTTTAAGAATTTTTAAAGAATTTTTATTTAACTGATCACCTCAATTATATTAAGGGTTAATTTGATAATATTATAATTTTTAAAATAATTACTTTTAACTGTAATGTAGAAATAATCAGCTGTTAAGAGAATCAGTTAAGTGTTTGGTAAATTTTGTTTTCAGAAGTACTGTAAGTTTTGAAAGTAATTGTAGATGTTTAGTAAATCTTATTGTTAAACTACTGTAAAAAAATAAATGACTAAAATTGATATAATGTAAGATAAATTTTACTTCCACATATAAAAATATGCATATGCAGTATTTTTAATTGTGTATTATAATAGTTTAATTAAAAATAAATTTTATAAATTTTATTTTTAAAAAATAAAAAATTATTGAAATATTGATTTTATTTACAATTTGAATAAGGATTGTTTTGGGTTTAGGTAATAATTGTAGGGATAGTTATGGAATTATATTAAAAGATAAAATTAGTTTTTAAAATCAAAATCTAAAAGTTACTTGTTATCTATTTTTAAAAATCAATCCCTCTTACAACTGATTTTGACAAAAATAATTTTAAATTTTTTTACTAAATACTAAAATTAATTTTTAGATTCTCAAAATCACTTTTAACTATTTTTAAAGTAATTCCAAAGGGCTCTTAAAGAGGTGAGGGCTAAAAAAATTTGATTTGGCTTTTATCATCAATATCCTTTTTTTATTAAAAAAATTAATGTAGAATAAAAGTTTATATGATAAATGTGTGGCTATTAAGATATTAAAACCATGACACAAAAATACAAATATAGATGGATGCTTAAATTCATTATTATATTTATTTTACAAGTCAATGTTGAGTTACATCTAAATAAGTAGTCGTTGTTGTGAAAAGATAAATTTATATTTCATTTAAGTACAATACACATTTCAATTGAGTTACTCCGCCCAAAAAATAAAATCAATCAAAGAGTTTTTGACCTAACTTAAATTAGTATTTAATAAAATTTATTTACATAATTCAATCAATTAATAGTACAACATATCATTTTAACTATTCATACGTGCCATTGGTAATAAGAAATAATAAATACATACCATGTAATTTTTACTATAGAGTAAGAAATTTATATGTCTTTTTTGTGCTAAAATCATAATGATATGTCATATATATCGCATAAATTGTGATAAATATGACAGATCATACATTTTTATTAAAGAGTAAAATTTTAATGACATAATACTGATGTTTGAATATATAAATGATTTATCAAATACATTCCATTAATCTTTATGATGGCATAAAGTTACATTAAATTTTAATTTATAAATCTCCTATTATAAATAAACATTCGATAATCCATATTAGTATATATTTTTCTTCTAAACTAATTCAATTATTCAATTTCATTCATGTATATATAATAATAATAAAATCCAATTATTTTTATCATTTCAACCCAATTTGTGACTATTTTAGGATTACTTTTTAAAGGCTCAAAACTAATTTTGAAAAGTTAAAATTAATTTTAATATTTGATAAATTTTTTTAGAAATTACTTTTTGCTAAATCACCACATCTTACAATAAATTTTGAAAATAGGAGATTCTCCTATTTTCAAAATAATTTTTGATTTTATATTTTTAAAAATACTGTAACTTTTAAAATAATTACTAATTATATATGTTGTAAAAATAATCAATTGTAAAGACAATCAGTTAAGTATTTAGTAAAGTTTGTTTTCAAAAGTAATAAGAGTTTTAAAAACTGTTATTGGTGTTTAATAAATTTTACTATTAAACTGTTACAAAAAAATTAAATAACTAAAATGTACATAATATAAAATAAAATTTACTTACACGTATAAAAACGTGTGCATTCAATATTTAAAATTGTGTATTATAATAATTTTAACTAAAAATAAAATTTATATTACAAATTTCAATAAAAGTAAAATCAATCAAAGTATAACGAGGTACTCTAAAAAATAAATATAAAAAATAGATTGTCATGCAATACTATACTTATTATATATCAAGAAAAAATTGAGTAAACGAAACGTGAATTATAATAAAAGATTATTAACAAATTGATCTTGCTTCCAATTTAAATAATGACAGTTTTAAGTTTAAGTAATAATTATAAGGATATTTATTAAATTTTATTAGAAGATAAAATTAATCATCAAAATTATAATGTAAAAGCTACTCTTATTATGCTTTTCAAAATTAGTTATATGAGGAGTTGATTTTAATAAAAAGTGATTTTGATTTTTTTAATTGAACAACAAAAATAATTTTTAGATTTACAAAATTACTTTTAAGCATCCAAAAAGTAATTTAAAACAGACTCTTAATACAATTATATATTCTACATTCTCATAAACAATATAAAATCCAAAATTATTCTTATTAATTAAGAAATAAAACTAGTAATTTTAAAAAGATTATTACTTTTATCAATTACATTGAGATAACAAAATAAAAATAGAATTTATAATATAAAATATATATTTTAGTTATCAATTATTATATATACACATTCAAAAAAATAATTTCATATACTTATTTATAAATGTGTAAATAAATTTAATTGAATATTATGTTTATTATTCATTTACATTGCATTTTAATAATAAAATTTATTGAATATATACGTTTATTTTTAAAACTCACAATACTTTTTAAAATAAATTTATTAAACGTTTAATTAATTATCTCACTGTTGATTATTTCTACAATACATTTAGTAATAATTATTTTAAAAACTACAACATTATCAAATTAGTTCTTAGTCTCATTTAACATACCGAATGTGCCCTTGATGTCCATTAGCAAATTGTTTGAAACTAATCTAATTAAATTAATTGATTTATGCAAACCCCAACATGAAAGATTGAATTTAAAATCACAGAGAGACGATAATGGTAATAACTTGAAAAAGACCCATTACTATGAGATTTTTGTGAATAAATATGTTTAATTTACTTCAATTAATTTTATTTCACCAAATTCAATCAATAAGCCATATAGGACTCACATTTTAATTTTCTTCCAACTTGATTTTTCAAGTTCCAAAAATTAATTAGATCACATTTCATTACCATATATTGGGTCAAATCAAAAGTTGTATAAGCTATTAATACTCAATGTATTGTTCTTTTCCTGTAAATCAAACAAAAATGACCTTCATTTAACAACTGCAACAAGTCAGTTTAATAAATTTGTCATTAGTATTTTGTTTTAGCCAAAAACGTTTAAGTTAAGGTAATATTTGTTTTTTTATCTGAAATATAAATGGGTTTAAATATTATTGAAATCTGAATGCATATGTCTAAAAAATAAATTTATTTTTATTATTTGACATTTGAATATAAATTGTAAGTTTTTTATTTTTATAAGGTTAAAACATCTTAATTTTCATATTTTTACACTTATGACTTTGAAAAATGTTATATATATTTTAAATTTAAATAAGTATATATTTACAATATTTTCTAGTACAATAGTTTTTATATATTATAAGTATTTATAAGATAAGCATTTAATATATAATTTATAAAAAATAATTTTAATAACATTTTTTTTACAATTTAACATAATATTTATACATAAAAAATTGTTATTTAATAATTAATTTTTTTTAATTCATATTCAATGTGTATTGAGTATTTAATACCGAATATAATTTAAGATCAAGTAAAATTCTAACATAATGGGTAATAGCTACGTAAAAAATAAATACATTTAATAAGGTTATTTGTGATAAAAATAATAAATTTTAATTCAGATAAAAATGTCTTACAATAAAACTTCAGATGCAAAAACAAACAAACTAAAATATCAAAACATATTAAATTAAGTCAAATTAACACTTAAGACAAAAAACAACAACCCCTAAGTAGCTTAGCTTAAATTAAATGATTCAAAGTTCATATTCTAATAATCTTATTGAGTACGCGTTATTATTAACACAATAAGTAATACTACACATTTTAAATTTTTTTTATTCTAAATGATCATTTTAAATGATATGTCATTCATCGATTAGTTGGTAAAATAATATAATTAATTCATTTTAATTTTACAAACTAATTAATGAATGCTACATTATTTAAGATAATTATTTAAAATAAAAAATTTAGAATATGTAATATTACTCTTATTACAACTTTCCTCCAAAAGCACTTTTCGCAAAATTTAGTGGTCCTGTTCCTTTTTCACACCAATTCCATATGCCACCGGCACATCAATTGTTTAAACATATTAAGCCATTTTTAACTTATCTCAAAACACAATTTTTTCTCCAAATTTAACAAGAGAAAAGCTAAAAAAAAAAAAAATGAATGGAACTAATTTTTATTCACTATACAAGGTTTTTTTAAGAATAAATTTCAAATTACTTCCCTCATAAAATGATAATTTTAAAAATATTTTATAAATTATTATAAACTTCAATTTATCTAATATTTATCATAAAAGTGCGTTAGTAATTTTTTTACATTTTTTATAGAGTAAGAATAAATTGAGGTTTATAATTATTTGAGAATATTTTAAAAATTGTTATTTTACAAAGAAATAATCCGAAATTAAATATTTTTAAAATGTTTTAAATTGATATTTATTAATTTTTATTTTAAAAAACACAATTTTTTATACAATTTATAAAATCACACAAAATTTTTAATTATTTTTGTAAATTTCTCATACCCTTTATAGAAGAATATAATATCTAACTTCGTGCCTGGTATAAGATGAGTAAGAGAGTGTATATATATATATATATATATATATATATATTGTTATTTTGTAAACTTCCCATACCTAATTATGGAAGAATTTAACACGTAACTACGTGCTTACTATAAAGATGAGTGAATGACTATTTTCGATTAGAAATATTAGACCAAGAGGTGGGGAAGAGAGCGAGAGAGAGAAAGAGAGATAGAGAGAGAGAGAGAGGTTGATGTGCAACGATCGAATAATGATGGGGTTGAGGCCACGTGGGGACCTCATTCCCAAGTCAACATAACAGCTCGTTAACACCGTGGCATTTCCATATCATATGGCATGCTCTCATTCTTTTAATTCCAACCCCATCTGTAATTTCTATCCTATCCCTACTTTACTCCACAATTTAAGAATTTAACTCCTCCCCCGCCTCTAACTTCTCTTACCAATCGAGGCTAGTTTCGTAATCACATCACTGACAATTCAAACACACATGTTAATCTCCTCAGCCTCCAAGCCGCCTTCCCTATTCCAAAACTACCCCTACGTTTAGAATCATGCTACTTTTGACTCAAAACAGAGACGAATGTAAAAAATGCTAATATTTCTTGAGAACTAAAAATATCTAATGAAATATTAGAAATATTATGTATGTATCAAATTTTTTTAAGAATGTATTTTAACATAACTTAAATATTATTGACCCGACCTGTTTATATCCATTATCAATTTTTTAATGTATCATAAAAGTTTTATAAATTTATTTTTAAATATCTAAAAAAGTTGAATGTTTTAAAATTTTTTTGTAATTGATAACTAATGTTGTAATGTAGATTTTTTTCAAAGTATTTGTAAGTTACAAGTTAATTGATCAATTAGGTTGTCTGAGCTAACTTAATAGCAAGCTCTAGAAATTATATGTACTTTTAAAATTTGCTCTGAACTGCAAAGATTTATTTAACATAATTAGAAATTTATCAAGAATATCAAGAACTATTTGAAAACTTATTAAAAAAATTTTTAATTAGGAAACAGGGGAAAAAGTGTCACAATTAAAAAGCCCAAGGGTAAAAAGGTAATATGGAAAGGCGAAATGATGTCGGGGCCCGGAAATAAAAAAGGAAGGAGCGTGAATGATCCGCGCAAGGTACACAGAAGTGTGGGCTGAAAAAGAGAGAGAAAGTTGCTTAGTGAGAGAAAGCTGTTTATAGACGTTATCGGATTTCAAATCCACTTACTTGCCGGAATTTATTAGTTCCGTTCACGTCCGCGAATTAGGGTTTTCAAATTTAGAGAAATAATTACAGAACAATAGACTAACAAAGACTCTGTCCTTGTATTTCTCGGACTTTGAAAACGTCACTTCACACAGCAATTTGGGAATTCTCGTTCAAGTCCGTGATGGGATATGAAAACTTAGGGTTAGGTTTCTTATGAGTTCACGATCTGTAAAATTGGAGTTTGCTGAGTGGCAATTGCGGGAATCATCTAAATGTTTACACCGCAGAGGAAGGCCTGGTCGGGGTGGTCGTTGACGCCAAGAGGCGAGAAGAATGGAACCGGGTCGGGTTCGAATCCGACTACGGTTGACGGACTTACTGGGAAGGGAAAGAGTGTTGCTTTTACTGAACCCAGGACTCCACAAAACGGTGTCGGGCTAGTTGATGACGTGGAATCTTTGGCCGAAAGGATTTCAAAGCTCGAAAATGAGGTTAGTTTTTAGTATATAAGTGAAAATTTATCTTTTTCGAGTGTGTTGACTGGTTCTTGTTTCGTCTAGTGATTTTATGTGATTGGCTTCTGTGGTTTAGATGTTTTCATTAGCTTAGGTTAAAATTTGGAGTCTGATTATGGCTTTTTTGGGAGGCCTGTGGATGTGGGTTTCAGGTGTAGTGTGTGAATAAGTGGTTGGCTTAGAAATTTATTATATGATGGGATTTTGACTTGGACGGTGGCATTCTTTGACTTATTGTTTAAGTGTGCTGCAGCTTTAAAGACATTCTTATTCTTTCTTTGCTCTTGTTGTAAGACAACGTAACAGCAATACATTGAAGCATGGTGGTGTTTTGCGGGCTGAAAAAGCAGGGCCAATGGTTGACGATGTAAACTTCTCAGAAAGAGTGAAGTAGAGTTGTTGCGTTACTAGAACTTAGTAGGCTTGTTGTGTTTTTCATTCCCTTCATAAATAGAATCAATAAAACATTCATTTTAAATTTTAATGGACTTCATGTTGGTGACGTACAAGGAACGCTTCATGAAGTTACGAGTGTGTTTTTGACATTTTAAACTTTAGATTTAGTGATGTCTGTAAGTTGGATAAGATCACTTCTGCTGCATTCCTGTGCTTATGGGAAGTTGCATACTTGCTAAGAGTTATTAGTTTCTGGATGCATATTTTTATTTTGTAATTGGGCTGCAGGCATTGCCATATCTATGTCTTGTTCTTGTGCTTAGTATTTTTCTTTTTTCAGTTTTAGTTTTTCACTCTCATCTGCTAACCTTTTCCTCAGCTTTTTGAATATCAATACAATATGGGGCTTCTCTTGATTGAGAAAAAGGAGTGGTCTTCTAAGTATGAAGAACTCAGGCAGACATTTGCGGAAGCAAATGATGCTCTTAAACGAGAACAAGCAGCTCATTTGATTGCAATAACTGATGTTGAGATGCGAGAGGAGAATTTGAGGAAGGCTTTGGGTGTTGAGAAGCAGTGCGTGCTTGATGTAAGATTCCCTTTCCCTGTTTTGGTTGCCATTTTTCATATTTAATTCTTAACTCTTTCTAGTATTTTCATCTGTTATTGTAATTTTATACTGAAGGTGACAAGTAATTCAAAAAAGAATGAATGCTCTTTTAAAGTATCTTCCTTTTGCCTCCTTCCCCCCTGCCCCCTAAAAGTAAGAAATGAAGTTCTCTAAGAAGATGGTTATCTTGTTCTTGTTATGAGTAGAAATTCACATAAGGGATGGTGAATACTATATGTGGCAACTTGTTAGTGTAAATTCTCTGCTAGATTTGCTACCTTGAATATGTGAACCTTAAGACTTCTGTGTGCCTGAACTTTATGGTATATATTTTTTTCATTTGAAGGTTGGGGATTGTAGGTCTTGTGCAAATGCTATATGATGAAAGTATTATAACTGGATTTTTTTTTTTTAAATTTTTGGATATTTTTGTTGCTACAGATGGAGAAGGCTTTGCGGGAGATGCGTTCTGAAAATGCGGAGATAAAGTTTACAGCTGATTCGAAGTTGGCTGAAGCAAATGCCTTGGTCACCAGTGTTGAAGAGAAATCTTTAGAGGTAGAGGCAAAGTTGCGTGCTGTTGATGCCAAGGTTGCTGAGATAAGCAGAAAGAGTTCTGAGATTGAGAGGAAGTCACACGAGTTGGAATCACGGGAAAGTGCTTTACGTATGGAGCGTGTATCCTTCAATGCTGAGTATGCTCAAGTCTCCTAATATTTACTCTCTTTATATTTTGAATCTTTTTGCACTTTTTATCATCTGTTTGTATACGTAGTTTAAATGCCATATTACATTTCATTTTTGAAGTTGGTATATATTTTCAGACGAGAATCACATGAGGGCACTTTCTCCCAGCAGAGGGAGGAGTTGCGAGAATGGGAAAGGAAATTACAAGATGGAGAAGAGAGGCTAGCCAAAGTTCAAAGAATTGTTAATCAAAGAGAGGAAAAGGCAAATGAAAAAGAGAAGATTTTTAAGCAGAAAGAGAAGGACCTTGAAGAGGCACAAAACAAAATTGATGCAACCAACTTAACTTTGACGAGAAAAGAAGATGATATCAACAAAAGACTAGCAAATCTTACTATAAAAGAGAAGGCAAGTGTTTTCATGCTGCTCTATGACGAGCTGTTTTAGATCTGGAATGTATTAGTATTGTTATGATTATATGGGCTTTTCATAATGGATGCAGGAATATGATGCTGTTAGAAAAAGCTTAGAGATGAAGGAGGAGGAACTACGTCAATTGGAAGAAAAGCTTAATGCAAGAGAAAATGTATATCTTTGTGATGAATATATATATATATATATTTTTCCTTTTTTCTGAAGCCTGGTTTCTTGACATGTTTTTGATTTATCACAAACTGAAGAGGAAAGATGACAGCCATGTTAGGTGTTGTAAGGGCAGTCAAATGGTGCCCCTCCTAAACTGCCTTCCGTTGACATTACGGTCGGTTTCCAACTTATAAAGTCATGCATGTCAGAATGCAATTTGTCTTTTAAAACAAAAGGGATTTTTTTATTCTAGACAAGCTGCTTCAGATCTTTTGTTCTTTCTCTCTTTAGTTTTGGGTGTGTGAAGCGTGGAGGTTACTTTTCATTTGAGTCTTTGAAATTATTTTTTCCATCATTTAGTTTTTGGTTATATAATTAGTAACTTTTTTCTTTACCCAGTTTATTTCCTCCTCTGTTTGCCCTTGGTAGAGTAGCCGCCATGTTAATTGTAACAAATATATTTGCATGCAAGAACCAGAATCATGATTTATTGTTTAAATCAGTGTATACAATAGAATTTAGATTTGAATTATTATTAGTTATGGCATTTCTTGCTCATTTTCTTTTGATGTTCATTTAAATTCTTTTCATTGAATTTTTCAGGTTGAATTTGAGAAGTTACTTGATGAACATAAAGCAAGTTTAGATGCAAAACAGCGTGAATTTGATTTAGAGATTGAGCATAAGAGGAAAGCTTTTGATGATGATCTCAAGAGCAAGGTGGTTGAAGTTGAAAAGAAGGAAGCTGAAATCAATCATAAGGAGGAGAAAATTGCAAAAAGAGAGTTGGCATTGGAAAAGAGGTTGGAGAAATGTAAGGAGAAAGAGAAGGATTTAGAATCAAAATTGAAAGATCTGAGTGGAAGGGAGAAGACTATGAAATCTGAGGAGAAGAACTTGGAGAGTGAAAAGAAACAACTGCTTGCTGATAAAGAAGATATTTTGTCTCAGAAGGTTGAACTCGAGAAGATAAGGGCTGCAAATGAACAACAGTTGTTGAAGATTTATGAAGAGAAGAATCAGCTGAAAATAAGTGAAGAAGAAAGGGCTGAATATCTCCGCTTGCAATCAGAATTGAAAGAGGAAATAGGAAAGTGCAGGTTTCAGGAAGAAATACTTTTGAAGGAAGCTGAGGATTTGAAGCAGCAGAAAGAGAACTTTGAGAGAGAGTGGGAACAATTGGATGAAAAAAGAGCTGAAGTTGAGAAAGAACTGAAGAAAATCAGTGAACAGAAGGAAGAACTAGAAAAGGAAAAACTCTTGGAGGAGGAAAGGATGAAAAGAGATAAGCGGCTGGCAGATGACCATATAAAAAGGGAGTTGGAAGCTCTTGAAGTGTCCAAAGAATCATTTAAGACCATCATGGACCACGAGCAGGCGATGATAACTGAGAAAGCTGAAAGTGAGAGAAGGCAACTGCTGCATGATTTCGAGCTTCAAAAAAGAAAACTCGAATCTGATATGCAGAATAGGCAGCAGGAGTTGGAAAAAGATTTGAAAGAAAAGGAAAGGTTGTTTGAGGAAGAAAAAGAGAGAGAATTAAGCAATATTAATTATCTGAGAGATATAGCCAGAAAAGAGATGGAAGAAATGAAGCTAGAAAGGCTCAAATTAGAAAAAGAAAAGCAAGAAGTTGATTCTCATAGAAAGCATCTGGAAGGAGAACAAGTTGGAATTCGCAAAGATATTGATATGCTTGTTGACCTTACCAAGATGTTGAAGGAGCAGAGGGGGCAAATTGTGAAGGAGAGAGACCGCTTCCTTAACTTTGTTGAGAAGCAGAAGAAGTGTGAGAACTGTGCTGAAATAACTTCAGAGTTTGTGCTTTCCGATTTGGTCCAGGAAATTGTAAATTCAGAGGTTCCTCCTGTTCCACTGGTGGCTAATTATTATGTCAATGAGAAGAACAATAATGAGATATCTCCGGGTGTTTTAGCTTCAGGATCTCCTGCTTCTGCTGGAACTATCTCTTGGCTCCGTAAATGCACTTCAAAGATATTCAAGTTATCTCCGAGTAAGAAGATGGAGAATACTGTTGTTCATGAATTGACTGAGGAGACACCTTCTTCTGGAGGGCAAACTAATTTACAAGAATCATCTAGAAGGTTAGGTCAGACTAACGAGCCGGACTTATCTATTGCTATTGTAAATGATTCTGTTGATGCTGAAAGGTTCCAGTCTGAGACCAGCACTAGGGAGGTTGAAGCTGGTCAACATAAGCAGGTTGATGGGCAGAACAACTTAAGGGGTAAGGCACCAGAAGGTCAGGAAAATTCCCAGCCTTATGATTTGAATCAAGATCGGCAGCCTCGGAAGAGAGGCAGGCCTAGAGTCAGTAGAACTCGATCAGTGAAGGCAGTTGTCCAAGATGCCAAGGCTATACTTGGGGAAGGTTTTGAATTAACTGAGAGTGAGAATTTAAATGGGAATGCTGATGATTCTGTCCGGGAGACTGCTGAAAGTCGCGGTGAATCTACTCTAGCTGATAAAGGAAATGCACGAAAGCGGAACCGTGCTCAGTCATCTCAAATTACAACAAGTGAGCATGATGGTGATGATAGTGAAGCACAATCTGGTAGTATTGTGGCAGGCCAGCCCAGGAAGAGACGGCAAAAAGTTGCTCCGACAGAGCAAGCACCAGTTCCAACTCGATATAATCTCCGGCGGCCCAAAACGTAGGTTTTCAAATTTTGCCTCAAACTGCATACCTAGTTTGTGCTACCCCAAAAAAAAAATAAAATTCTGGGCATTATTTTACCTTGCACCTCATATTGTACATAAATTTCAAGCATTTTTTATTATTGTTTTCCATTTATGACCTTGCTGTGCATAAATATATTTGAATCAATTAAGTTGACTGGCTGGTATCCGTGTCTGAGCAACTAACATTTATCTGTTAAATGGTTTGCAGAGGAGCCCCTGCTTCAGCTGTGTCTGAAGCAAACAAAGGAAAGGAAGAAGTGTCTGAAGGCGTTCGAGGAGCCTTAGAAGATGAAATTGTCTACTCCAAAGCTGCTCCCGCAAATTCAGTGGGTTTTCTCAACGACACGGGCAGAAGCTCACACTTAGTGAGGGTAAGGCCCCCGACATCCGTCTCCATGTAACTAAAGAAATGGGATTGTTAGATTGATTCATTATTTTTCCTACACTTTTATGTGATAGTGTGGAGCACTCGACAACAACGATGCATCAAAACAGTTTGTTGAGAATATGACGATGACAATGAGCGAAGAGGTGAATGGAACACCGGAAGGAGCAGGAGAGTATGGTGATGTGGATGGGTGCAGGAGTGAATCCCGTGGAGAAGATGCTTCTGGGTTCGATGGTGGTGATAGTGATGATGAGTATGAACATCCTGGTGAAGCCTCGATAGGAAAGAAGATATGGACTTTCTTCACAACGTAATGTTGCTGAATACTGTTCCTCATTTTGATTGCATAAAATTTGTTAGGTTTGCCGTTAGGATCTCTTTGAAGTGTAGTAGTGTGTATTAACAATTTGAATGTAGCAATGACCGCGGAGGTCTTTAATCTAGAGAATTAAGGGGGTTAGGAATTTGTTTGCCTTCTTAATTCCTTCGTTAGAATTGGGATACCGGTGGTGCTGTTCTAATCATTTTAGTACAGTCCTAGATAGATTTCAATGTAACAATGACCAGTGCCTATTTGTTTATGATGGGGGGTGTAGCTTCCTCATTATCTCTGAATTTGCTTGTACCAAGAGTTTGTATTTTCCCATGCTACTGCAATGATTGTTTGATAGCATTCTCAGAAGTCATTTTCGGTATTCTGTATCCACTCAACTGCTTAAACCCTGTGATGTTTTAAAGCAAATTTTCCGGATTTGTCCCGACCGGGGAACGTTTATCCTCCGGACTTGTGGTTGGCCCAACCGAACCCTGAAAAAGGCTAAGATTCGACCCCGCCCAGAAAAGAATTCGAACTGGGCCTAGTCGAAATGCTGGCTTGACAAATTCCCCCTAGGTTCTGGGCCCTAGGAAAACAAAGATTGGGCTTAACTCCATTTGGGCCATAAATTTGTCTCCTTAAGAGTTACATTATTACCTAGCTTGAAATTCAACACCGTCGTGAAGTCGCCCGTTAAAGGCCATAATTGTGTGCTATATAGCCTTTAATTATAGCCTCAACCGCCTTCGAATTTCAACATCGTTACAGCGCCGGTTGAATGCCTAAAGTCATGTGCTAGTCTTTGGTTCTGGGTCAAATTAAAAATGATTTTATTTTTTATTTTTCACTAAAATCCAATTTACGCCACAAAAAGGCTTCTCATTCAATTCAACAAGTTCTTCTAATTTTTTAAGATTTTTTTTTAATTTATTTGGAAAATTTTTCAAAAATTCATAAAATTATGTTGGTCCTCTAAAATCACTCTCATTTTTTCCAGTAGTCTATTTTTTCACTAATATCTACATGTGTGCAAAAAACAAGTATGAAATTCAACACTTTCGCAAGATTGCCCTTTATAGTCCCGTGCTATATAACCTTTGGTTTTGAGCCTAAACTAGGTCTAAGAAAAAGAATTGGGTTTCTTTTCCATAAATATATTTAGGCCATAAAAATGTCTCTCAGAGAGTCTCACATCAATTCAACAAGTTCTTCTAATTTGTTTAAGAATTTTTTTAGAAATTCATAGAAATTATTTCAGACCTACAAATTGACTCGCATTTTTACTTGTAACCGTTTAACCAATATCTTAGTGCGTGTAAAAAATTTGCTCGAAAATCAACTACAATCCTAAAATTACCCTTTAAAGGAGAGTAAAACAATCTGTTATAACCTTTGATTATAGGCCCAAACTATGCACAACGGAAAAAAAAAATTCCTTCTTTGTTTCCTCCCCCGCCAAAGTCCTATTTGGGCCATAGATGACTTTCCAAAAGTTTTACCTGAATCGAATAAGTTCTCTCAATTAACGTGTGTTAAAAAAAAAAAAAAAATAGAAGAAGCTCGAAACTCCACATTATTGAAAACTCGCTTTTTAACGATCGAAAATCCTGTTCTATATTACGTCCCCGTTGTCCCCGACCACGTGTTACAATTGGGCTGGGCCGAAATATATCCTGTTTGGAGGATGCGGGTCGATGCTCTGTTTGTAGGCCCTGCGAAACACCCGGCTAGGTTCGACCAGAGTTGACTGAACTCAGGAACTTGGCCAGGCTTGACCTGGTTCGACCCGTATTGAGCCGGGTAAAAATTATACCTTAGCCTTTCTCAGAGATTTGGGTAGCTCATCCCTCGTTACGCTGCCTTGGGGGCTTTTGGGTCGGGTTCTGGAAGGTTTGCCGAGCCCGGCATTTGCATCCACTTTATTTGGTTTTCAAATTTATTGTTCACTAGAAAACTTATTTCTCGTGGTACTTCCTACAAACCAAAATTTTGAGTCGTTTCCTTTAGAAACAAATTAAAGAAAAACCATTAGATCAATTATTGAGACGTGAAGATTCTCGAACTTAAAATTCTCAGTAAACAAACATGGATTTTATGTAACATGCTATCCTGATCCACCACCTTTGCATTTTAAATTAATCGTTGATTCCATATTTCTTCTCCCTTCATCATTTCTTAGGATTTGGAATACATTTATACTTATGTACATAATAAATGGGAAAAATCCGAACATGCCTAGTCTAGATTGTTGAATTTCGAAATCTACAACAAAATCACAGGGGAGTCCCTGATAATTACACCAAAGAAGAATAATAACTAAAACTGGGAAGCTTCAGGCCATCTGTTTTGAGTTCTGTTGTTAATGAATTTACCAAGTCCTACAAACGGCTGCTGCATTACAATTGGGACTGTCCCCTCGTTCCCAGCAACCCATTATGGCCTCAGCATTCCGCTGCTTCAAATCCCTGCAGATTTAACATGAAATTTAACATTCAAGTTAATGTTTTGACAAATTTATTAAACAGACGCAAAGGTTCAAAGAATTGCTTGAAAGAGATGTATTAACGCACTTGCAACGTGGTACGGTGCAATCAAGTTCTTTACAGTGTCTTGAGTGCATAGTCAGCAGCGACCATATCTTTCTACAGTGCTGACAACCCCCAGCGGATCGAACATTACAGTTGCGCACATGGTAAAACAAACTTTTTAGTTTAAGACAATTTGGGTATGAGCAGACCTTGCTTTTGGTCAGGCTACATTGAGAGGCATGTCGTAGAAGATTCATAAGTTGTGTTTTCTGCAGTGTTAAATTGACTTGTGAGTGAAAAAAAATGTCCGGGTTTCTTCCAGCCTGCAAAGCTTTCTTCTGTGCCTCTTTACTCTCAGTCCCAGCATTAGCTGCAGAAGAACGCTGGGTCAACTTATGAATATGCATAGAATCACCCTTTTCCTGATAGCATGCAGTGCAAACTTCAAACTGTGGGCAGATCTCACACTGCCAGCACTGGTCTATCACAGTGTCCTTGCGGCAAAAGCAGCAGATGCTCTCGGCAGTGACCATGTTTGAATTGTGTAGATGATGCAGGATCATCATCGAAGAATACTTAGCCCGGCGAAGTGTGTCAAACTGATAATAATTTTTCTGACAAAAGCTCAAGAAAGCATTCCTATTTTCAAATAAAGTATTATCCATAGTAACATCCTTATCCCTGGTATGACACGGCACATCATTCACCATAACCTTAAAAAAAAATAGAGAAAAATACAAGATAAGCTAAAAATGCCAGATTCACCGTTACAGAGAAAGGGATGACTGAGATTTGAGATATGAATTCACCTTATTGAGTGCATGCTTTTCTTTGCCATCTAAAGTGTGGACGTCATCGCCATTGAGGTTTCTTTCAGCAACATGGCATCTGCAACATGAAAGGAAGAATAAAAATCATATTCTTTGATCATATTGTGCACCATAGATTCATGGAAGAACAGACTTTTTGCCAACAATGGGATCATTCTTAAAATAGTTTTTTCATGGTAAAGCTAATAACATATGAAAAGTAATTTTGTAAAATTATGTTCTTGTACACATTTGTGCAGCATTGCGTGACTTTTAATTTTTCGCACAGGCCCCTGTAATCTACTAGTGAAAACAAAGCCTCCAATTTATAGATAATGTTGTATGACACATTAGCTTTGCATTCTCAAGAGGATACAAGAATCTGAAACAATGATAAATTGAAGTTACATGATAGATTTGATAACTTATATAGAATTGAGAACATGAAGAAAGGCGTGGACATATAAGTATGATAACAAAAAGATCACTTCAATTAAAGATATGTAACAAAAAGATCACTTCAATTAAAGACGTGGACTTAAGTATGAAATGGAAGAATCATTACCTTTCACAGAGCTGGAAATTTTTACACTGACTGCAAAACCATCGGTGCCTATATAATATCACTTCATGACAGTGTGAGCAAACAAATTGCAAGTGGACAATGATGAAGTCCTCCTTAACAGGGAAGATGATCTGCCCCAGCTATGGAAAGCAACCAAAAGAAAAATTAATACGGTCAAAACTACAGTGAAATACTTCAATAACTCTTAGCTATTGCACTACTGCAGGCTGAAAATGTCCAGATAATTGGTTTGACCCCAAAGCAGCACATCTAAACTATAAGAAGTATGGAGTCTAGTGATTATAACGTTCATAGAATTAAGAACAAAAAGGTAAAGTTGAGGGGAGAAATTACTTTTTGCATCAATAGAATATCTTTAGCAGCATTGCTAGAAGGATCTGCATGTCCCATGGCCTTTAATGTTCTCTTTGTCATTGGTTTCTTTAACTTCTTATGAAAGTCATCTCCGCTTTCTTGTTTAATGCTCTTGATCACACCCTCAGCAGCTCCAGACCAATAGTCACCATCAAAATACGGCAAATGAGCTGCTGTTACTTTTGAATGCTGTCCAGTTGGAATGAAAAACTGATCATATAAATTAGAGATGCCAACAACAATTTTTTCTTCGGCTGCTTTTCTCAGCATTGACCGATACCTGCACATGGAAAAGTTCTTAATCAAGAAATACAAACATAGAGAAAATCAATAGCTATATAAGAATGCAGGTGCATGATACAGCAATGGGGAATATATCTATATCTATATCTATATATGTATACACACACACATATATATATATAGAGAGAGAGACCACTGTCGAAGCTTGTCAGACTTGGGAGTTTTCTGAGTCTCCGGATGACAATATAAGATATAATCTTCTCCCTTTACAGGGGGACAGGCCCATATATAGCAGGTTGCAAAACCCCGTTTTTTACTGTATTCAAGGTATCCTATCTGATGAAAGAAATATAAAAGAAATGTAAGCAATCAATCTTGCAATTTTACAATATAAAATTATATTGGAAGATGTCCAAGTAGAATAATAAGAAACTACATAATATACCAATATTTCATGGTAAACGAAGGTACGAAGAGCTTTCCCAGCTACAGTTTCTGTCTCAGGCCTGAAGTACTTTGCCGAATCAAGATATGAGATATAAACACAACGTTGATTTGGGTGAGCGCACTCTGAACCAAACTCCTGGACATACATTCCGAAAAGGCATACATCTACCCCTTCAATCTTCTGAAACAACAAAATAACCTGAGATGGGAGAAGGGTGAGCAGGTTTTCTCAGAAACAACATAACAAATATGCATGAAAACACAATTAGAGGCAAATTGCAGGAACCACAAAATGGTATCTCATAAAACACTTAACTGAAAATTCATCTAACCTTTAATTTGTACGGGAACTCTGTTGGATAATTAGCTTCATGAAAGATATCTAGAAATTGCTGCTTCACTTTTAACAACTTGTCAACAGATAACACAACTCTAACAACGAGATCTTCTACCGTTGAAACCTAGTAATGACATTATGTATCATCAATCAAGCAGCTATAATGAAATTATAGCGCAAACAGGGAAAATAAAGAATAAGAAGGAAAACAGGGAAATGAAAAATAGAGAATCATCTTAAAGAAAGTAATTACTGGAAGAACAATGCCATTATCAAAGAATGGAAAATATGGCATTTCCTAACAAAAACCTAGATGTTAGTGGGAAAATTTATTTATTTAATTTTTCTTTTAGAATACAGATTGTGACACAGACATTTAGAAGTGGAATTCATTTAATGATATTTTCATTTACAGTTTTATGCTTTTATTTATTTATCCTGAAAACCATTTTCAGTAATTTATAATGTATGTACAGAATACAAATTGCTGCTATAGAACACAAACATGGTTAAAGACCCTTTATACTTGGGTGCAACTGGTAACTTACCTCATCAAGGTTCTTTCCGGAAACATTTGCTTTCATTTTTCTCGCCTCCTGGATACGCCTAAAGAGTCTTTGCTCTAAGTGGTCGCTAAGCATGGTGCTTGGTAGATCTTTTGCAGCAAAAAATTTGCTCTCTTCTAAGAGCATATGGCTCCCAGTTTCTATTTCTTTTAAATGGCATTTGGGACAGATATATTCAGCTTTTCCTTCTATATCTCTTTTGTTATTAAAGAGAGCACATATCTGGTGTTGCCAGCCTTGACATTTATCACACAGAACCCACTGCAAGAACACAACAGGCATAGGAAGTGAGTCTTCCATTATTTTATAGAAATAACAGGAAAAATATGAATTATAACTGAGCTTACTGCTTCTTCAATAGCTTCATCATTCTTCCTTTTATACATCTTTGCCTTGGAAAAGGAAATTCCATATAATGAGATTTTCCCACCTCGAGATTGTTTATAGCATGATGTACAGAAACAATGTCGCATGCCATTTTCTTCAGGTGTGCTGTAGTATATGACATAGCGCTTAATATAAGCACCACAAAATGAACAATATATTGGTGTTGGAGCTAATAAAAGCTTCTCTGCTTGACATAGCTGGCAAGAATTCTCACTGACATTGTTTGTAGTTTTATTTCCTTGTTCCTCCTTCAACATACTCTATTTCAAAGAAGACACTCAAGCATATAAGTGTGTGTTCATAAACAAAGTAAATTTGCAGCAAATAAAGGTTTGAAATAAATATATCAAAGACAAAATCTTGCCACCAAGTCCGTAAATTGTTACTACAACCTAATATGCCAGCACAGTGCAAAAGTATCTTTATTTGGAGTGCACAAATTAATGGTTTGGAAGTAATAATGCAAAAATAACAGAATTCAAGCAGAAGCAATGGACTTATTTTTAAAATTTTAAGTTTGTAGATATCTAGATGCTTGAGGTTTAGAGCCAGCAGCAATTAGGAATCACATGCAAACAAGTTGCTGGATCAGTAAATGGTGATAACATTCCTTTATTTTCCCAAGTAAAGAAGTTCACTGGGAGGCTTCAAATGGGAATGAAACAAAGAACATGCAAATGACATCATGAACTAACAATGAGATAAAAGTGGGAAAAAAAAAAAAAAACAAAATATGAGGAAGGGAATATACAATGATGTACGAACCTGGCTAACCCTCTGCCTGAGACTTGATATATGCACCATTAATTGTTCTGCTGTGAAAAAATCAGTTAAGGAAACACCATTTGTCCTGGGATTCCTCAATTTTAATGGTTTCCCATTATCAGCTTCTTGCGCAATAAATTCATTTTTTGTCCCATGCTTGGTCAGATCAAACTCAGTCCTGACTGGTACAGAAACACATTCACTTTTAGTCTCTGTGTTGGTCTGAGTCAGCTTAGTCCTGACCAATGCCTCATCCTCTTTAAAACCAGCACCACGCTCTTCATGAACAGACACAACTCTGGACCTCAGTCTGTTAGAATCTAAGAATATATCTGCCATATCATCACCACTACTCAGGTCCCCCTTCTCCATCTTACTACCAAAATTAAACTCCTCTGGAGTAAACACTTTCTGGGAGTTCACCATGCAATAATTATCAGCAGTGCTATTCCTAGTCCCTTCAAAAATAGTAGAATCTTTTGCAGGATTTCTAAATAGTTCCATGTCCAGTTCCCTGACCTCAGAATTAATAGATTTAGGAGATTCAGGCAACTGCCGTAAGGGTGGAACTGCTCCAAAATCAAACGACTGAACTTGTAATGGATCCATGAAACTAGAAATTCCAATCCCAGATGAAAAAGAGCAAATAGGATGTTCCATCTTCAAACGTTTCGAAGAAGGGAACAAACAATTTGAACTGACAGATTTGGATGAACCATAATCTGTATCATTGAAACTCCTTTTCGTGATATCAAATTTCTGGTGGTTAGCAGCATCAGATCCATATCGAACAGGTCCACAGATATGACACTCAGCATAGTGACAGCCATCAAAGTGGGACAAAAGTATGCAGAAATGTTCACATCCACACCAGTGAATATTACACATTGTTGAATGCAAATAGTTCACAAAAGAAACTATACTACCTCCATTGGCCACCACTGAACTCTTGTAGTTGATATAACCACGTAAAATTCTATGTTCAAGATAAAAATGCGATGGATTACTTGGCTTTGCATATTTAGCAGCTCCCATCTGATTGAAAGTAAGTGCAGTGCTCTCTGAAGCAAGTGGAGACCCATATGATGGTTCTGAAGGGGATGGAGTCTGCATACACATTATTTGATCTGCTATCGGACTGCAAGATACATTCCTTTCATTGAAATACAATTGTGCTTTCCCATCGGATGGCTTATCAAACTGTACATATGGCCACTGATACTCCAAGTCTGTGCTTGGTAGAGTACTGGGGACTTCAGGAATTATCTGTAAAAGATGGGGAATCTGCGAAGTTGAACCAAAGACAGGTCCATTGTCGAAATTTCCAGCATCAGAAAAGCCAACCCCACTAGAACATGAAGTGATGGTTGAATCCTGTTCAGGAGATAAAACCATGTTTCCAACCTGCTTTTTGCCCATAGGTGAAGGGTTGTTCTTCCTGTTGACAGCAGTGAGTACACTGGAAGCTCCACGTAGATACCCGTCAAAAGCTAATCCTAAAGAAGAAGATTGGACACACAATTATATGCAACAACAGTGTACAAATAACCAAATTGCACAACCAATTTACAGTTGGAAGGCTAACTGGCTCACCTTCAGTGCTTCCATTCAAGAGACTAAAAGGCGGGACTAATCCGTCAGAGTATGAATCATGTCTGAAATCCAAGGTTGACATTGACATATTGCGCGGCAGTGATGAGGAAGTAGCATGATAGGCAACTTGTTGAATGGGCCATGCATCATCCATTTTATTTTGGATCAAGTTTTGCAAACAACAATTCAGATTCTCCTAGTTCATATATTTCTTCTGAAGGACAATTGAGGAATAACAATTCAGCAAAATGGTATAAATTATATCCCAAAATCTTTTAGAAAATAATTCATATCCTAGGAATTTTTTTTTTTTTCACCTGTATCTTAAAAAATTTAGATTTTTTTTCCAGTTTATTAAAATGAATCATCCCAACCAAGTGAGAATGCCTGAAAATTATGGATAGAGTTCCCAAGGAAAGATACTAATTTATGTGCATTTTACTGTTCCACGCGGATCAATGGAGATCATGTTAGGCACTTGTATGCTCAGTTAAACACAAGGTAAGACCACTTTATTTTGTTATTTTTAAGAAAGATTTTGTTGCCAGTATATTGTCTGTTTGATTTAATTAGTTTCCTCCAGGTTTGGTTTGCCTCATTCTACATGATCATTGGATCATAATCATAATTTAAGAATAAGAAAAACTTATAGAATTCTCCTAATCCGCAGGATAAATTCTTTGATTCTTCAACTTCGATCAAATCGGAATAGTTCCTTTCATTCTCTACTACATTTGGATGAAAAGCCCAAATTCATTATCCTAGAAGACATTTTCTTATAATTAGCACAGCGTTGTACGATTAGCAAAAGTCTGTAAGTGCGCACACGCATACGAACTTACAACCAAGATATGACTACTTGTGAGGCAAATATGAACATAACCGTGCTTTAAATATGTTCTAAAGCTAACTTTAGCACTTAACATCATTCGGATGTCATGTTACAGAACATGAGCATCTACTCTCACAAAATCTTTGTACCAGTCTGAATCAATCACTTGGAGATCGAATAGACCAGGACCGTCCTGATATGAGCTTCTCGGAAGCAAAATCTAAACTTATGAATTCCTTGTGTTTTTCGATGAGTTATGACTTCATTTTGAAAAGAATTGACCACAATAATATATTTATGTAAGTTCCAGACTCTATTGCGTTTGATTTTGATACATTGGTTTATATGTAGTTTGGGTTGGGCAAATTTAAAATTTCCCAACCGAAAACGCCACCGTTTTTTCCAGAACCCTAAACCAATTCTCCTGGCTTTATTAATGTATTATTATTGTCTCAAATTTGGGTATGAAGAAACAAGAGCAACAACACTACCAATTCAAAACGACGCCTTTCGTGTCAAGACTCAGAAACCCTAACCCTAAAAGAACTTAATCAACGCTTTTAACTCTTAATTCCTGCAACAACGTCAATTTCAGATGAGAAGATAAGATAATTGCAGTAAATAAATCTTTTCTTTCTATTAAAAAGAAAAAAATATTTGCTTGATTTTGTTCACCGTTGAACAAGAATTAAACTAAACAGTAAATTAGAAGCATATATTACGAAACCCTACAAGGGGGGAGAGAGAGAGAGAGAGAGAGAGAGACCTGTTTAAGCAGTTTCTCTCTCCTTGATTTTCGAGAACCGTGGTGGGCCAGCTATGCTCTCTTTTTCCAATTTTCTTTTACTTTACTACCAACCAACGTATGACTCCGAGATTAAAACTAAGATATAATACTTCTCAAAAGAAAAAAAAAAAAAGGATAAAATCCTAAAAAGTATAGTTTCCGTGTAGTAAACTGATAAATGAAAATACAAAAATACCCTTCAAGAATTAATTAATTAATTAATCCTTTATTGCTTCTAACAGTCTCCCGCAGTCCCGCGTGGCGCGTGTTAAATCAAAGTGTCAAGTTTCGATCAGTCTTTTTGATTCTCCGACAAGACAAAAGTGTTATTCAAGCAACAACCGGAATTCATAAACAAACTACAAACTCACAATATCATCGTACCTACAGTTTTGTTATCAATACTAGTCCCTACTTAAATTGACAACAAAAACAATTGGCAAATTTATAAAATTAACTAAAAAATTTTTACAAATATTTAAAATAACCATTTATATTTTTTCTATCATCTTTAACCATTTACTCTTTTTTTCTCCATAATACCCATCTCTCTCTCAAAACCAATCTTCCGTTAGCTTCATCCAAGAATCGTGAACAACGCTGAATGGATTTTGACATTGAACTCAACTCCGTGGGTTTCTATCATCCTCCATTTTATAATTTTCGGTAAGTTTCACTTCAGTAAATTTCAATTTTTTCTATTTTGATAAGTTTGATTAGTGAAAATCAATGTATGGATGCATATAGATGAGATTAGGATTGTTTGGCAATAAATATTGGAGATTGTTAAGTGAAATTTAGGTTTAAAGAGTGAGTACGTCAGTGCTTCGATAAAATGTCCCTTAGACTATATTAAATAGTTGATGGTGTATTGCAAGATTAAAGTGTCGATGGTGTGATTGTAAGGTGGAGTATAGGTGTAATAAGAGTAGAAATCACGCAGTCTGAACGGTAGAAATCTTGATTTTTTTAATTTTTTAATTATCGATTAACTAATTATAAATTTGATTTTTTGCAGTCGAATGGCTATAAAACCGTGCACGATGAAGATTCCGAAACGAAACACTTCCCGAGCGTATGACAAATACTTCAAAATTTGGGAATGTGATGGATGCTATCAAGAGGAAGTTAACGAAACAAAAATTAAGATTATTCAGGAAAGATATATTTAGTCATTTTGGAAAGATGGATAGCTACGTGTTTTTTGAAAATTTTGACAATCCTTCACAACGTGCTACTTAATTTTGACAGTAGTCATAGACAATACTTTAGGAAGAAGATTGTCGTTGACATATTTAATAATGATATTAGATTGTAAATTATATATTTGAACAGTTGTAAATATAGTGTGATTAATCTTATTTCGGGTTCGACAATTCTCCAACATTTATTATGAATAATCATTTTAACAAAGACAGTTTAACATGTCGAATACATAATAAACATAAGAGTTTAAAATACATCATATAATATATTCCTTCAATACTAATAGACCGCTAATTATGATTCGTCGCAATGGGATTCTTACATCTTTTTCTATTATGCCCGCGTTCCTTGCACCGACACATCACAGTTCTCCGTGATACATCCTCACCAACAGATGGTATTCTAAGCTCCTTCCAACGACCAGGAGGTGGTTTTTCTATTGGGGGATTTACTTTCAACTGTTGGATGTGGTGTAGAACTTCCCAAGATGAGACATCGCCAACCGGATTGATTGGCACTGCATATGCCTTCAATAATGATTCTTTAGAGTAAAACTGAGAACGGAGTCCTATTAAATCTACTCGAGCATGCAGGCAAGCAGCTATTGCATGAGCACATACAAGTTGATCAAGTTGGAATACTTTACAACTACAAGTCCGACGACTTATGTCAACTAACCCTTCCTTCACACCACTACCCCAAACTTAAAATTTATGCTCAGACACCGGACGAACATTCATTCTTTCAGCTTCATCTTTTCTGTCAGCTACTATTTTATTTGCCCACGTTGTTAAAGGAGTACTCATCGATTCCGCCACTATTTTCCCGTGATAAAACCATTGTTGCAATGTTTTTCGAAATGGTCAACCAAATGAGTTACAGGAAATTTTCGAGGTTCCTCATCAAAGAATTTACACTTTCCGCAATATTAGTGGTTAGAATGTCGCACCTCATTCCATCGAATCGAGATCGTGCCCAATTACATGTGCCCACATTATTCTCTAAGTAATCACCGCCTCTGAATGCATTCCCATAACCCCTCAAGTTGTGTTCTAAAATCTTCAGATCCAGATTCCTTAGCTGCATTTATAAATGCAGGCTCAAACTTATTCCAAAGAGCTTTTGACATCCTAAATTTCGACTTGACATTACCTTTGACATGGTAGAAACAAATGCCGTGGGTAGCACTACTAAATATCTTCATAATGACTCTCCGAATAGAATTGCATCGATCGGAAATAATGACTAAATCGGAATATCACCAATTACTCTATGCAAATTCATCACAAACCATTCCTAAGCATCATTATTTTCGAATCTCCAATCCCAATAGCGAGCGGATACAATTGATTATTTCCATCTAAGCGAGTTGCCACAAACATTGTTCCGCGATATAATCCTTTCGAGATGAGTACTGCTTCATCGCAATCATCGGTCCGACACTTTGCAAAAACCAATGATACTCGGATCCAATAGCCACAAAATAGTACAAGAAATTCTTATTGCCATCCAATTTAAGAGCGAGCTATCGTACTCTCATTTTCCTTCTCCAATACATGAGAGTACTTGGAAGTAAATTATATGATTCCGATGGACTTCCTCAGTATCACCTCAAGAGCAAATTCTCTAGCCCGATAAGCTCGCTGGTATGATAAGCGTAATATTGTATTCTTACCGAATGTCTCGCTATGATGTCATTTGGAGTATATATCCGCTTCTCCGAATAAATTTATTCAGCGATACTATGACCAATAACCCGACTCTTGCTTGACGAAGGCCCCTACTCATTACGACACGTGTGTATGTTGTCACATCTCATCACTACCCAACGTACATTCTCTAGATTTGATGCTCTTTTGCCCGAAACGCCATTTACACGAAATTGAAGTACAATGTGCCTCGAAACGTGTCGATGTAGATCTTGCAACCTTGAAATCGAACTTATCCTTCAAGGAAACTTTATGCAATTCCAACATTAAATTATATTTGGAATCGAACAACTTGCCCACACAAATATCTTTACACCCAATATGTCTAACAAAATCTGAGCGACCAAATCAAGGCAAACCGGTGCAATACTTATAAGAGGGTCAACTTGTACGCCATTCCAATGGGCCCTTGGAATAATAGACCGACTTTGGCGTAGATCATGACAATTCTGAAAGTGAGGCAAATCTTCCCTATCACCAACTGCATCCTCATCATGCTCATTATCCCCATCACCTCCATTATCTTCATCACCTCCATCATCCTCATAATCGTAAGAATTATCGAAATGATTATCATCATCATTAATAGGAGCATACTCAAAATCATCGTCCTCATTGTCAATTGGGCTATGGTATGAATCAACATTAATACTATTTGACGTTGTATTATTCATGTCATTAATGCGATCATCATTGTAATGGAAAGGAGAGTAACCTTGTTGCAGTGAGGTTGTCAGCGGTAACACCTCTTCTTCAACAGATGCCAGTGTAATGACATTCTCTTCTTGAACATTCTCTTGATTTCTTACTTTAGGAAATTTGCTAAAAAAAACAGGGATGCAGCCCTCATTCACCGAATTAGAGCTCATATGTATTAAAACTCTTACCATTTCATCATCAACTATATCCATTGGTATTGAACATACGGGTTGGGTAGAACATCTCGACTGTAAAGTTGTCTTCAATTCAATATTGTAATCATTCGGATTTATTTGCGTAACTTCATATACTCTTGAAAATAAGTACATCAAACGTATAGTTTTTCGAACAAAAAGCTCTATTTTTCCATTTCATACTCAACACGACCGTCTCATCAATTCTTCCCATGATCCATCAAAACACATTTGAAGAACAATTGACTCCATTAAGCCTAAGAAAGAAAAAAATAAGTACTTAAAAGAAAATTAGAACACGAGTTATTTTGAGTTAATCGAGATTGGATACGAACCTGAAAGCGTGGACAGCGCACCGTCGACGTGGGACAGTGCCTATCGCGCGTTTTCAGGTTCGTCTCCAAGCTCGTATTAACTCAAAATAACTCATAAATTTTGATTAATCGAAAAATAGAAATGTAAAATAAATACTAACCTCAACTGTTTGCTTGCAAATTGATGAATTAATGATTAGTGGGTGAGTTTTATGGATTAGGTTGTGCTGGATTTTGAAAATTGTTGGTTGAGGATGTGTGAGATTTGTTGATTTTGTTTATAGATATGAGAGTATTTAAGTCTATACAATAAATATATAACTACATATAATAGAAAAAGTTTAATTAATTATTTTAAATATTTATAAAATTTTTTTGGCTATTTTTATAAATTTCCCGGACTAATCAACTTTCAATTTTCAAACGAGTGAGCAACCATGCAATGTAACACGACCCTGTGACACCTCGTGATTTGTGTCACATAATGCCACGTCATAGTGGCACTCGCAAACCATTGCTCTGATTAGTCACACATGACGACCATATTATTCTCAAAACTTTCCACAAATTTCATGACCTTTAGACGTTAATATCAGCCAAAATTTGAATGCAAGTCGTTTTTTTATCGGACGCAGAGCTGCATAGGATTGACATGAGAGCAAATTTAAAAGAACAAGCAGAACGAAATTGCAAATGCATTAGAGATTATTGGCAGCTCTTAAATTTAAATGTCATTCAAAATAAATCTTACAACTGGACATCATCCAACAAGTCTAATGCCTTAATACAAGTATCCCCTTGCTAGATAGGAAAACAATATCTCAGATGAACATCTGTCAGGAAAACTGGGTAAGATTTTTCTACAAGTTACTACTAAAATGATGTTCAACTCTGTTTACCACCAACTACTACGGGGGCGAAACCTGTCATCCATACTACGTGATAAATATTCGCGGCTATAGTCATCTCGGTATCTATCTAGATCATAATCTGGAGGCGACATATGTCTATTAGAGTATGGTGAACTATAAGAACCATGACTCGAGTAATCATCCCTATCTCTGTCGGAGTATGACCTCCCACGGGCAGGGCTCCTACTGTGAGAGCTGTAATAATCATAACCACCATACCTTGGAGGATAACTAGAAACTTGGTCAACACCAGGAGGACCATCATCTCTGTAATCCCCAGACCATCTTTGTTCATGGTAACGCCCTCTGTGGTGTGATCGGTCCCTAGATGAATCAGAACTAGAAGGCCTAGCTGCCCAAAGTCTTTCATCTGCATTTTCTGGGATTGGTGCATTTATTCCAGGAAATCCAATGGTCATTTTCCTCTTTGATGAGGGATGGCCTGTTTCAATTATTTCCCCATCTTCTTGACCTTCCTTGACTTCCCCATCAGCGTATATGGTAATCCCTGATGGTTGATCATTGTCTTCTGAGTCTACATATGTCAAGAAAAGAATTATGAGTATAATGAATTTAAATGAACCTATGGGACAAGTATTTCACAATTTATATGATGACATGTAAATGAAGACTGAAAATATATATGTGTGTGTGTGGACACACACACACGTAGGTATAAGCACACATTCACTCACCAAGATACCCAGGTGGATACCCAAGTTCTCTCATTCTATGAAGCCAAGGTGGTGGATCAAGCTCCTGTACATCAACAAATAAGACAAATTGTAACCACTTTTATTATGTCATAAAAGAAGTTCTATTTTTTTTAAAAAAATAGGTATCTCTTCCAAATAAAAAAGGTCGATAGTGGTCATCTGCCACTAGTACATTAGAGGAATAACTAGAACACAAAATCACTTACATCACAAGTTGCCATTAGTTGGAGGAAGATCAACAATTTGAAAAGGTTCAAACAATCTCAACTAATAGATGACGTTGTTAAAAGTTGAACCATAGAACTACTTTGACCAGTGATAACCGTGAAGGCAAGTGCAAGCATGTAATATGCAATGCACAATGCATTCATCATCAGACTTGAAGAAACGGGTGGAATGTCAATATATACACATGCACATAAGGGCATTTATTTGTACTAGCCTAATAATGGTAACAGGCAAAGGCACACTAAAATGTGTTCACGAGAGTTGATAAGCAGAAGAAATAAAGAAACCACATACCCCAAGACCTAAAAGTTGCCGTGTTTCAGCATCAAGTGCACCAGGCCTTAAACCATCGTACTTTCCACCAGCAGAGTTCTGATAATATCGCGTTGGATTGCGAGAAGCAGAATTTTGATTACGTTTGGACTTGTGCTGCTTTCGAGCATTATTAACAGCATCTTTGTCACGAGGCTTTGGACATTCCTTTAAAGCATGACTATAAGAACCACAATTGAAACAACGACTAGCATCATCTATTATCTCCAAGCCTCTGCAAAGTACAGGAAAAATTGCTTAGAAATATGAAATAAGAGATGCAGACTATTGAAATCACGAAGAGAAATATTTAATATTTTCCTAATATATTCAAACTACGCAACAAAGTTGAAGCTATAAACTATGCCGGTAATAAAGTTGAAGTTTTCAACTTATCTCATCAAATATATGTGTGTGTGTGTGTAATTGTATGAAATTTCAGAAAAATGAAAAGCATCATCATAGGAAATACAAATGTAAAGAGCATTTACCCCTCCAAATTACTCGAACCATCCCCTGAAGTCAAACCCAATGCGTATCCGCGATCATAGAGAGGTGTGCTTTGGCTATCCGAAGGAATGAAATCCTTATTCTGCTGATTCTTTGTTTGGTTGTCTATCCAAAAAGACTACACATAAAAGAATACTTCAAAGGAAGATTTCGATGTAAAACAGAAAGCAACGAAACTCAAGTACAACATTTTATTTGCTTTTGTCCGAGTGTAAGTTTGACGGAAAAGATACAAACAAAATTGAAAGAAATGTTTCATTAATGTATTAATTACCACAATCCATTCCCCACCATAAAGCAATAGTAAAGCAGTTAGGGATCCTTTCTTTGGGAGCCATGTACGTGGCAGGTGTCAGATTCATAGCAATGATCCTGTCGCTACCCTAAAACGGATATGAAACAAGAGTACATTTCCGAATACTCATTTATAATGCAGAGTACTAGTAATTCTATCAGCTGATTAAACATTTTATATTTTATACAAGCCCATTTTTTACTCCAGTACCCATGCACTTTATCATCTTGCAATTCAATGTTCTCTAATAGCCTACCAAATCTAATTCAAAAAAATTAGATTTTTAAAGTATTTATAAGTCCAATAAAAAATGCCATTATTTCATGCTTGTATATTTTTAAAATAAATAATCTGCAATTGGTTCTTTAAAAAGCCATATAATCATTTGAAGAAAACAAATTAATAAAATACTTTGAAATCGGGGAACATCATTTGCAACAACAAAAGTTCATTACAATCAGCTTATGATCCATAAATTTCAGGAAAACTTAACGAAACCAGTGTTGACCTTAAAGATAATAACTGTCAATACATGTATAAGGTTAATGCTTGGCCTACATATTAAATGTGCCGAGGAATGTAAAGACATAAATACAGCACTTACCACAGCAGGGCCTTTCTCCTTGCCAACACGTATAGCTGGAAAGAATGTCTGCTCACCAGATTCAATGCCTTCATTTGGATCCTACAAGAATGCGAACCAAGCTCAGGTCAAGGCTCAGAAAAGCATAACAGAACAAAATTGCAGAGGCAGCAATGTATAAGCCTGACACTCTTAGTCTGAAGAAACAAAGCTAAAGTTCAAATGCAAAATATGACTTTGAACATCAGATAAAGTTGAGGAGTTGAGCCAATAATCAGGACAGATTTAAACGACTTTGAACATTGCATAAAGTTGAGCCAATGATTAGGGGATGTTTTATATAATGAATGGATAACATGCTCCCTCCATACTTGAGAGAAGAATAGGCACTCCACATCATCTCAGCACAATTCGTTGTCTCCTCCAACCAGACTTATGTTAGTCTTTTGTATCTTTAAGGTTCTATGATGTTTTGACTACATCATCAGATCTGCTGTCACAGCTAATAAATCATTTTCAAACTTAGGAGGTATTGCCATTGACAATTTTCATGGTAATCCTCATAAATGTAGAAAAGAAAGATTAACAAAAGAATATGAGAATGTGTATGTACAGCTTCTTGCTAAGGGCAAAAGATCAACAGTGGGAAAGAACAATTATAAAGGATCAAGCAACAGTTCATCATTACCTATGCAGCCATTTGAACAACAGATTTTGTTCCTATCTCGAAAGACAAACCAACTAGAAACACTTCATTCATTTTTCTAATACTCTCAACTACTTATATCAAACCCAATCATTACTCATATCTAGAACAATAAACTCCATAGCTACTTCCATAGCTACTTTCATATGGCTGACAGCTTAAATCTCTAAGATAATCAAAATTATTGCACTGGGTGAACAAACCTAGTCCATGCAAGTGTTTGTTAAAGGTAATTTCTGGACGTTATGTGCAAACAAGAACTACAATATGTCCCAACTTATCAACTTTTCCGAAATAGGATCCTCGGTCAGAGAGAACGATATTGTCTAAAAAATTACATTTCACTACAGTTCATACATAAATTGATAAGGAAAGTATATATCTATAGCTGATATATAATGCATGCTAACTAACACAAGTCACTTCGGTACTTCGGGGAAAAAGAAAATAAGACATGAAAAGACGTTTATCTGCCTCATTTTAAATAATACATCCTTTAAATAATAAGAGGAGAGAACTGGGATGGGCTAGAAATAAAAAATAAAAAACCAACTTCCACCAGTAGTACTTACATTTGATGATGAACCAAATTGAGCTTGCCATTCTGACCACTGCTGTAATAATTCCTCAAGTTTCTGCTTACTAGCTCTAGAAAAGGACAAAAAATTAAAGTATTTAGTGATTGAAAAAATAAAACAATCTAAAAGAGGAGCTAGATATACTCTTAGTCACAACTTCTAGGAAAGAACACAAATACAATTCCTTTTTCTTTTTCTCTTTTGGTAGCAAAAAACACTCCCAATCCTAACCTTGCTAAGGAATTATAAATTACATGCACCGAAGGTTGCTCTTCATCAAGTGTCATCCGGGCTCTCTTAACACCGGATAGAGCTGCCATTTTGAATTATGGAAAACAAAAATTAGGAGCATTTATTTACTTAAATTATATGCTTAAGCAAAGTCCATTTGCATTAGTATCCAGAAAAGGTTAGTGCATGCAGAGTTAGAGAAACATACAAGAAACGAAGTTAGGTTATCAAATGTTAAAACAGGATACAACTGACATCCTTCATGCGGTTGTGGTTGGGACTACGATTTCCAACTTCAAGGCAACCATTTTGAACATGTATTCTGGAGTCTGATTCCACAATGATTTCAGCCAATTCAACAGCTGTAGTCACCTCAACATTTACATGTGAATCATCAACAACATCCTTCCCTACTTCTCTTTCCTCTATTAACTGACCATCTTCAATCTCAACATTGGGTTCATTAAGCTCCATGCTCTCGCCATTTGATTCATCTTCTTTCTTCTCAGAATGATTAGGTTCAAAATCAGATTTTCCAGGCTCACCATCGTGATCTGGCATTTCATTGTTCTCCTCTTCAAAGCTACAAGGGCTAGAAGCTGGGAGGTTGATAACATCCTCAGCTTCCATATCTAAACAGAAATATCCAATGTATGAGGTCCACTGATCAACCAACCAGATTCCCTGCAAAAGATGAAGCACTCTTAGTGGACCAGAAAACCACATAAAAATATCACCACCAAAAACACCATAAGGGAACTACAACAAGTATATCAGAACAAGAAAACAATGAAAACATAATTGAGCTTCTTAATGAACAATATACAAACATTTAAGACAAAATCCAAAAAATATTTGTCAAAGCAGCAGTTAATGAGAACATGAAGTACAAGATGGACGACATAAAATCAAAACTAGAGTACATAAACTCCTTCAAGCTTCTATCAAATACAATTTTCCCTCCAAGTAGCATCACAATTCTAACCGAGTAACGACTCGGTCTGAAATATAGCTTCATCTACATACACTATTAAAAATACATTACTGGAAATCAAGATTTTGGCTTGAACCAAACAAGTTAGAAGTTGAAAAATATTTTCTACCAATTTTACAAAAAGCATAGGAAATAAAAAAAATGACGATGTGGGTACAACATATATACATATATGGAGTTGGATTTTAGCTTGATTGCCGAGGAATGAAACTTTCCCTAAATTTCAGTTTTCGATCTTTAATCAACACACGGAAGAAAATTGTACCCAATAAATTTTCTCAGCAGCCAAACAGAAAACTGAAATTAGGGTTTTTGATTAGAGGTTTTTACCTTTCTAATTCGTTGATGATTATTAGATCTCTCTTTTTCAGTTTTCTTCCTACTCGGGCTTTTAACATTTTATCTTCTTTTGAAAAGGCAGCGATTGGCTGTGCCGCGGAATAGGGTAGACTCATTGACCTATAACGACTTTTGAGACGACATGTCGTTTTTGGCCATTTTCACAACTTCATTTTATTTCACCTGTAAAATTGAACTTACTATAATCGAGATGAATATTTTTTTCTTTAAAAAAAAAAAAAATCCAAAAACAGATAGTTAAAGGATTCTGCAAATATCGCCTCTAATGAGATAGATACAACAATTATATACTTAAAAAAGAATTTAAAAATGAGTCAAAACTCATCTATTATGTTATATATATATATATATATATATATACGCGAGCGCGCGCACACCCTTATCGCTAATTTCCAGTAACTACGAGCGTTAGTTTTGCAAATTGCCGTGAAAAAAAAACTCGATCATAAGAGAATCTTGGTTTCTTAACAAAGGATTAGTGATCTATGAAAATATAAATAAAAAGCATTAATCATAGAATGTGTAGCTATTAAGCCTCTAGTTAGTAGAAGACAATGTCCTCCTCTTCAACAGTGGCATGGTTCTTTTGCTACTTGACATTGACTCCACTTTCCCTTTGTCCTGCAACTTTTCTTGCTTCCGAAGCAATGGATTAATGAACCCCCTTGAGCTTGAAGCTGCCTCTGATGGGCTTCTTCTGTACTCTTTTTCCATTATCCCATCATCATCACTTGAACTTTCTGCTTTAATGGGTGCCTTTGCTTTTGCCTTTGCCTTAGCTTTGGCTGTTGACTGTTCTTTATCTTCCCAGCTGGTTTCTCTTTCGCTGCTACTTTCTGCGGAAGAAGTAGCACTCAACGTGTGAAAGATTGTAACACTTTCTTTCTTGGCTCCTTGAAAGGAGAAGCTTCTGGTTTTAGCATCATATGCTGGAAGGAGGGATTTTGACTCTGAGCTTGCTGCAGCTTCATCGCAGCACAAACTGTATGTTGTTGAGAGCTTCCTCTCAACGCTCCGTCTTTCGCGTTCCAAACTACTGATTTTTTTAATCACTTCATTGGCCACTGCATCCTCCGCTGCCTTTTTCTCCAGTTCTGTGATTGACCTATCAAATGCTTTCTTCTTGAGTTGGAGTGATCTCTGAAAGGGCCAAAAGTTAAAACCATTTCCAAAGCTTTTGAGTGTGTGATTTAACTATAATCTTGTTTATGCTGTTATGTATTTTCAGCTTTAAAGTATTCAAAACACAACATTTTAGTAAGTTGTCAACTAAATAAACAAAGCTGAGCCTTTCTAGAATGAAACTGTTAGTTCAAGTCTTACTCTCTTTTCAAGAAAACTTCCCAGATGTTGGCCTTGGAGCTTCTTTTTCCTCCAAAATACACAACAGAATCGCACTAGCACTGCTAAAACTAGCAAGACTACAGACTCAAAAAACAGGAACAGCAGTATTGCCCTTTCGTTGCCTGCAGAAATTGTTAAGAGGCATGTGTTCATAAGCTTTCTTTCTTTATTTCTTGATTCATTTCTTTGAGTACTGTCAACTTACCTGTGTAGATACTAGCTGGCTTAGGCCTTGTTTGAGAGCAGCTAGCTACAAGTTTCTGATCTGTTAAAAGAAAAAATTCAAATGCAACACATTTTTCAGTGTAATAACTTTGAAAGAGTGGTTTCACTGATTCTTACGGATAGTACGGCACGGCAGCGGGTTGCCAGTCTCTGCATCATCATAAACTCATCAATTTTACTGACATATGATGTTGGTTTTTTAAATGGAATTAAAAACACTTGGTGGATATGCGTATGCTTTGATGAGAAAATCATACTTGAAGCAGTGATAAAAGCAAGAACAAGACTCTCATCTAGTACAAAATGCTGCAGATCACTCTTTGACAACAAGGATGAGATTTGGCCTACAGCTATCAAATACTGAAAGCAGTTAGACATGAAGCAATAAGGAAACTGAAATCTAACCAAAAAAAATCAAATTTCTAAGAAGAAATCAGAAACCGAAGTTACCAGGATTGCTTTCAGACCAATATATGGCGCCAGTAGCTGGAACCAACAAGGAGAAGACTGCAGTTTTGGGGTTCATTGTAGAAATAAAAGTATATTCACCACTAGTGCGAGTAATCTTTTGGTTCATCTCAGTCTGGGATATATAAACTGCATATCCAGAGCAATCAAGAAGCGGACTAACTTGGATCACTGAATCTGATGTATCTGATTTCGAGAACTTATTAAGAACCCCATATGGGGAAAATGAGTACAGGAAGCCATCTAGTGAACCAACAGATATCCAACCTGTTAACAGAAATGTGAGAAAATTTTTGAAGAAAAGCAGCTTTCTCATCAAGGGCTACGTAGATGATGAAAGTAACTTACCATTAGAGTCAACTACTGGAGAATATTCTGCAGAACCTAATGGTCCAATACTTTTCTGCCAAAGAATATTTCCTGAAGATGTGTCTAGAGCCAACACTAGAGCCCTAACTGGTATCGTAACATACAAGTACCCATTGTTCCCCGGGGTGATAGTAAAAACTCTGTCAAATGAACTCAAATCCTGGATCCAGTTAAAATAAGGACTACGAACTGACAAAGAGTAAAGTTCGCCTTCAGTATTTGATATCTACAAAAGCAAAAATTATATTATTACAATAAGCAAATGAATTTGTGGACGAAACAGAAAGATTTGGGATGCGAAGTGCTTACATATATACTTCCCTCACATTGATCAATCACAGGGACTGAAGTGAAGGAACAATCTGCATCACTTTTTGTGCAACCTTGACGAAAGCCTAATTGATCTAGCACAGGTCCAGCACTCCACAGAAGTTGTCCGTGTGTCATGAATGCAAAGAGAGCGCGACATTTAACATTAATGTAAACTGATGAACTCGATGTGCTTACTGCAATCCCAGCAATTTCACCTGTTCCCTCTTCACCAGTTCCTGTTCCGAAGAAAACTTGTGTGGCAGATTCAGAAGTTCCAATCTTCAGAAGGTCAACTTTCAGAACTCTATTCTCTGCAACAAGATATACCTGCCAATAATAAATCAATAATCATAGGAGATTGCTGGAGTACGAATAAAGTAATATGGAGCACTAAGGGATGAACACAGTGCCATTAACAAAAAGCACTTCAGTAAAGGTAATCAGAAAGTTGATTACTAACCTCTCCTGTGCCACCATGAACTGGAGCCATACCAATGTTGCATCTGAAATCCAAATCCAAGGACCAAGCAATGGTACCATTACTTTCAAATGCAAATAAAGTCTTCTCCGAACAAGCATAAATCTTCCCATCTTCTCCAATTAATGGCTTTGAAAGTCTAAAAGCACTTCTTCTATAAGGCACTTTAGCAGAAGAAGTCAAGAAGACAAAGAGGCAAAAGTCAGAAAGGGGAAGCATAAGAGGTATGAATGAAAGGAATCAAAACTAATATCTTGCATTCTTCATATTCTTTAAAAATAATAATAATAAATAAGAAAAAACCTGAAAGGGAACTTTCAGTAGGGTACTTCCATGATTTTGAGGGCTGATAAAGCACAAAAAGAGAAGCAAGAACCAGAAGCAAGAAGAGGAAGGATTGAGTCCCTGGCATTGCAGAGATTGCAAGAGAATGTGTTTCCAATATCAGTAGAAAAAAAACCTTTTGGTGGAGTGCTTGGAGTTCAATGAATTGAAAGAATAACCGCTTCTTTAACTGCTATGGTTTTGGAGGGAACTGGAAGCTTTTAGTATTGTCTATTTTTTTCCCCTTCATTTTTTCATAAAAGCTTCTGCTAGTTCAGGTTATTATTGAATTGTTGGTGTGACCAAATCACTATTAGTTGAATTAAAATCAATCCATCAATTATATTAAACATTCGAGGGCTCTTCTTCATGTTAACTGATTTAATCAATGGTTCATCAGAGAGAGAAAAAGTTTACTTTATTTTTATGACTGCTTCGATTTGTGACTTTGACTTACAAGCCTGTAATCAGAAATGGAGTAATCTTTCATCTGAGAAGGGTGAAAGTTTCCCAATTAGGAAACCAACCTTGGCAATTGAATTGGAATAAAATTACAACACTTACTACCATCATCTTTACCATAATGATGTTACAACACTTTACAACACCGTTACCTTTCAGAAGATTCAACAAACAGAAGCAAAATGAATCAGCCGAGTGTTGCATGTTGAGAGCTTTTCCAGGAAGAAACGGATATTCAATCAATGACTGATAGAGATTATGCATGAAGAGGGCGTACAACCACTGCTAGACCGGGCCTGGAAACCACCATATACTTAAAGATAAACCTTGCAAACTACAAGCACTAAAAGGGGCTGATATGTCGAGCCATCCTTAACAGAGGTTCAGGAACGAGACGTTTTCTTGGAGGTGCCATAGCGTCCTTGGCAAGAGCTTCCTTGTCATCAGCATGTATCACAGCAATAATATGGTTGAATAAATCATCTTTACCACCTCTAAGAGGATCCTGCATAGCATGGGTGACAAGTTAGGGAAAGATTGGAATGCAACTAGGCAAGGGATATAGCACCAGCAGAAAACAGCTATTACATTAGGGCAAATAGCCATAGAATGCTACTAAGTCTAGCAAATCACACAGAAATTAATTTTTTTCTAATTATTTAGATGGGAAAAAATTTATCCACCCACATCTTCAGAACTAGCAAGTAACTGAGAGAATTACGTCTGTCAGTGGAATTCAATAATCTGAATACTTCCAGCTCCAAACCACTTATTTGCCAGAAAATTTGCATCTAGCTATAGGTGATTAATGACAATATTTCACGGTTTCACTAACCCATGTCTAAGAACAATTATGGGATATTGGTAATCCAAACAAGATTGCAGAAATAAAAAGCAATGTCCTAGAATAATAGATAAGAACTGATGAAAATTACAATACATATCCAATCATGACTTACTTGCAGAAACAAGTCTGTATGACTTTTCCCAGGATACAAAACCAGCTCAGGCTTGGCTCTAAACTTTTGAAGAGCATCTGCAAATGCTATACTGCAGACAAAAACTTAAATGTCAGCAATAACGGAAATGCACAGAAATTTTAGGGAAATTTGTAATTAAGCTATTTCGTATAATCAGATTCTGTCAGATAGATTGGATGTATATTGTAAATACATTTTGTTTTTCTCATTTTGCAAATACCTCGTGCATCTTTAGCACCAATATCTTCATGATATTATAAATGAATAATTTGAACAAAAAGGTAACACATCTCATTCTTGACATGAATGGTATCTGATTTGATACAAACAACACCTCGTCGTCATTTAATTTAATGAAAACCATGATATGGCTAAAAGCACTACCAGTATACACCTTTGGTAAATTTATTTTTGGGATCCAGAATATAAACATAGAAATGATATTAAATACAAGAAGAACAGAATCCCATATCAATCTAGAGAAGCACATTCTAACCTGGCATCTGATGGTATTGAGTAATCTGAGGTTCCATGAAAAAGTATAATAGGAGGCAGGAAAGAACTTGCATCTCTAATGCTTGGGTCCTTTATTCTTACTTCAGGAGAAAATAGTGGAAGGGATTCTTCTCCTTCCATGATGCTGTAGCAGCAAATCACAACAAAACTCATCTACGGCAATAAACATGATAAGGAAAAAAGTTGACGAGCATGTTTTGATTAGAACCAACAAAACTAACATCTGCAGATTACCTTAAGAAAATGGAACGATACAGACCACGGTTGTGGAAATGATCAACTAAATGAAGTAAATTGTACCTGCGAATAGAATATGAAAGGCAATTATAAAAAGATAGAGCTATGTGGAAACGCCAATAAAGGAATCAATCAACAGACTGGAAGAATATTACTGCTATCAGTTTCTACTACCTTCAACACATCAAACCTAGAAGTTCATGATTTTAAACATTTCAGTATAACAATAGACAACCTTCAGTTACTAAATTAAGTAATACTGGCGCTGATTATTATCCATTGTCAATAATATATGGATTGAAAAATTTTAAAAATGCTTTGCTAACATTCTGTAAACTCCCACAGGGTTCATATATAAGGAATGGTCAGAAAAGTTACCCTCCAGATAAACCAAAATAATATTTTATATGGGAAGCGCTCCATGAGATGCTCTCTCCTGCAGATTCTTTGACCGCTTGCTCCAAGAGAGCACAAGAAGAAATATGTGCACCAGCTGATTGCCCCATTAGATAAATCCTACTCAAAAACAAACATCAGAAATCAATGGTACAATTTGAAGATCAAACTGTGAATTCAGGAAAAAGGAAATCAGCCTATCACCTGTTAGGATCACCTCCATAATCAGCAATGTTGTTGAAGACAAATGAGATGCCCTGAGAAACGTCTTTCACCATGTCACTGATAGTTCCCTGGGGAAAATTTCTGCATTGATATAGGCTAAAGTAAATTTTTGTGCACAGATAACACAGGAAGCTCTATTTGTTAAACTTTATACTAATTTTGAGCATGCTCCTGGTGGAGGGAAAGTTATATGGATAAACTGACAAATTAGCAAGTTGAATTTATCAGTTTATCCAGATATGCAACTTGCTCAACTGTTATAAATAACAGAAAATGAAATAATTTTTCATGCTTCCAACACACCCCTTCAGGAATGGATGTGAGAGGGCATGATATTCCAAAAGTATCAGGCTAAAGGCAAAAAGTTGGACATCTAAATGATGTAAAATGTGAACTCTGACACTGTATTGCTTGAACTGAACAATTACCTGTAATCAAGGCATGCAACTATAATGTCTCTTTCCGCCAATTGCCTTCCTAGAAGAGCACCCCACGCTTTGTACCTAAACCAGCATGAAACCAAAAAAATTTAATTCCAACGCAAAATATAAATAATATTATATTATGAAAGGAATTATACAGCAATTTAAAACGAAAATACTAGAAAGCAGCCAGAGAATGATGTTACGGGCCGTGCAACTAGAGCCCAAAATGGCCCTAAGGACATGAGCTAAGATGTGCTAGCTTGGCCCGATTTCGGAAACTTCCAGCAAATTCCAGCAACTCTAGCACATTTGTACATACACTAGATTTCTCTAGAAATTGGCACATATATATAGAATTCTCTAGGCTTAGAATTCTCTAGAGCTAGACAAGCCTCCCTATAAATGAAGACAGTAGTACGGTTAGAAACAGTTGGCGCAACAAACAAGGTAGACAACGGGTTTTGTGCATTTTTAAATGGACATCATAAATACAACCAGGAAAAATGCATTGTTGATAATACACCTCTTAGCATGTCTTTGATGTCTAGGTTCTGCAAGCAAAAGTGAATCCAACACCAAAGTTTGATGTTAATTCCTCATGCACATGGACTCTCCATATGTCTTCTTAATGTTACAACACAGATAAAAGTACTCTCTGATTCAAAGGGCTTCTGAAGCCAACAATGACATAGAGACTAAGAAATTGCTTCCAAAATCAGTATCAAAACCATATGGAGCCATCATATTTTTTAACTTTCTTCTCGAACTCTTCTTATGAATTAGATTGTGGTATTCTATAGCAGAGAAGAGGGTTGAGTGTGACTGAATTTTTAGCCTAAAACTGGTACCTAGATGGGCTCCTCAAAGAAATTTAACTTAATAAAATAATAGAAAAGACAGGAAGTTTAAGGAGATTTTTCGACGTAAGGAAGCAGTTACTCAAAATTACTCACCCAATAATCCAGGCTCCACCAGTTACAAACACCACAACTGGCTTCGGTCCATCATTATTTGTGGGAAAATGTAGGTCCAACCTGTATTGTAATGGTAGAAGTAGCATATATCTGTGATCCGCGACTTGAAAAGGTCATAGAGCATATGGAATAATATAATAACTATAACCATATTACACGTTTGCTAACCTATTTCTGGGTTGATCTCCATAAACAACACTCCGCCTGACTTGGCTCGAGAAAAAATAATAATAGGCAACTGCAGAAGATCAAAAGCAGAAATGTCTCATAAATCTTTTACTCTTCAGCAATTTTTTAATTTCTTCCATAACCTAACATGATCCAATCCTTGTTCAAAAAAATAAATAAATAATTTACGCAAGAAAAAAAGAAAACACGCACCTTGGATAAAGCCGGGCAAAAGTAACACGGCATAACAACCGAGAGCAACCAATCTTGAGATCCACCGATAGCCTACCCTGAATGAAAATAAATGATTAAAAGAATATATAAATGTTGCAAAGGGAACTTAAATATTGGCAACCAGCCACAAACACCGAGGTAATAACAAATAATCCCAAAGTTTCATATCGATGCAAGCACAATAACATGAACAGAATCAACTTTGTTTTTCCCTGAGTCCCGCATTTTGTTGGGAAACAAACAAAAGGCAACAAACAAGGGCAAGACTTTTTAACTCATATCAAAATGTGTCAAAGCATAACTAACAACAGAAAAAATAGAACAAAATCTGAAACAAATTCACATATAAACAAATACCCAAATACATCCATATTCAACATATCATATGTCACCGTAAAAACAGATTAAAAAAAAAGAATTAAAAACAGTACCCGAGATATCGAAGAAGAATGAAGGTTAGCCTGGTGATAAGATAAGTCTCCGCAGCAGCGTGCCCAATATCTCGGCTAATCGACTTCTGCCGTCGTGGCTTCTCCGACCTGCTTCCAGCGGGTCTCCGGCGCCTCTGCTGATTATTGCTACCCACATAATTACTAGAGGGACCAAACGACACCATCGGTTCGGTCTCCACATCGTCATTCATAATTTTAATTTTCTATTTTTCCACAATCACTTTTATGCCCAAAAACAAAACCCAGGAAGCAAAATAAAAGACGTTTTATATTAAGAACATGGTTGGAGATTGGATCTTGGATTGTGGGTCGTTAATGAGATGCTTTGAAATGAGTGGTAATAATAATGAAACAATTTTTGTCATGCGCAGCAAATACAATGTTGTTCTTCTTCTGTTGTGTGCGTGCTTTTATAAGTAGTCTTTTAAATGAATAATAAAAAAGATGGAACTGTTGTCTGGTTTTCGTGTTTACCATTTATTTATTTAATTTGCTCCGCAAAATCAAAAAACAAAGACAAACGCGCCAACACGCAAGTGCCAAAATTATCGAGATAATATTAATATTAATCTGGGTTCTTGAGTTTTGGCAAAATTATTATTAGTAAGATTATAACTTTCTTATTTTTTATTTTATTTTTACGGGTTGGCAAAATTTTATAAGTTTAGCCATTGTCTCATTTTTCTTCTTTTTATTAAAAAAAAAAAGCACAAAAATATCCATAATTTTGCTGCTCTTGCTAGGAATTATTTATTTATTTATTTATTTTTCCATCGTCCACTTAACTTCTATTGGTGGACGACACCTCTTCAGTCTTCATCACATCTGACTGTTTTGCTCTTCTCTTCTACGTAGCACCGCTTATTTTGCAATTTACTTGCACCTAAATGGAGGATGAAATAATGATACAATCACAAATGTTTTATATAAACGGACGTGCTACAAATAGATTAATTATATAAAAATATACTAATCGGTAAGATCTCATTAGTAAGTACAATAAAATTTTGTTCATTAAAACTTATGGTTATGAACTCGAATTTATTAGTATATAATTTTTTTTTCTAAGTAAAATCTCTTAATATATAAAAGACTGAAAAAATACTTTTGTTATTGTAAAATAAGAAGTCTTTATATCTTAATACATATATTTAATTTATTCAAGATTATTAGAATAAAATCTATCAAGACTTCATATAATTTAAAATAATAATTATTATAATTTATAAATTAATTTATTTATATCACGTTAATTTATATATATTAATTTGTTCGTGATTCATTCACGATTGAAATCGATAAAAATTTACGGTATATTTGTTCTTATATTATATAGTCTTATTTCATTTTAGTCCTTGTACTCGTTCTTATACACAATTCCTGCATAATTATTAAAATACTTGCCAAATAGACTCGTAAGAAGTAGAAAACTCTCATTTTCTTTCGTATGTACAGTCAAATTATAGATATTTGTTTACGAAATCTAATAATAGGACCTTGTATAAATAAACATTAGACTAGTGTATTCATATTTGTGAATTTGTTTCAAAGTTGAGAGACTGGATGTTATTATCCTCAGAAACGAGAGTGTGGTGGAGCCACTTAATGCCTATCTTCGGGATGTGATGTTTCATCATTGAAGGCTTGAAGCTTGTAAGAAAGAGATTCTTTGCTTAACGGGGGTTCATGGAAACGTGTTCGTAAGGAAATAGCGGTGGTTCACGTGAGTAGGACACATGGTACGACGTGATGTCAAGATAGAATATAGGTTGTCAACTTGGATTTGATTACGATCATTTATTGGCATGCAGCAAATCCCACCCCATCTTTACTTATTTTTGGGTTTAGTAGTGTTGGAGTGGGTTAACGTTAACTCAATAGTATTTTTTATCTGCTATTTCAAAGTACTAATTTTAATTCTGTATTTATGCTTGCATGGTTTATTCTAGACTACTTTTCATTAATTTAATCTACACTCTTCGATTCATCTATTCGCCTAAAGTCCATTGCCTTGTACCCAAATTATGTGGTTGCTCAAACAAGAATATATACCGGTGGCCACTTTTCATGCACTTGGAGACATCCCATTTTCTGGTAGCTTCAAGAAAATGGCACATTCCTATTTTAAAAGTTTAAAAAAAAAAAGTGCACATAAGATATTCCTCACTCTGTAGCTCGATTATCCTACGAGTGCTTTCCAGAGCCTAAATTATTTTATTTTTAGGAAAAGAAAAATGAAACTGCAAATGTTTATTTATAGTTTTGGGAAAAAAAAAAAAAGTAGTTAAAATACAGCACAAAAGAAAGGCAGAATGGGCGATAATTAATCGAAGAATCCACCTACAGTCAAGATGGCTAATTCATCATATATCTAATTTTAAATTCAGCTTTTTCTTACAAAAATTATATTCAAGTAAATCCCATGTGTAGTCTTTCCTTTTGTGACCCTCCGCACTCACCTCAATTCTTCTATCTGAACCACCAGCGCTGAATAGCAGAAATTGGGGTGTTCAAGAACGGTGCATATCGGTAAACAAGTGGATTGACAGTCCTCCCTATCTTGGCCCACACGCTTTGATGGTAACCAGCAGTCACAGGGGCATGATACATGAGTTTCAAGAGCTGCCAGACAGATTTCCAACAGAGAAAACATTGTTAGACTAAGTTGTATAGCTGTATAACTCATACGCATTACCGCATATGTACTCTCTGCATTAACTACAATTTCTCTATCGAATGCATATGATGAAAAATCATTCACCCACTACAAAAGTGAAAGTAAATTCAACCACCATGTTAAGAATCCTAATAAATGATGACAAGAGGATTTTAAATGGAAACAGCCAAAAGCCTAATATGTTAAGAGTAACAAAGAAAACTTGCAATATCCAGATATAATCCAGTTTGGGGTAACATAAAGGGACATATAGAATGCAGTATTGATCACCATATAAAGAAAATACATCATTATCATATCAAAGCAATAAAATATTCATTCTAACGACCATTAGACAGCATGAAAAAAAAAATTTGTGGCACAAAATATCCATAGAAAATAAATCTATCTAGTAATAGTTAAACCAATCTATAGAGGAGATACGGAATGTCTAACCTGCCAGTACATGAATGTTTGTATTATGTTACGCTGCCACCTGTATGAGTAATTAAAAGTAAGATGAAAAGAATTAAATAAAATTGTATAAAAAGGGTCCATTCTAGCAGTGAAGTAGGAATAAAGGATTTGAGAAACTTACGACAACAGAGAGATAACTAGAAGGAAGCCAAGTCCAATCTCAGCATGTGAAGTAAGTATGCTAAGGGTAGTTGAGTTAGACTCCACCCATACACATGCATCTTCCAAGTATTTCCTGTCATGAAAAGAGAAATTATTGAAAAACATTTTATGTATTCAATTATATAATACATCATACAATATGCAAATTACAAATATAGACGTGTACATAAGACCAAAACTACTGACTTCTTAGGCTATGCAGCTACCGAAGAAATCATATTAAGTGAAAATGTACCTAAATGCTCTATGAGAATTTTATTCTGTCGGCTAATACTTAGTGATTTTTGCATTTATGCCAGTCAGATTGTATGTTTGTAATCAAGTGCTTAGTGATTTTCATATTTATTTATTTATTACTAAACACTTGAAAACAAAAATAACCTCATGTCATGGCAAATTATAGTAACTACAAAAATTCATGAGTTGGCAGGTCTTAAACCTGTACAAGGTGGAACGACTAAAATTACGCCTTAAGAACTTCGCAACATGTTCGACAGAGCGGCATAAAATGGGAATCAGAGCAACTGCAGCAAATCTCAACATCATCAGTCCATTATATTAAATAAGTGACAAGAAAATGTCTGCTAAATAGATTGAGGGAAATCAGGATCAAACTCAGAGACTTCACATTTTAGAGACCAAGCAATACTCACATTTTAGGCAAAGATGCGAAGTAACAAAGGAAAGGCAGTAGATGAAGTAAATAAAATCTTTGGTTGCTATTATTGACTGAAAGTAGACTTGCAAAGCCTGTATATTCCATGCTCTGGGTTTCTGCATATGGTACGTGACTGGTCAACGTAAAAAGAAAAATAGCATAGCACACTAATTGTAGGGTAAAAGGCAAATTAGATGGGTACCCCATAAAGTGAGTACAAGGAATATATAGAGGAACATGCCGTGCCCATAAATGATAGTCGATATGCCCTATTTGAGAGATTACTTGGTACAAGTGGAAAAATTGCAAGCATAGCCACAACAAAAACCTGCAAGAATTAAAGCATAGAAGTAAGCTTAAAAAGTTTACAAATTAGATGCCAGAACAAGGACAAAGCATAGCCCATTTTGACTGAGATTGCATGCATAACTTATAAGGGGAAATTAATATGACTTTGTGATCAGGTGAGAGAATCCTCAATAAAATCCATAACTCCACAACTTCCACAAATATTAATCAAACTATATAGCTATCATATACCATTCAGATACTCAATTGAGGATCTTCCTTAACAAATATTTCCTATTGCATCAAAGGTGGGCAGTATTGTTCATCAAGCCTCAAAAGAATTGATTAAAAGAAAAAAAAAATTGAAGCATTTATTTCAATTTATTTTATTATTTATTCCTTTCTTTAAATGTAGGTTTAAAAAAAAATCCTGAATTTTGAAGAGAAATATGAAGAATTCAGGCAACCATCGATATTGTTAAAAGTAGAACTAGGATTGACAATTTCTTACAATTGCAATTAAAAAAAAGAAAAAAAGACAAGCAGAAACCCTCAGGCCAGGCCAAAGCAAAACTCAATCTCATGAATTACTTAATTTGTAAAATTAAATTTAATGCACTTGTACAAATGACTGCACGCGCATTTGTAAGTATATATGTGCATGCACGCCTAAGAAACTACTTTACCCAAGCATTGACAGAAAATTGTATTGTTTGCCGATCCCAGCGCACAGAAGTTGCATTTGGACCTGCATTGGTCGGTGTCCCAGAGGACCTACTAGTAGTTGACCCTACAACATCAATTTGGATTCAATTCAATGAAAAGAGCAGGATTCTTTCCAGAAAATAGAAAATTAAATGAATTTCTCACTTAAGAATGCAACTGCTGCAGTTTTCAATTCTGTTGATTAAATTTGACTAGCAGATACATTTAATCATCTACCTGGGTTAGCAGAGTTACGCTGTCGAGGTCGGTCATTGGTAGTAGCTGATGAGGTTGAAGATTCTGAGGCTTGTGTTGGTTGAGACATAGACTCTACCACAAGATCAGGATCCTGCTTTTTGAAAAGATGAGAACAATTTACAAGTTGGGGAGAAATACTGCCCAAAACAGAGTTAAGCTTCTAAACCAACATTAACTTTACTACTAATGTGACGGATAAGCAGCTTCCAACCCAAGAAGTAAATTCTATTCCAAAAGAATGAGTTACAGAAAACCGTCCCAAATATGATTAACAAGAAAACATGATCTTATTTTCTTAAAAGCCTATGATATACTCAGTATCAAGCATGGATCCCAAAAGAAACTAATCCCAAAGATGGCCAGGACCCAAAACTTGGGGTGGTGGGGGAAGGAACAAACTCAATGCACCAAATCACGAATGACAAATCTCATTCCCAATTCCAACAAAACTATAACTTCAAACAATAAAAATCAAATTTTGACAACAATAGTTTCCAATTAAAAAACACTAAAACCCAGATAAAAATTTCACAACTTGCAATCCCAAATCCCAATAAAACACGTACAATAACCAACAATCCAAAAGCATTTGAACAAACCCATATCCCCTGTCCAAAAGTTTGCCCAGACAATAAAACCAACACGTAAACAATCAAAAACAGATTTTGACTATAACAATAACCAAGAACAAAACACTATAACATCACAAAAAAACCAAGAAGTAAAAACCCAGATAAAAATTCACAACAATCTGAAATAATTTAACAAAACACAGGATGGAAAAAGTTGAAAAAGGAAGAGTGTACGAACGATGCAACGTTGGTAGAACTTGCGCTTGTAGTGATCGACGACGTCGGAGCGGGCGGCCATGTGTGGCGGAATCAAGATGTTTGACCAGTAATCCGCCCATCGCGGGTCGTTGTCGTAGTCGTATGCGGCGGCTGCTATTCTTTTGATTTTCTGCGGATCCTCTCTCTCTTCACCCATCCCTCACTCTCTCACTTCGTTTTACTTTCGTCGAAGTTTGTGTCCAGAGAATGCAAACAAGAATGAGCCTTCTTTCCTTGTTATAACGATTTTTTTCATTTCTCCCCTCAATTAAAAAAAAAAAAAAATCGATTTTCGTTTTTGTATTTTTTTTTTTTTTTTTTTGCACCTCCTTAGAAACGTTGTCGTGTGGCTTGAGATTTACCGTTTTATTTAAGAAGAATAATCTTTGACTCTTTGAGATTATTTTCCTGATTAGAACTCAAATCTTTTAATTCTCTGTCTTTTCAAATTTATTAATAAAACATATTCAAAAATATTATTAATAAAATGATAATTTAGATTAAAAAATAATAAATTTATAAATAAATATATACAAATTAACATGACACAAATTATTTAAGTTCAGATCACGAGCTCCTCCAATAAAAATTAAACTCTTTTATTAAAACTTGGTTAATAATATATAAAGACATATATTTATTTCAACATATGATTTGACAGATGGATGTTAAAGACAACATTTTTAAGTAACACATTTTTTATAATTACGAAAACTTTATGACAATTAACCACATATCTAATTATTTTGTAATTATATGCGTCTTATCCAAATTTACTACTATAGCAAATAAGGTGACATTCTGTAGAAAAGTCAGTCGTAACCTAACAACATATCTTTTATAATTTTGTATGGCTAGTTATGTTAATTCTATATTTTTAAGTACTAAATAAATATTTTATTATTAATAATATAGTATTATAAGAATATTCAATTATAACATTCTTAGTCTACAGCAATATAACATATAAATCCCTAAAATATCAAATAAGTAGACATTTTTAGACACATTTCACTAGCAATCGATACTATGATTTCTGTTGATACAGACTATAAACCTACAATATCTTGTCATATCATTTATCTAGGTATATCAATGTTATCTACATGCGAAACTTTTGTTTGGTTATCATTTTATGTCACTAGTCTTTAAGAACTTGTAATAATCTCGAGATATTTCAAAATGATACCAAACAAATAGTCTCTGACATGGCCCTTGAAACATACACACAAATATAGTTCCCATTATAGATAAAACTATGCACATTTGTTATCTTACTACCCCATGTAATAGCATTAATGTTGTATAATGTTGCATACAATTATCTTAAGGTCAATAAATACGAAAGAATGTGTTATGTGGTTTGAAAAGAACTTTTTGAAAACTATGCTTGCATGTCATCCGAAGTTCTGCTGGATCATGACCAAAGGTTTTGTAACAATGTTGTAGACATTTTCCTTTAGCGAGAGCGGAAATAACCTAAGTCCGGTTATATTTATACTATAATTTTAATCAATGCAAGTATTATAGACTTTCTCAAATTCTGCCAGTTGCAAGTATGGACTTTCAGACTTAAAACTATAAACAATTTGAAATTAATATGTGATGTATCAAGAAGAAAAATTATGCATGATGATGCTCCTATTTTAGTAGGGTCTTATTGTTTTTTTTTTAAAAAAAATTTATAATATACTGATTAATTAGGCAATTAATTTAAAATCTAGGCCTTAATTATAATTTTAAAAGTCCTTGTCCTCATTCATTTAGTCCACAGAGTCTAAAAAGTTAAGGAAGTTCAAGGGCAAAACATAATACATAGGTCCAAATTTCAGTTTAAGGATTGATTTGTAATGAAATTAGGATAAAAGTTAAGTTTTTTTGGCAAGTTTTATAGATACTATAATTTAAAGAAAAAAAAAAGAGCACTAATTGAAGTACTACATTTAAATTTTAAAAAATATAAAAAATGACAGGAGAAATGGAGAGTAAAAATTTAAAAAATAACAATAAAATTGATAACAAAATTGAAAATTTTCAGGTAACATTGCTAAAAATTTGATATTATTGAAAAGTAATTAATTTTTCTAAAGTATAAGAATACATAGTTATAATATAATTTGGTGAGCCTAGAGTCTAATCACTGGAGATTTAAAAATCTAATAGTCAATTATTAAATAAAATAATTATAGAAAAAATAGAAGTTAACAAGAAATAATCTAAATCAAAGAAGTGCTAAAATTACGAGATTCGTTCTTAGTATTCAGATCACAGTCATAACACTCTCTTATGTTTATATATATATATATATATATATATATATATATATATATATTATCAATTTGGATATTGTTTGAGTTAGTCCTTAATTAACTACTCTATAAATAAATATATAAATTAAGTATGTAATGTGTTACAGTCGCATTAAAGTATTTCTACTATCATATTAAAGGCCTAATTTTATAAATAAATATGAAATGAAATAGAAAATACAATTTATAAATATGAAATTAAAAACAATAAACTTAAAACTCACAGAGTAATTAAATCAATAATTTGAATATTTGAGTTTCACCATTTACTTTAACTTATAAAATTAATCACTCATATTGGCACACAAAACATAAATTTTATTTAATAAATTTGTGAAAATACAATACAAAGATATTAAAAACAGAAAATAAGATAAAAATATCTTCTTATTAACTGCATTTTCCCCTAAAATTCATTCTAAATTTACACAAATTTTCTCTACAAAATTCACACCTTAATTTGGGAGCTCTCTTGCCTTTATATGACAAAATCTTGATTTGATCAAGTATGGATGTTTACATGATATTTTAGTAAGTTTGCATCCACAACCTTTAGATGAGCTTTACTAATATAATCTAAGGAGTCTAAAATTGGTTTTGAAATGGTGTTTTTGTATTTATTTTATAATATGGACATAATTAATTTTTAGTGAATATAAAAATATATTTGGTAGCTTGTTTTAAAAGTAATATTAAAATATTAAAATTAGAAAAATATCTTTGAAAGTTTATTTTAAAAAATATAAAATAAAAGATATATGAGACTCATCATTTTTATTTTTTAAGTTGCAATAAACATTTAAATAAAAGGGGAGACATGTGAGCCCAAAATAATTATAATCAAGTTTTTTTAAAAAAAATTGTCAATCTTTGTGTAATTTTGGATAAGAATAATAAATTGGTGGGTCAGGTCTTTTTTAAGCCCATATTAAGATAAAAAATCCAGGCCTCTAAAAGTCCATTTAAATTTAGAGGATTGGTCTTGGTTGGGCTCATCACGAGCTTAAACTTCAAGAAATTTTTCAAATGATTGTAAATTTGTAATTGAGTAATAATTTAAAGAAAATGATTGTTTTAAAATAAAAAGAATAAAAATTTGAAAATTTAATTTTTAATATTAAATTATAATTTAAACATTTTCTTAATTAATTAACAATGCATATCGTAAAATAAATAAATAAAAAATAAATAAGGCTAACTAAAACCTAAAGGTCTCTAATTAATTGACCTTTAGATAATTTATTATTTTCTACTAGCCTTTTTACTAAGCCTAGTTTTGGATGCATTAAAACCGTAAATAATTTATTATTTTCTACTTTTCTTAACAAAATGTAGAACTTATAAAAAAAAAAGTGGAAAATAAATAGTATTCATTTCTAGCAAATAGAAATATGACACGATTAAATTAATACGAACGGCAGACTTTGTTTTTAATATTTTATATTTTAATTCAACAGAAAAATTAATGTACAAAAAGTGTCCTTCCAAACATGGTTTATTTGTGATGTTAATTTTGACGGTCGAAGGGCAAAATTAGTAATTGGGAATCGGAATCGGAATCCAATCCGAAATCGGAATGCAAGCGGTCGACTCCCAATCCAAATAATATAAACCATAAAAGGCCACCAGAGAATTTTAAAGTTAATAGTATAGCCATGGCCGAAACCGAAAGCCGCAATTGGTCGGGAATTGATTGCGATCTTCTGGCTGAAATTGCAAGTAGGATACAGCTTTGGGAGGATTTTGTATCTTTTGCTGGTGTTTGCAGATCATGGAGATCGGAGGCAGCAGATGGTCAAAACAATTTCAAGTACAAAAGTAGTAGTCAGATTCCTTGGCTTATGTTTCCTCAAAAAGTATCATTAGCAGAAGAACACCATAATGATAATCTAGTGATTAAATTCTTCAGTCTTTCAAGGGGCATGAGTCGCTTTGTAACTTTACCAGAATCAGCTAACCATACCCGGTATTTTTCTTCCCGGGGTTGGCTTATTAAAATTTCCCCTGATCTCAGCAAACCATACATGGATTTCCGACCGAGTACTGAACCTGGGGCTGGGAGTAAAAAAGAGCATTTTTATGGAACTTATGAATTTGTTGTTTTGGAGCTTGATTCAAGCACTGGTGATTGGACCCCCATCAAGAGTTTGGGTACTAGATCGCTTTTTCTGGGTCATAATTCTTCCGTGTCTATTGACTCATCGAATAATTCTCATTGTAAATCCAATTGCATATATTTTACTGATGGTTTTATTGCGGCTTATTCGACCATGAATATCAAGAAATAGAGAGGAGGTGAAGGTGGAGGTGCAGATATGGGAATCTGTAACATGGAAGATGGAAATATTGAGGGCTTCTTCGAAATAAATCCTTGCCATATTCTTAATCCACCTATGTCTATGTGTGTGGGTTGAGCATACCCATAGTTTTTACTTTTAATAATTGAGGAAATTTATAAGGTGGGAGATTTTCTCTGTCTGGTATTTATATAATGTGGACGTAGTACCATTATTTGATTGTAATTTGAATTTCAAGCCCCCTTACATATCTATTTGCGTATGGAGGGTATTGTGAAAGAGCTTCAACCGGTGAATTTCATTTCTTCTGTGAATAAATACGTTGGTTCAATCAATTGTGTATTTGTAACAGATATTTTATTAAGATCGCTTTTGTAATTCTATGTTTGTATATATTGATTTTTACTTATGGGTCAATGAAATGTTAGTTATTTCCTGAAAAAAATAATAATAACTTCTCACTCTATTATAATTGCTAAATCTTGTGAAACTGGCGTGTTAAAAACAACTCAATCCTTTAGAAAAATTATATTTTTCTCTAACATTGGGAGTTTAAGAAAGGTAAGTGTAAAAGTCTAATTTAGACTTGCCCACTTCTCTACATTTTCTTCAATTTTTTTTTTTTTTCAAAAAAACCCACAAATTAATCCAAGCGAAATTTTTCTTGGCAATTCCCACCAATCTAAAGATGTCTAAGAATCTAGTTCATTTAGGTAAGAAGAGACCAGCTCTCCACTAATCATATTAACACTTGAAAATTGTTTCAGAAAACAAAAATATTAACACTTGAAAATGTTGAGAATTCCTAATGGCCTTAAAAATCTTTGGAGCAATTCAATATTCTGATTATTGGTCCACGAGTCGGCATTGGAATACTCTCTCATTACAAACCCTTGATCAGTCTAACATCGTTGATGTTGCAAACAATCAAGTGATTCTCTCGACACTGCCTGTCAGCCACAGTAATAAACTAATTCGAGAGCTATCTCCAGCTCCATCTCTATGATACTTTAAAAGCATTGTTCCAGTCTTGGAAGAAAATGGTGTTGAAATAATTTATGCTGAAAACCCCATGATCTTACATTTCCTTTTCAAACAAATGCTTGAGAGAAGTAAGATTTCTCGCCTTCATTAGCCATGACCGAGCTGTTGTTCAACTCCTGTTGTAGCTTCTGGTTTCTTCTAATCTGCTGCAGCTTCAAGCCTTCAACACCTGCACACCCACAAGCCAGTAAGATCGAGAAAAAAGAAAAAATTCCATTTCTATCAACAAGGAACTTGGCAAAGTTCCATTGAATGTCATCCACATTAATCATCTTCACAGTTGTTCATGTACTAGATTGATGCAAATGGCGAAAATACTTCTCTGGTGTACAACATTTTTAAAAGCAGGCAAATGAATGATCAATGGAACGTTGCCAAGTTCTTTTTGATAGAAATGGAATTGTTTCTAATAGCTATTACCCCCACAACTTTTTCCCTTAGCATGGAGGTAAAGTCTTTAATTTCACCATTACTTCTAATTTAAATCATATTTCATTTTAAACACGTTAAATACATGTAATCGCTTATATATATACATACATACATCTGGACTCCCAATAGATATAAAATAACAATTCCTGAAAACAAAAAAAAAAAAAAATTGTACTTGCCTTCATAGAGGATATAGTTGTCCTTCAACCTAAAAGGAGGCCCAATCCCAACTTCAAAGTAAATGTCGTGAAAACTAAAAAGATCAACAATCTCGGAGCCACAAGAACTATGATTACTTACATGCTTGACTAGTTTTCTTTCTGAAAGTAACAGTTAGTTACAGATATCTATATATATTCATCTAATCTTATAAAGTATTATTATTATTATAACAAAAAGAATGAAACAAATAATAATAATAATATCAGAGGAGGAAGAGGAGGAGGAGGAGAAGTAAATGGAATAAAGGCAACAGAGCAGAGGTCTTGCCAAGTATCAACCGAGCATTAGGAGCTCGTATATCCAACTTGAAGTACAGATTAGAAGATTAACATATAATGAAGGAGATAAAAGGAGTTCCCAATATTGATTCAGAAAATATGAAAGTTGAAATCCTGAGAAATGTTTCGTTGAATTCAGACATATTGTATTTGCCTACTCATCAAGGCCTGAAACCATCAATTTGATTTGTACAATCATAATGTTCCGTCCATTTCGGTCTTGAAACATAGTCTGTGAGCCACGCATCAAATGTTTACAGATAATAGAATACAGAACTGAGGCCTTACCAAGTATCAACCAAGCATTAGGAGCTGGTTAATCCAACTTCAAGTACATTTCAGAAGCAACATCAGAAGAAATACGGAAGGGGAAATGAAACCAATTGAAGGGCTTGTGAAACTCCATGAACGTAGCATCCCTTGGGGATCATTAAGTGAACTCTTGATGCCTTCCAAACACTTCACATCATCCTCTGCAACAGCTGATGATTAAATTTAAAACTTGGAAAAATTATCTGGGTTGATATTAAAGTTAAGGTTAAGAATTTTAGAAAGCTTATATAATGCATAATCTTGGCTGGTGAGACCAAAAAATAAGATTTAATGAATTCAGTCACAGAGATATATGAAGCCTGTCTTCTTTTTATGTCTATTTTCAGAAATCTGATGATTCACGTTCATTTCATCATTGACCAATAGCCGTGCGATCAACGCGTGGTGGAAATTTACAAACAATTTGGAAGAGACAAGAGAACAAGAGCTTTGACCAAGTGCATTCGACTGGGGAGCTGCGTAAGGAATTAGTTGTAATACTAGCAAATGATTTCTTATAATGCAAGTCATGGTTGCATCAAACATTCAGAGAAAACATATGGAAATTATGCAGATGCTTTATTTATTAATTATCATAATTTTTATTTTTGAAAATCAAATTCTCGGTCCCTTCTTATCACATTTTCGTAGATTTTTTTTAGATAATATTACCTGACCTTGACTATTAACTACAGATTGATTGAAATTAAAACCATTTAGGTTGAAAGTTATAGTACTAATACCTAAAACAGTGAACCAAATACCTACTACAAGTCAAGTTATCAAGAAGAAATGTAAAGAGCGAGAATTGTTGAAATTAGTATAACAGAAGATCAATCGGCCAAAATAATCGTGAGAAATTCAAAATTGATTCGATCGCAAAAATATCTTGATGTGATTAATTTTTCATAAAGATATGAAATAGTTACAGATAAACGATTTACTTTGAGATAAAGTAATCATGAAACTTTAACCGACCTACGCGCAGCTCTTATTGTTTTTCATCAAATTAGTCTCAATTTTCTCGTCAAGTGTGGTCAAAGACTAAAAACTGAATTGCTTTTTAATACAAGAAACAAATTGCATGTTGTGGCGCTTTACTTTTAACTGTCTAAACTGAATTTGCAAAATTGGGAAGCAACGTCCACAAGAAAAGTTTGAAGGAATCCTTGCCACCTCACAAGCAGAAGACAGTAATTTGCGGGTGCTTTACTGCTTCCACAAAATTTTTAGTGGGTGAAACAGTTAATGCAATTAGAGTATTTTAATTTAATTAGACCTAATACCATCCTGCAAACAGCAAATTTCAATCCTCCTGTCCTCTATGACTATAATTATTTTGCATGATACTTAAGGGGCGGAAAAACCCTAGTTAGGGCTCGGGTATGGCAATATATATATTTTTTGACATTTGGGTTGGGTTTTTTTAATCATATTTTATAATATTATACATATACACTTTTTTATTTTTAAAATTATTTTAATAAAATCGAACGTGAAAATATGAATTTTAAATATATATAATAAATGAATCAAATAAATATAATTATTTAAAATAATATATATTTTATCAAAAACTTCTAATAAAATTCGGGTTCAGGATGGATCCGACTTATCATGCCTAGAAACGGCCCGAGCTCATCCCTGGGCTGGGTAATACCCGTTCAGCATCGCTTGGATCGGAGCGGGCATTTTTGACATTGCACCTGTCTTGTCTTCTAAATTAAGGTCCACCTATATAAAAGGAATTTTCCTCGGAATAGCTTTTTAATTTCTGTAAAATTTCTTGAAAGTGCTTTGCCAAATTGCCAAACTCATAATAAGATTTATCTAGTAAAGAAATGGTTTTTGAATTTGCGTAGTCCTAGCAGCTGATCGGTTACAAGCACTTTCATCAATCAAGCACCATTATTGAAAGAAAGAAATTTACAAGAAAATATATATCTATATTACATTAACAGATAGATATACAAATGGAAGCTGCATTAATCAATATGTAAAACAAAGAATAAAAAATCAGCAATTCCTACAGAAATAATCATTTTTACGCTAAGTGAACAAAAATTAACAAGAAAATGCACAAACGCGATTGTATTTGTACAAGAATCAAGCAGTAGGACCTGGTTTCTGTATCTCAAATGAGAGCCTCAAATCTGCTCTCATATCCGATTCTGAGATGGAGAATAGTTGGTAACCCTTTCCAAACAAGTTGTTTCTGGTTTCCAGTCATGTCAGAAATTTGTGACCAGTTCGAAAACGTAACCATTAAACTTGTCTCCATTGCTGCATACCACAGACACACTCATGACATATAGGAACTCCGATCCTCATATTCTCGACTTCTCCAACTAGTCTGAGATTGGTTGTAAAAATCTGAACTATAGTCTTGACTACCACCAAATGCCAACCTTTGGAACATTCTGATTTGTGCAGAATGTTGTGCTGAACTGAAAATTCCACTTTGGCCAGGTTTTACTCCATTAGTGAGATCTGATACCCCATCTAATGTGTCTAAAGCTCTCACCACCTGATTAGGTGAGAAAAAAAACTTCTGTTATTAAACTTCAACAAGAAATGAAAAACAATGGAAATTTCTGTCATTCAGATATGATTTTACCTGACTCATTCTCGGTCTTTTTGTTGCTGAATGGCGCACGCAAGCTGCAGCCGCTTCAATCATCCGGAACATTTCACTGTCAACGTAGTTCTTTTCCAGCCTTGAATCTACCAAGGCTTCAAAATCCTCATGTTCAAGTGCTTCAACAAGCAATGGTCGAGCCTGAACAACACACGAATTAATTATTAGTTACACTACAAGTCATTGGAGCCCTTGGACATACGGAAGAGAAAATTTTGTATGTATCCATTTGACCATTTACTTTAGTTAATGTCATTATCTAGTAAATATATAGAAGTTCTCTATGTAGGTACTTTAATGGAAAACATAACAGAAGACAGTCTTTGGAATAATATCCGGCAGTACACACAAGTTTGAGGTCTTTGTAACTTACCCACTCAACCAGGCTCTCATCACCCAATGGTTGAGAGGCATCCACAGGCTTGCGACCTGTGATTAGCTCCAAAAGCACAACCCCAAACGAATAAACATCAGACTTTTCAGTCAGCTTACCGCTTGTTGCATATTCTGGAGCCATGTATCTGGAAATCACACCCATTGATCAGAATATATAAACAGGATATAAGCCAGCAGTACATTAAACAAAAGGTTTGTCATATTCAGCTACATGCTTTATAAACACACCAGCTAATGAACAATCATAAAACAGATCAAGGTCTGTCTGTAACTCTAAATTAATTGCAGAAATAGCACTAATATTCGACTATGCTCATGTAACATATTAAAAAAGAGGATCTAATGCACACAAGAATGAAGGTTCCTAAATTACTAAACAAAACAAGATTTGCCACAAACAGTTCACCTACCCAAAGGTTCCCATTACACGTGTAGATACGTGTGTATTTGAATCCAATTCCAATGCTATCTTAGCAAGCCCAAAATCTGCAACCTGTTTAAAAATAAAAATAAATAAATGACAAACCATCTTTAGGAGTATGAACTCTGACCTAGAAATTTAGATGGAGAAAGTAAATTGTTCGTTGAAAAAATTAGATGGAAAACACAGGCATACCCGAGCTTCAAAACTGCTATCAAGAAGAATGTTTGATGACTTGATATCCCTGTGAATAATGCGAGGATGGCCTGGCAAATCAAAAAGGAAAATGTCTTAGTAGATGATACAAATAAAAGCAGTTGACATTCAGACCCGGAGACATAAGGAAAACACAATTTTGCATTTAAATCTTGCACACATGTAGATAATTTAAGATAGTTATTTAGCTCATATTAATGTTGATAGAGTTGTCTTTGTTTTATACTTAAAGGGCATTGGGAAAATTATAATGTTGGACATGTGTGGCAAAATATGGAAGATGACTATGAGAAGCTTTATCAAAGATAAAGTACTATAAGAATGTATTGATTGCTTTTTTGCAACCAATGACATAAGTGAATCCAGAAACAAACAAAGAAGAAGAAAAATTACAGTCTTCATGAAGGTACGCTATCCCACGAGCTGCGCCAGCAGCAACCTTGACTCTAGTTGCCCAATCCATAACTGGTCTGCCTTCAGCTGCAAAATTGTGTAGCAAAACATTTTATCATTTTCCAAAAGCCTACTTCATGTGTATGTTCACAAACTGAAGCCTTCAAGCATAAAAGAACCATGAAATATTTATTTGCATATGAAAAATCTGAAAAGTGTTTTAACTATTCCACAAGGAGCAATTTTTGGTGCAAGATTAGTGAATCAAATAGTTTCAGGCCATTCAAAAACCTTGTGAGGGGCCTTTTTTAATCCTAAATTTTATTTTCAAGACATGAATTTTAATGCTCATAGAGAAAATGGAATTCAAAAATTCTAAACTAACAAGTATGCCTTACCATGGAGATGGTAGTGAAGCGTATCGTTAGGGACATATTCATAGACAAGCAATCTTTCACACTCAGATATACAGTATCCAACCAGTGAAACCAAATGACGATGATGTACGCGGCTAATGATTTCAACTTCTGCTCTGAACTCACGCTCTCCCTGTGAGCCACCTATCTTTAACTGTTTGACAGCTACTTCTCTTCCATCTGCCAGGACACCTTTGTATACACAACCAAATCCACCTTCACCTAGAACATTATGAGCTGAAAACCCGTTTGTGGCCTGTATCAGTTCATCATACGTGAACCATGACCTTGAATTGCCTACTACACCTGACTCTGATGGTGAACGTGAAAAACCATTATTTGACCCATTTCCTACCAGGGGAGCTGGAGAACGTGGCCTTAGAAATACTGAATCTGGAAAGCACATGCAATTAAACTAATTATTATAGTTCAAGAGTCTCATTTGCACTAAATATATGTTATAGCTAGCTAAATTGCTAACTCAAAAGAATGGATTCAAATACAATAGCAAATTACAAAGCATGAGAATATATAGCCATGCAATTTTTTTCCAGAAAGCACAGGATATTTGATCCTCTCCTGTAAAGAGAGAATCTAGAATGACCATTGCAGCACATCGCCTTGATATCCATGACCTAAAATGTCATGAGCATATGGAAAACATCTAGTGAACCATGGTTCATATTCCAGGCTCGAAAAGGCGAAAACAATGAGCTAAAAAGTAAAAACTATGTGCCAAAATAAAAAAAAAAAGAATATGTTGAAATAAGTACGACTTGCCAATCAACATGATGCTTTGCAAGAAACTCAACAACTTAGATTGAAGATACATCCAAATAAGCATATAGTTCCCCAAAAAAAATCATCTCGAAATGCAGATGTACAGCAACAATAATCACATTAAAAGTCAATTTGCCAACTTTTCATAAAAGATGGTGTACGCACACACACACACACACACACACTACACATGCACTCATATGTTGTTATGGGCATATTGTTATCTCCTTTCTTTTATTAAAAAAAAAAAACCTAGGTTGATTCCACGAAAGGAACAACTTACAACTACCCAGTTCAAAGCAAGAGCTTTTCCTTTCTTTTGACCAATGATATTACGCTTCAGTACTGTTTATTTAAATTAAGGGCCATTTAATTACAGGTCCTACTTAATCAGGCAACATCTACAAGATCATGGCAATTTTACTTGGAGCTAGTAGATGTCTAAATAACAGTGATTCAAGATTGAAAACTTTAAGAATCAAAAACCATAAGGCCATAACTTAAAAAATGATTGAGCAATGTTCAATAGATCACCTGACTTCTGTGAGGAGGCATAGGGAGATGGCAAAGTGTAACCAATATGTTCCCCAGCTCTCTTTTTCTTTCGTTTATGGGCAAACCACACAGCCATCACAAGAAGACTTAGCACCAGAAACCCAACTGCAATGCCTATTGCCACTGCACCTCCAGTGCCTAAAACTCCTGCATTCCTTGGTGACATATTTGCTGATACACCAGTACCATTTGTTGATTTTGCTGTTGGTTTCTCAGTTGGAATGGATGGTAAAGGTGGAGTACTAGGACTTCCACCTGTAGATGAATTACTAGGAGGAGCAGGAGGCGAAACTGCTGGTGGTGAAGAGGTTGAGGGGACTGAAGGCGGTGGCGTTGACAATGTAGGTGCTGGGGGAGAATTTGTAACTGGTGGAGGAGCAGATTGAGAAGGATGAGGTGGTGGTGTAAGCACCGGAGGCAAAGGAGCAATTGTACGTGGATTTGATACAGGTGGAGGCGGAGAACTTGAGGAAGGTGGTGTTGGGACATTGGCTGGAGGAGACGGAGAAGGTGCCACAGGTTGAGGCGGGGTTTGGGCTGGAGATGGAGGTGAGGGGTTGACTTCAGGAGGAGGAGGAGCATCCAATGGGGGTGGTGGGGACGAGGGTTGAGGAGGAGGGGAAGTGACAGCAGGAGATGATGGCGGGGGTGCTGTTGGTGGTGATGGTGGAGGTGATGTTGGTGGTGAAGGGGGTGAGGATGCTGGTGGTGGGGATGTTGGTGGAGGCGTTGTTGATGGTGGTGGTGATAATGGCGGTGCAGGGGGAGGGGCAGCCGGGACAGCTGGAGGGGAGGATTGAGGGGGTGGAACTGAAGGAGTAGAAGGAGTTGAAGGGGGCGGGGAGTCGGTGGTCTGGTTGGTTTGTGATGTTGTAGGAGGTGGTGAAGTAGCCATTGATGAATCTAATGGTGGTGCTGATGGTGGAACCAGAGAAGGCAATGAATTTGAAGGTGTCAAAAGTGAAGTCATTATTTTTATCTGAACAAATGAATCAAAGAATATGCAATGTATAGCTAATTGTCCAATGTACCTATCAAAAGATCAAATCTTTTCTCAGAATTATACAACTATACAAAAAATCAACAACAAAGTCCAGTCCCTAGAACACACTTCTCATAGCAAAAACTGCCAAAAGCTCAAATCTTTCTACTTTTAACTATTGAAATCCTCTAACAACCTACAAACACTTACGAGCTTCAAAGAAACCTATGTAACTACAAAAAGGAATAAACACAACTCAGTTCAGAGAATCCTCCACGGGCCAAAACTCATATCGGAAAATTCAAAATTTAGAACAACAAACAGATCAAAAAGAGTCCACTTGGAGTCCAAATCTAGGCTTTTTTTTTGAAAAAAAAAAAAAAGTGCAAATGCAGCATTACCCAGATCGCTAAAAGGGACAAAGAAAAGATCAAGAAACTGAGGACACAAAAAAATGCTTACCAATGTTGATGAAAATTGCTGGTTGGAGAATTCTACTTTTTGCTAATTTGGAAGAAAGCAAAGTTGCTTCCGTTGAAAATGGTAAAGACTAAAAGACGGTGCCAGTGTTGGCCACAAAATGTGGAAAACAAACGTGGGGGCAATGTTGCAGAGTCTTGACATCACATGTTGTGTAAGCAGACAATTTCAGTATTTCATTCATTCGCAGCATGTTCGCAGAGTTATTATGGCAAGTTTATATATTCTTCTCCTCAACTTACTTGGATTCTTTTTTTCTTGTAATAATATTCTTGAAAGAGATAAAGAATTTATGCCCATATTATCTAAAAATCTTCCATTATCTCTTACCATAGATAATAAAAATAATAACAAATGCCTACACGATCTTAACTCATTTCTTCTTTTGCGTATAAATGTGGTTTAAATTATCTATTTTATAAGTTGAATCAATTAGTACACATATCGCGCATAAATATTGTATCATAGTTTGTATAGTAAGTTTGTACTTTTGGTAATGTCTAATGTTACCCGCCATGAGACGATTGTGTAATTTATTATACCATGCAGAGTCCAAATAATATAAAACTTGATTAAAACAATAAGGGAAACAAATGAATAAATAGAAAGAAATGTGGGAGTAATAATTGAGTATCGTGCGTATGCCTGAGATAAAGCAAAAGAAAAGGCAATAACAACAACACACGGTCATGGACTCATGGTTGCCAGTGAGTGTTATACTATTATATTTGTCAAATCTTTTTTGTGAAACAAACAAAAAATATTAGGGGAAAAATTAAATAAGTAGACCGCGTTAAGGTTATTTTATTCCAAATTACAGTCAGCGTTGAATGCACAAAAAATAATGTTTAAGTTTGATTAATATATATATATATAAATGTGGATGTGGGTGAGCCGCAAATTCAAATGCCAAGTCGTGTTGAACATGCATGCGTGTTGTGTTTTGATTGTGAAGTATTTAATTAAAAGATTGTAGCAAATTATTAAGGAATCATCAATTCATTATGCAAGCCAATTTGTTTTCATTTGTTAGTTGGTTAGTTCATTCGATGACATTTTTGTTATTAACAAGGATCTCCATTCATTGGAAAGCTTTTTGTGGGTTTGTTGAGCTAATGCTGGAATTTTGATGGGGTTTCTTGTTTTATCTGGAAAAGTGTCTATTTTTCTATTTTTAACCAAAAATTTTCACCATCATGCTTGTTTTTCATTCTCTATAATTTATTTTTAAGAAATTAAAAAAAAAAAAAAAGTAAAAACGGGTATGTTTAGGAATATTTTAAACATTACTAGACAAGGTGAAAAACAAATATGGGAGGTGCACATAAATCGTGATGCTTGGCTTATTGGGTTGGACCAATTACACCACGTGTCCCTTTTTACAACTTACAAGCCCAAGCCTAACATTTTTAAAAACCGTTTTCGTTTTCAGAAAATAAAAAACAATGAAAAGTTTGGTTTTCTTTTTTTTTTTTTTTAACGCGCACAATCACTGATCGTAATAAAACAAGGATAAAAAGATACAAATAAAACACGCAAAGAAAGAAGAAAAATAAATACAGAATACGTGATGATTAGAAGCATGATGCTTCATGAAGACATGCTCAGATTGAAAGAAAAGCACAATGAAAAAGAAAGTGGGAAGAGGCATTGGGAAAAATAATTTTTCAAGTAGTTATTCAAATTGTCTGAGTTTATTTTGTAATCTTGTAATTTTTTGGTGGGTATAAAGTAATCTTTCAAAAGGTTTATCTTCTAGTAAGTAAATCTTCAATTGATATATCTTGATTGTTTTTAATCAGTAAATAAATTGGAAGCAGATATTTTATGTTTCCAGCATGCGTTTTAGTGTGCCTTCAGTGCTCTTTAATCTTAAATAAAACTTCCATACGTAGAATCGTAATTGTCATTCATATTGTTATGACAGAAGCCGAATAAACCAAGCCTTTAAGCTTTGGAAGAGTATTTGACAATGAGACAAATGGTAGTCAGAAATGCTTTATAATCCCTCTATTATTTTGTATTTGTACAAAGGAAAAAAAATAAAAATAAACATTACGGAAAACAAATCAAATCTGATAGGAACCAGATTGATCCCCAAAATTATCTATCTCAACATCTGCAGCTTAAACCTTTTAACTCCAATTCATAAATTATTCAACATGACTTAAACATAAGGGAAACATATTTAGTGACAGTAGTGACCAAACCAACAGAAGTTTCCCCCTCCACCGCATCCTTCTTCCTCTTCTTCGCCCCTGCTGTGAATCCACCATAAGAGATTAGTGAGCGAGTTCCCATCATCGTAACCATTCAAGTTCCTGATCTTCTGCAAAGCACTTTCTTTGTCATAAATCCCTTCTAAGGAATAAACAAATCCTTTCCATCCTTCGCCAACTCCCTCTCTGCCTAAAGCAGGTAACGTCCAATTCACAAGCTGTCTCACAAAACCAACATCAGAGAACAAAACTTCAGAGATTGGCGATAAGGGTAGTAGTTGAATGCCAAGCCTGCACTCTCTCCAATCAGGTGGAGCAAACCAAAGTCCACTATCTCTTTTGTTAGACCACAAAACACCCACAACTCTGTTCTCTCTGGTGAAATCTTTGTCATACAAGGTATCTTCCTCTCTAATTTGCCACCATGTTTGTGCTGCCTGAATCTCCATTGCTGTAAGCGTTGATCCAATGGCCACGAGGTGTGTATCTCCATAGGCTAACCCCATCAAAGCAGCAGAATAGTATGCGTTCACAGCCTCACTTGTGCTCTCTTGATTCCTCCCATCTGCAAATTCAGTTAAACCTCCAGCCCAAGAATGCAATTTGTATAAGTCAAAGCATCTCAAACGTGGATAACTTGAGTTCTCTCTCCTGCCTAAGTTCATAAAATCAGCCATAAGTGAATAAGCTTGAGGCCTATACTTCCTCCCCCAAACCGGATCAATCTTGGCAAGCACAGCAATTGCATAAAGAAAGTATCCCAAGTGATAATGATGGTCATTATACACTCCAAATCCAAAATCTGCTCCAGAATCTGCTGAACCTTGTTTTGTTACAATTCCACCCCATTTTCCATCATACAGAAAACCATTACCGTTAAAAGTACCATCCAACCACGGCTCAATTGTATCCCTCAAGTACTTCCTTATTGCCGGTATGACATCAACAAAGCTTACCTCTTCAGCTACCAAAGCCAACCTTGCTGCTCTAGCAATTAACTTCCCATAAAAGTAAGATGAATTTGTAGTTATAGGAGTTGAATTTAAGGCCTCAACATCCTTCAAAAGGGCTGAAACTATTTCATCATAGGATTCTTCTCTAATACCTTTAATTGAATGCCATGTTACCGAAACCGAGTGAGGTTTCAATACCCAAGAATCACCAACAACACCAACGAGATCACCATCTATACTTTTATACTTAAAATCCTCTAAAACATTAACATCAGAATCATCACTAGATAACATGTTAAGATGCAAAGGATGAGCCAACAGAAGTAGATCACCCCATCCTTTCTTTTGAAATTTGTACTCTAAACTAAAAGGCTTAGTAAAAACAGCATCACCTGACACTGGATAACAAGAACTGAACCGATCAAGAATTGACTGGTACCGTGGATCAGAATCCGGCAACACTGCAATCCGGATTATGCCGGTAAACCCACCTGAAGTGAGCAAAGAAGTACCATTTTGGCTCAAACTAATCGGTGAAGATGAATACAAAAGCCATGTTTGGTTGTTGTTAAGCTTAATGGTGTACTTGGTCAATGAACTGTTGGTATCACAAGAGAGAATGGCATGAATAGTTGATATTGAAACTGGGGTACTATTGAGTATAGAACAAGTCAAAAAAGGGCTTCCTCTGACGAGAAAAAATCGGAAATTTGCAGCGGGGATGTCAAGAGTGAGGCTGAGATCACTGTAAGATGAAATAATATGACTTTTTTGTGAACTTGGTTCGGTATTATTTGATGCAGAGATGATGAGATCAGCATTGAAGACCTGGTAAATGAAAGAAGGGTTGTGGAACTGAGATGGGTATGAGACGGAGAGTGAAGAGTTAGAAGATTTGATAAGGTATGGGTGAATGTATTCAGGCTGATCACCAGCTTTGAGGGTAAAGTTTTGGAAGAAAGAGTTTGTGGGGAGAGGAGATGACAAAAGGGTTGGCGAGAAGAAGAGTGAAGGATCAGGAAGCACAGTGGATTGTGTTTTGGGGAAGAGAAATGGGAAAGTTGGGAGCTTTTTTGAATGTTGAGGCTCCATTGTTGGTGGTGGTTCAAGTTCAAGTTCTGGTGAAATTGGAGGCGAAGGTGAAGGCGAAGGGGCTTTTGTATTTGGGGGTTTATCAGGTTTTCTGGGCCTTTTAAAGGGCTTTCTGATAATTGTCTTAACTCTTCTCTTGAGTTTCTTCAACATTTTTGGTAACTTAGCGATGTTGATTTAGTTAGTTGGTTGTGATTTGGTGGAAGGAAACTAGGAGGAAATGGAGGGAGTTGACTAATTTATATGCAAGATTTGACTTTTGAAACAGGGGAAATAAGAGGACTTGGCTTGGAGGTTTTGAGATTGAAGTTTGAAGAAATGCAAAAACGGTGGAAATGAGAAGGTTGGTTTGTGAGTGAAGATGGGAGAATGTGGAAGTTGGAATTTAATAGTGGGAGTAACGTGAGGAGTGCAACATTTGCAAAGTTGTTTTTTTTTTTTTTCTTTAATCTTAGTAGAATGTGTACACCATGGAGGAAGGGATAATCCAAAGTGGGATTTCATAATGCTTGAGATGTAAGAAAAATATATGCTACCATATCGCATAAAAAAAATCCAATGATAATGGATGATAAAAATCCATCACGGTTTTAAGATAGGTTTTGGATTCAGGATGTGACTTGGAAATTGGGCAGCATTTGTTGCTGATAATTTGTTTTGTCACTGAGATTTGTAATTTGATGCTCCTAGGTAATTAAGTTGTTATACAATGAGAAAACTCACAAAGCTATCGTGCCTTTTTTTTTTTTTTACGTGGTGGTAATAATGCGCTGTTAGATACAGTAGGCACATTACATGGTGCATTTTTTAGACTAATCTAATCGGTATTAATAATAAATAATGATAAAAACCTCTTGGGTGATATAAAGTAATAAAAAACGATGCAAAAGCCCATATCGTGCCCAGAAAACCAGTATAGCAACAAAGGCCCAGAAAATCGGAACCCATTAACTCATCATAACTGAAATGGACCGTACCGGTTCAAGCCGCCACTCATCCGGTTCACCTAAAAATACAAACATCCGCAAATTCACTGCAAATCACCTGAAAGTCAGAGCACAGAGACACAGGAGTTGAAATGGCGGGATTACTAGCATGGGCAGCCGACGTAGTGAAAGCCCACAAAGACGGCGACGACGACGAAGACGCCATAAATTCATCAATCCCATTAGTATTCACAGAAGAGCAACAAAAGTACGTCCGTGAACTCGACCAGAAAGCCGCATCTCTCAGCCGTTCGATCCAAGATCTGCGTCTCAGATTGCCTCCCCCTGATATCTCCCAACGCCTCCCTCATCTCCACGCCCACTCTCTCGCCTACAATGCTGCCCTCACCCAACAGCTCAGCTCTCACTCTTCTACTCGTGAGCAGGTTTTGCTCTTTTCCTTTCTGATTAATTTTTTTATTTTTTATTCTTACAGTTTGTGTTTTTAGTGCAATTTTGTTAAATTATGTGGTTTTTTTTTTAATCTGGGTTTTTGATTTTGTTATCGACGTATGTTGAGTTTTGGTCACTGGTATTGTGTACCAGTTCAAAGCTGGCATTTTGTTTTTTAAAATGTATATATGTTATTTCACGTGAGTTCTTGATTCTGGTTTTGATTCTTGCTTAGAAATGTGTTTTGGTGCAATATTTTATTATAATAATGGAGTCGTATAGTCAAGCTTTTGAGCTTGGTGCTGATCTTGGGTTTCTCTTTAGTTCAATGTTAACGTAGATTTCTTAAGATCGAACAATCTAATAATGTATTTGGATTGGATTGATAACATGTGAGTTGTGTCAGATAAGGGTTAAGGCATTTATAGTCCATTGTATGGAGAAGAAATAAAAGTAAAAAGTAATTCTTTTATTGCATTATCTGATGATTACTTATTCTTTCATATATTTCAATGTATGGATGAGATTTGGTCTTGATAAAAGAGTTATGGCTAATAGGTTGATATTTTCCAATTTTCACTGACTGTTGGCACTGATTCTTGTATACAGACCCAATTGAGAGAGGTGACATTACAGGAAGAGAATGCTGCATATGAAAAGGCTATATCAAGTTGTGAAAGTAGAATACAGGAGAAAATTCAAGAAGCAGATTCACTCCGAAGGAAGTTGAAGGTCTGAGCTAAGATTCCAAAGCTTAGTTCCACATATTGCTCTCATGAATTATATATCATCATTTATGAGCTTTTTCTATTCTTTCTATACCTGTTTTTTGATAGTGTTGTTCAAATCTTGGTTATGAACTACATTTTACATTTTGAAGAAAACATTTTTGGGGAAATTTCCTATCTTTGTTTTGATTTTGTTTACAAACTGATGCGTGTGTAAAAGTGGAAGTGACAACTAAATTGCTTTCTCATGAACCTTAGAAGTTTTTGTTTTAACTTCTTATGTTTTCAGGAAATGGATGAAATGGAGAAGAATCTGGCAGCTGAGCTAGACAAAGTGCAAACTACAATGAATAACAGCCTATCAAGAAAATTCACTGAATCCATCATGGCTGATGAAGCTGGAGTGGATACAGATGTTTCAAAGTCAGATATAGAAGAAAAATTAGAAGTCAAGAAAAAAGAATTGGTATCTTTCATCTTTCCTTTTGATTCTTCTGATTTTCATTTTCCCTTATTGTTAGTGGGTTGTTTTTCTCATTGCTTTCGGCATTGTTTAATGCTTTCAGAGTTCAATGGAAGAGAGGGTTCAGGAATTGGAGAAAAAATGTGCACAAGTTCAGAATGATGCATTGAAGCAGCCTTCCCCAGGTATCTTTCACCATTGATTTATTTTAGGGCCTTTATCGTCAACTTGTGTTTGTGTGTGTGTGTTTTTTTTTTAATATATGGCACGAGGTGATTATCTAGCTTAATACATAATCTGACATTGATAACCATCTCTGATGATATGGTTAAAATGTACTTGTAACTCTGTATATCTCCATAAATGTTTGGTAGTAATTGCTTGTATTCATGATCTTGACAATAAGCAAATACTGTTGCACAGCTCAACGAGAAAAGATGTTAAACAAACAGCTTCACAGCCTCATTGAGCAATTAGAAGTGAAACAGGTCAGCTTTGTAAACTTCTATGTAACTTTTTAAGTTTTCGTTTGACCCAATGGTTTTGTTAATTATTTGCAACATTCATTGTCAATTTCAGTATATTTAATAAAATTATAAATTATTTTGTTAGACACAAGCTGAAGGCCTTGTCAGCGAAATTCATTTGAAACAGAAGGAATTGGAAACATTGAATGGTTTGTGGAGGAGAATTGAGGGGACCAATGTAGGGGAAGATACTGCAAGAAACCGGCTTAGAAGAGTCACATCTGATAGAGGATCTGCTTCAACAGATTATCTTGTTGACGCTTCTCAGAAGCTTCCTCATCACACTGGTGGCCGGAATGAGACCCTGCATAAGCTTGTGCTACTCAGATCATCTTTTGTGCTCTACATTCTTGCTTTGCACATTGCCGTCTTCATCAAGATTTCATTTTGAAGAACGTCATGGTACTACACAATAAACGTCATGGTACTACACAATAAAAGATAAACTACTATGTATGTATTTGATGTGTTGTAATTTTTTTTTTTTCACTATTATTACAACACTTCATATTCCGCCAAAAAGTTCATCTATATTTAATGTAATCTCATGAATAGAAAATAAATCTTTATTAATGAAAATGATTCTTTTAGTCATATTATCTCCTGCCATTTAATTTTCTTCTTCGTCCCTTCCCTTATTCTGTTCCTGCCCATGTGACGTCATAGTAATTCTGCAGTTTCTCTGAGGAAAGTTAAAATGGACAGGAATTTGACTTATCATGTAATCAAATATTTGACAATCAGCACAAATTGATGCATTCGAATGTACAAGGAATTGCAATTCAGCCAATTAAGAAAGAGAAAATGTTCTTATCATTTTCTTCATCTCTGTACATGTAGTTTCTCCAAACAGCCAGCTAGAAGCCAGCAAAAGAATCACAATTCTGCAAGTGTATTACAACTTTCATTCTTCTTCATTATATATCATAAACGAGGATATATGTTTTTACAGGTAACAAATTAAAAACAGGGGTTATCAAATACATAAATAAAAATCCGTGTAACTGTTTTGCCTTAGGCATTTTTTGTTAGCTTCTCCACAACTGCTCGCTGTTTTTCAATCTTCAACATATAAAACAAAAACTCATTCCATGTGTCAATGGGGCCTGGCAAGCACCAGTGAACACAATCATTCACTGTCTTATTCTTATGCAGCGAGTGTCCGTACTGATTAGGATGCCCATCTGGCCTTAGCAACATAATTTCAGTAGTATCAAGCAACGAAAATTTCAAGCCCTGCTCCATTCCTTGCTTCTCTGCTTCTCTTAGTTCCTCTAATTGCGTCAAGTAAAACTCCATTGTATACCCATTTAACTCCACTTCTTGGCTTGTAAATGGCCTTGTTCTCCCACAGTTTCCTCCCTTATCCCAATCACCGTTCTCAAAATGAGACGGAGAAAATGTCCTTAAAAATGTGATACCCTTGTAGTTCTTCAGCCCCTGAAGAGTTCTAAATGCAGTTCGAAATGCCATCCTGTAGCCATGGTACCTGGTTAAGGCTGTGATGTTGTAAATATTGCAGTTGTGGCAGCCAACAGGTTGACCATTTGCGTAGTATATCAGAGGGCGAAAGAACCATTGTCCCGCTGAAATGATCACATAGTCGAAATTTTCAATGTGACTCACCCAGGACTCATCAGCTTCGTCTAAGTAGAGGTTCATCAGGCTGTTGAGAGAATGACCATTAGGGTCTGCATCACTTGATTTAACCAAGAAAGGAGACCAGAATGCAGCTACTGTAAATTTGTACTCTTTGTAATACCATCGTTTGAAATAATCGGTTTCTGACGTGTACTTATGAGAAATGTCCTCGGGATAGGCCTCCTGTAACATGTATTTGATCTTTACTTTCTGGCGTTTATCATGAGAGCATGCCGAGCAAATTATCAATTTTGCGAAAGAAAATATGTCATAATGAGGGATCAAAGCACTTACACTGGCTAAGAGGCACAGCAAGGATTGCATTTGATTCCTTCCCACTGAGTCCCCGACAAATGCCAATGATTTCCCTCTAACAATCTGCAAGAACTGAACTGGATTGAACAAAGGAAGCTCACACTCAGCTGGCTTCCACCTCCATTTCATGAACTCTGTATCCGGTCTGCCAAACTTCATGCAATTCTGCTGGTCAATGATCAGACGGCAACTTTCATTCGAGTAGTAAGGCCCTTTTGGATTCGGAACCCATTCTCCACTGAAAATGTCACATTGCTTCTCTAATACCATGCTTCTCAATTCACTAGCATTAATCTTAGCAGATGGCAACGGTGAATGCCGAGTGTCCAAACAGAGAGGGATTACGGTGAGGAGACTCAAGATAATGGCAAGTAAAATAACCATCTTCGGGGTGTTTTCAATTTGAAGTTTGTTTCTTCCATCGAGATCAGTGGCACGAGCCTTCATGGTGTAGTGTCAAGTGAGAAACTTGTGCATTTGGAGTTAATTTATATGGTTGCAGTTTCATTTGTTCTTTGAAACATGGAGATTTTGATGCATATTTCATTTAATTTTAAGTGAGGCATAAGATTAATTACTTTTTAAAGATTTCATTAGTGTTATCTTTAACCCATTCAACAACAGAAGAAATTAATAAATGTAATCTTTTTAGATGATGGGTTTGATTAAGACTAGCAAACCAAATTGTCCACATACATTATTTTTCATAGCAGAAGCTTTCTGTTGAGTGTTGACTAACTAAGTCTGAGGTTTTTAATTAAAGAGTGATAATGAAGAAACTAGCCTTTTTGATTGGTTGTACATACAGAGGATTCCTACTAGGATTTTTATAACTTTAATCATTCTCAAAATATTTATTGTAAACTATTTTAAACAATCAAAAGGGTCATGATGATGGATACTGCTGAGTCCCCTCCGGTTGTTAGTCTATGGCAATCGTGAGCTGCAAGTAAATTGGAGCTTTGATGACAGTTTTCAATGCTCTGGCTTGCCTTAAGAGCCAAGTTATTGATGATTGAGAATTGCAATGACTTCATATTATCTTTCTGCTTTTAAATGTTGGGGGCTTATCATCCTATGATTTAATAATCATCAATATATTTTGGTTTTTTGGTATATTAATTTAACGTCTGGACTCTCGAGGGTGCAGTCTTTAATTTCCATATGTATTTCTCTGCTCATAAGGGAATATAGACATATAATAAACATCTATAAATTACTAGGTAGGGTTGGGACTATATAAAATTTATTAATTAAAAGAAAAATTAAATAATAAATAAGTTAATAATTTATTAATTGAAATAGATATTAGAATAAATCGTTGCTAACATCAATGAAAATTACATTGAAAAAGAAACTGAGGATAATATAGTAACTTTAGAGTTTGTTAAGCGCAAGGAAATACTCAAAGCATCTAACACTTCATATTTTCTTATGATAATTCGAGAAATCAACCCCAGAATTTCTAAATACAATAAGAAAAATAAGATATTAGATCCAACTAGATTTAAATTTTAAGAAAAAACAAGTAACAATACAGTTATATTTTATGTAATTAAAATATTATAGTTAACTACATTTGTAATTTTAGCAAATTATTAATTTAGTCCATTGGCCTATGTTGGGACCGTGGAAATTTATTTAGAGATTATTAATTTATCGAATATTAATTTATAGAGATTTTATGGTATATGGTTTTATTTATGAGTTAATTTATATATAGTTTAAATAATTAAATAATAAGTAAAGGTAAATATATATATATATATATATATAAGATGATAATTAAAGGATGAGTCAGTGAATCTAGATGCTTTCTGACCATAGAATTAGAATTTAATTCTACGAAAGTTTAAATTTTGAAATATTGTAAGTATACGTGTTTTAGAATAATCTAATTTTATTTTATTTCTTTTAAATACTACATATATAAGGGTATAAGAGAGGGAGGATGTTATTTATAAATTTAAGGTTCTATAAAAACATTTTGAATAATTATACCATTTATTTCATTTTTTAAACTAGTTAATGGATATAAACCTAAGGCTCTATTTGGTATAGTTTTTTAAAATAAATCTTATTTAAGTATAATTTTTATTAAAAAAAATTAATTATTTAGTTTTTAACGAGAACTTTTATTAAAAATTATAAAATTATATTAATAGACAATTTTTTAAAAGTTATATTATAAAAAAGAATGAAACAAATTCATCAAATAAGTAAAGAATATTTTAAATATTTTAACAATTAAAAAAAATTCAATCTCTTCTCTAAAAACTTAAAATTTAAGATTTTGCTAATAAAAATAAAATAACTTATTTAATCTTTAAAAGTTCAACTAATATATATATATATATATATCAAACAACAATAAAAATTTATATGATTAAATAAACGCTTATGACCATTATATAAACCATTTAAAACTAACGTGAGTTTGCCTTAAACGAAGAAGCTGGCCATTTTGCTAGTTTGTGTTTGCTTTTGCAAGAGAAGCCTTCCGGCCACCGCATACAAAACTCTCAAATGTGCCTCTATACAAATCATATTAATGATCTCTCAAGTTTGTCTTCACAATCATATTAACAATTTCGTTTGATCCTCTGAAGAGGTCAGGACCAAATTGGATTGAAAAAAAAATAAAAGTTGATGCCAAAATAAAAACTTCTTTAATGCACAACTACTAATTAATTCACAACAATTACAAAGAACCATACTAATTAATAAACAGAAAATCAAACTAAAAACAAATTAACAAATTTATCTATCTAAAACCTCATTTTTTTTTATCACTTGGAAAAAGCTTCTCCTCATATGATCTAATCCCCTCCATCTTCAACATCTCCAGCAAGAAATCACTCCAGGAATCGATCGGCCCCGGCAAGCACCAGTGCACACAGTCATTGTACAACGTCACATTTTCGTGTGGCCAGTGGCCATATCTACTAGGGTGACCATCCGGTCTCAACAACATCGCTTGTGTTGTATCAAGTAACCTAAACTTTTTGCCTCTCCTTTGCCCTTCCTTTTCAGCAGCTTTAAATTCCTCTATTTGGATCATGTAAAGCTCCAAATTGTCACCCTCCAGTGTTGTCTCCTTGCTCTTGAATGGCCTTGTCCTCACGCAATTCCCACCTTGATTCCACATCCCATTTTCAAAATGTGATGGTGCAAAAGTTCTCAAAAATGTTACGCCCTTGTAATTTTCCAAGCTGTTTATGGCCTTAAAGGCTGTTTTAAAGGCCTTTCTATAGCCATAAAACATTTTCATGTCAGTGACGTTGTTTAAGAGGCAGTATTTGCAGCCAATAATCTTGTTGTTCTCATAATAAACCATCGGCCTAAAGAACCAATGGCCCGCTGAAATGATTAGGAAATCAAATTCATCAATTTGGGTGGTCCATTCTTCGTCATATTCGTCGACATAAAGATTGAACAGGCCTGTGTTGGTTGGTCCATTTGAGTCTGCTTCTTTGGACTTCACCAAATGGGGTGTCCAAAACGTCGCAAGAGTGAAGTTGTAAGATGCGTATCTCCATCGTTTGAATTTTTCCTCTGGGGTGTATGAAACGTCAACTGGGTATTCCACCTGAAAATTAAACATATAAAAATTTGAGGGGAGTATATATAAATTTACATATATGTGTCAAAATTTCAATTAAATCCATCGAATGTATTTTCGGTCGGGGTCCATGTCCTCTAGCCTCAACATGGCCCCAACCCAACCCTAGTCCCCAGCTCTATTACCATGTTAATGAAATATCTACTCTATATTTTGGCTTGTTTAATTAATGTATCTCTCTATTCATGTAATTATGTATAAATGTTGATCAATTGCACCGTAACCACCCTTAATTAACGAATCTTGAATGTAACTAATGATTCCTAAAGCCATGTGTGGAATTACATATGACAAAGTTTTTAGGTGGGATTAAGAAATTAATTATTGAGTTCCAGAAGACAAGATTATGCATGGTTGGTAGAGTTTACAGAGACTCATGAACTATGTGATCAAGAAGACAAATGTTAATTTGTAGATATAAGAATCTTTGATTAATTTTTATTGAGTTTGGCAACGAGGCCATGTTGCTAAACTTGGATATGATCTTGTGGGCAACTAATCAATAAAATAATTGGGACCAAATCTGAGAATAGTAAGTGGCTAACTATTATCTAATCATGCTTAACTTTATATATATGCAAATTGGTTGGAATGTCAAATAAAAAAGTGTGACAAAAACGAATCTGTCGACAAGCAATATGACATATTATTAATATTTAATTAAATTTATATCAAGATTAGAGGGAGACCTCTCAACAATTTATAATTAATTTTGTTTATTATTTTCTGGACAGCTGGGTTGTTGAACCATATGGGATTAGGTGCTATGGCTCCTTCACAACGTTCATCAAGTAGAAGCTTTTAGAAAAATGAAATTATAATTCATTTCATTAAACCTCGAACAAAATATATAAAAAAATGTGTGTGTATCTTAATTTCTACTTCTAAAGGAGAGTCTTAATTGGGAATTAAATTTAAAGAAAAAAAATAACAAATTAATTACGGCAGAAATTGGTATTTGCCGCATTGAAATTTTTAGGAAAGTTTTTTTTTTTTTTAATTTCCAAAGGGAAATTAAGAAAATTAAAATCAAATTAAATGTTTAAAAACGGATAGACTGAAAGTGTCGTGTTTGTGGGAATGAGTAGATGGAGCGAGTAAAGATTCCTCAAACTGCCACCCCATTATTTAACCTAATCATTCAACTAACTTGCTTTTCTTATTCAAATTCATAGTACGGATTAGTTAAATCACAGGTTAGATTTATAGAAAAAATCGACAGCGACCATAGTATAAATTTTTAAAAAAGTAATGTAAACAGTGAGCCTCCATCTAACCTAAACTTAAAAATCAGAAGTAATTTAGTATTAAAAAATAATAATAATTAAGAGACACTGAATGGTAAAAAATCTCACAACTATAGCTACGTTATTAAAAATAAAATAAAAATAGAGGTATGTCATGCTACATATGATTATGTCGAAAAAAATGACGTAACTCACACACTAATAAAAACTGATAATAGCAGCTAATTATCAAGTTTAAAATGCTCGTTAATATGGCTTCTACCAAAATTAAACATTTAAAAAATTAGAGTAAATTTTAGATTATCCCCCTCCTGATTTTTTTTAAATTACTTTCTTACTTTTGAAAGCTTTAATTTAATTTTAATTCGATTCAAAAGATCAAGAAAAATAGAAGTGAGTTAATGTTTTTTTTTAAAAAAAATTTCTTAACAAAAATATGGGGTAAATTGAAGTTTTAAAAAATAACGATAAGTAATATAAAATCAACTCAAAAAACTAATTATGTAGTATGTTATAAGCTGCAGATGAGAAAAAAAAAAAAGGGAAAAACAAAAGTACGACAAAAATGGGTAAAATTTAATTGGATGATAATTAAAGAGAGAGAGAGAGAGAGAGCTAGCTTTACCCTTGATAGGAGGCAAATCAGTGACTGCATCTGATTTCTAGCCACAGAGTCACCAACAAAGGCCATAGATTTTCCTCTAACAATTTCAAGAAACTGAGAAGGGTTAAAAATAGGCAACTCGCAGCCATCTGGTTTCCATCTCCATTTCATAAAATCAGTATCTGGCCTTCCATATTTCATGCAATTTTGATGCTCGTGAATTGCCCAACATGTTGTGTTTGTGTAATATGGGCCTTCAGGATTTGGCACCCATTCTCCTGAAAATATATCACATTTCTCTGAACCTTCGACTTCTTTGATCGAGCCTTGATCTTCATCGTTATTATTTAATGAAGAAGACGATGATGACTCGGGAGAAGGAGAAGAATAATATTTTGCAAAACCAAAAATAGGGTTTCCTGATAACGGGAATCGAAGAGAAATGATTGCAAGAATAATTAGGGTTATTGTCGTTGTAAAAACTATTTTTGGGGTCCTATGGCTTTGGCTAAAATGAAGCTCCATGGCTTGATGCTTCATTTTTGTTTACGATAATTAAAGATAATAGAAGGGAGAAAGAGAGACACATGCGATGATACGAAAGAGACCTTGTTAATTCGTGTATATATAAAGTTTCAAAGTCCAAAAAAAGTAACAATCAAGAGGTGAAATTAATTTTTATAATATTTTTTTTTGGTGGGGTAATATTATTGTCTCTTGATGCTAATTAGACAAAAGAAAATCAAGAATGCTAGTATTACGTTGAAAACAACAACTAAGGAAAAAACAAACTAAATTAAAGGTTCTGTAGGTTTTGGTTTGTCGTGGATGGCCGAATCTTCTTAAATTAATTATAATGCAACAATAGCGGTCGCCGACTCATTCAAATGCATGCGAAGCATTTTTCAAAAATGATTTTTGTATATTTTCGAAAATTATTGAAGAACAAGAATTGAGGTGCGTTAATTAGAGTTGTAGTAGTAGTAGTAGTAGTAGCAGCAGAGTAATTGAGTAAATGTGTTTGTATGCATAAGCAGTTCGTTATATTTAAAGCAGCGTTCACCGAGTTGAGAGAAGCTTCTTCTCAACATCCCTATTTATAGATTGTTCACTTAAAATAGTTAGTAGTTCACTTGTGTAGGCTTTAATATATATCAATTTTATTGTAGCATAATCGTGTATTTTGATTGCATTTGTACTTAAAATTAAACAAAATTTATTCTCATCAAATAAACAAGTACCATTAATCAAAATCGCTGTAGACTTCATTTACCGAAACTTGTATGTTTGATACGATTCATTTATATGTTAATACATTGTGTTGAAAATGTGGATGGCATAAAAAATTCCAAATTTAAAGTTAATTTGCCGATGATTACTTGGATATGACAATTAGGCATCAAAATCAGAGCCAGATATCAACTTTACAACTCATAAATCCTTGTAGAGTGCATAATTACTTCATCACAGCCGGCTCACTCGAATTGTTTACGGCATCTATATATGGATGGCCCAAAATTGTGTTAAAGCAAACAGTTTATATTACTAGCCTTTGTTTTTTTCCCCTAAACAAAAAAAAAATGGTACCACAGTGTGGTTAAACAACTTTTAAGCTGTTAATTTTGATTAGAATTTCAAAATTCTCCCTTTGTCTTTCCGTGAGCTCAATGATTAGTTACTTTCCAACTCATCTCTCTTTAGTTTTTACTTCTTCTTAACCTCAACTTTTTCTTCAAACTTTTTGCAAGCTATAAAACATTGCCCGTGAATGAATAGGGTGATTTATCAACAGTTTATTTCGTTTAGCATTAATCTTTTCGTAAACATTTTAATTGACCGTAAATGCGATGAAATTTGAATATCTGAACCTAGAACGATCGGTTGAATTTATTTCAAAGATTTGAAATGAAACAAATTAAATTGAAAACTCATCGTAACCACTTATGTTAAATTAAATTAAATTATTATTATTTTTTTTTTAAAAAGATGAGATTATAGTAATTAGATGGGATTTGTTCTCCATTCATCGTGAAGGGGAAAAAAATAATCTAATTTGTCGACCAGAGTAATAAAATAGCAACTAAATATATATAATTCAAGGCTATTATTTTCTATACAGTTACGATTGGATTGAACACTCGAACAAGTAACCTATTATATTACGCAAATCCTGTACCATCAACTAATTTAATCTTTTAAAGCAAAGTCCAACATTTCCTTGTTCTTTTTTAGCTTATTATAATGAATTATGGTGATCAACAAATAACGGCATGACAAGTGGGATCCACATCCATAATTTAGAAAAAAAAAATGATATTCAATTTGTCTCTGATCTTCACATATGTATTGCGTGTCTTGTTGGTATTACATTACAATCGAACTTTCAAAGCAGAATAAAATTGAAATCGGTTGGCTTCTCGTTATCATAACCACCAATATCTTCTTTTTCTTATTTTATTAAAGCACTGACAAATGCCAAAAGTCTATCAAGTGTAATGTCGTTTGCAGTGACATTTGTGTCTTGCATGTTACCACTATAATTCTTCATTTTACTATTTAGAATATGTTTAAGATTAAATACTTTAAGTTGAGTATTTGTAATTTTTAAGTGATTTAAATATTTAGTAAATAATAATTTTTATTTGTATAATAAAAAAATATTATATATTTAATAATTTTATTAAAATTATATTTACTACATACTATTAATTTTAATTTATAATTATAATTTTTTTTAAAGTACTATAGTTTAAAATCTCAAACATACCATTAGAGTGTACAATTTCTACAATTGGAAAAGGAATTTTGGCTATCAAAATCACTCATCTTAAAATCACACTTGCACAAAAGCTAATTGTCACCAAACTTGATTTTGATTATAAAATTAATAATTTTTTTTTTTTATGTATTCAAAGCAAGTAACGAAGTCTTATGGTCCTCGTGCTGTATTTTTTTTTTTTTATATTGTGCACGTGTGATGTGGTTATAATTTTTCTTAAAATTTTTAAAAAAGAATTAAGAAATTCTCTTATCTCAAGCTTAAAAAATCTACCTATAATTAATTAATTAGGCAAAAGTGCAGGCCTCATTATATGTAATTGAAAATATCAATAAAAGTGAAATGAAAACAAATCATGGTCTATGGTGTTTGGTTTACATTCAGAATCAGGAGGAGTACCATGAAGAGGACGGCTGAGAGGATGGGCCTCTGAAGATTCAAATTTCATTGAGCCCAGGATGGCTCGTAAACCATATGGGCTACATTGGGATAAGCCCATCAAATTGAACTCGTGCCAACTGCAAGTGTCCATGACAACAAACGCCAGTGCAGCAGGTGTGGAAAATTAGGATCATGAATCATGATAGTCTCTTAATCTGATTATATATAAAATAAATAATTTAAGAATCGATTGATAATTGATAATTAATTAATAAATAAATAAAAATTTCAAAACGGAAAAGATTGGAAAAAAGGAAAGGGGTGGGTGAGTTTTTCATTATGAGTTATCAGAGCTTTTCAGTTCAAAGAATGAGAAATTGAGAATGGTGGTCCTTCGATTTTGCAATTGATTTGACTCAAGATAATGACAAAACGGGATGGAAATTTATCATCACCTTAAAATCTTTTGGGTTCACATACAAAGAATTATTATGAACAAAAAATAAAAGCATAAACCCACACAGACCACAAAAATTCATTTTAAGTCACTTGAAAGGAAGAAAAACACCTCTCCGTCGTATCATTTATTATGTCAAGCATTTATCTTGAAAATCGCCAATCATACTTCTTATTTCAAACATAGTAGTTAATAATTAAGTAAATGACGTTGTTCATATTATAATAGATTGACTGCTCATCAAATAAAGTTATTTAGTGGGTAATTTCTATGTAATGCAATAACAAATATATTATGAAAATTTTTCCTAGGGACTAAATTTTCTCAATATATATAAAAGCTTCTCTCTCTCTTAAGGAAATGCGTGGTCTGCCTTCCAAGCTCTAACTTGTAAAATGCTTTACTATGTGAGTGCGACAACCAACCGTTAGAATTCATTTATTTACTCTTGTTCACTTGTTCTTCACAAACTCTCTGCTACTCTTTCTCTGCTCAAGTAACTCCTCTCTCTTTCTCAACTATATAATCCCCCATAACTTTCAATACTTTCGTTGAAGTTAAATCATTTATTGCCAAGTTAATTTACTCATCTGGGTTCTTGTTTATTTGTTCAACAGGTCTGTTAATTAGTAGCTAACTAGCTGCTAGCTGGCAAAATAGCAATGGTGATAATGGGATTGGAAAGGTTGGTGGTGAGCTTGAAGTCTAAAATAAGGTCATTGAAGATGAAGAAACCCTACGACAAGATTGAAAAGAGTGAGAGCATGAGAGTTGAAATAAGAAGCAGGAAAGCTCGGAAGCTTATTGAAGAGACCATGAAGATTGCAGACTCTCCCAAGACCAAAACTTTTGCTTTCTGACATACATACATTTACATATGTACAATATATGCATGAGTCTCTCAATATCAAATGATTCAAGAGACTATGAACTGAGCTAGAACCTACCCTCTGTTTTCCTGTTGATGTTATGAAAAATAATAATAGTAATAATAAAAGTTTTTGTATTTACTTGTGTCTTCATTCTCTCTTTCTTCCCCCGCTTCTCCCTTTTTTTTAATATTCTATTTCTATATCTAAGTTTCCATATCAACAACATATGGTCAACATGCTTCCAGGATTTAACCTTGCTTTATTATTCCTAGTTGGAATTTTGATTCTTAATTTCTTAACTCAGAGAATTATTAACATTTGATTATGTTACAATCCTAAATCTCACCCAAGCTACAAAATTACTAATTTAAATGAGTATTCATAAGTTTCGTCAACACATCTGATATTTTTCTTATAAGTTTCTGTATGAGATAATCTACTCATAAAAGAATATTTTATTATCAATTTGATAAAAAAATTTGTTGTTCTTTTCTTGTGTCGACTGATAAAGATTTTTCTACTAATTTTTTCTCTCTTAATCTCTTGTAAATTTTCAAATATAGTAAAAATATATAACTTAATTGTAAATAAAATAAAAAAAAAATTCAATCTTAACCACTTATTAAATTAAGTATAAATTAAAAGAGAAAACCTTTCTCTGCAGGGGAAGGAATGGAGAATAGTTATAAAGCGAGTAATTGATCAGATAGAGAGAGAGAGAGAGAGATAGTAATGGAGATTAATCTTTGAACTCTCTTATACTTTTGCTTTCCCATTTTTTTCTTTATAATACTTTGGACCGCTAGTTTTTATTAGTTGTTATATTATTAGACACGAGTTGACAAGCGATTGGACTATACATGCTTACAAAATTGACTTATAATTGTCATCCCACTGATTGTCAATTATTCTTATCCAAAGATTTAAGGTGTTTTATTAAGTAACGCATGCTTATTACTCTTACGGATTTGAAACTTGAAACTTTGACACTTTAGGAAGTAATAATAAATCTCAGTAATCCCAACCAGTTTCATATTTCCCCAGTACTATTTTTACTATCTTAATAATTAACTTTTTCTTTTTTTTTAAAAAAAAACTTAAGTCATTTGCTAATCAATAGACATATCATGCCAATAATAAGATCATGATCTATTGTGATAAGTGACATGAGGTTATCAAAATCAACTGTTCCATTACTTGCAAATTAAAGAATTATTAAATAAATCAAGCAGGATAAATCCTTTGTTTAAATGGTCTTTCATTTCAGCAGTTAGCTGGAAGTGATGAATGATGAAATAAAAACAACTAGCAAAAGGGATGGCTGGATTACGTATTCCTTGTCTGTAAATTAAAGTAAAAATGATAGATGAGAGGCAGATAATGGAAGGCAAAAGAAGAAGCAAAGGTTGGTCATAACGTGGATCAGCTGTTTGTGTAATTGTGTTTGTCTAAACATGAAAATGAAGCTTTGTTGGGGAACGTCACAGCTCAGCTTTTATATAAATGAGAAAAGCACTTCCACCAAGAGTTTTGTGGCATACATAAGAATGTCCAAGGGGTAAAAACGACAAATATGCTTTTGAGAAAAATCTGCCCAAATTCCTAAGTATTCGAATCTTCAAGTTTTATCCAGCTACACCTGTGATTATAAATTTTAAAACAAACCTTTCAAGAAAGTCCACATTAGAAGGGGCTTCGTAAAGTCTACCTGACGATAGACGCTTTTTGTTTAACCAAAGGAGTTTCTGCTTTTGAGTCCCTAGATTAGCCTTAATTTGTTTTGTCTCAGTTTCAAAGTGGTTAGAGCTCAAGAGACCCGACCCATTGGATTTGCATCTCGGTGAAGCACTTTTGTATCATGTCATCCAACCTGAGATATTACATGTGTAAAAATTTGAAAATCCTATACTAATCTGAAATCTTGAGCCAATTACCACTAATTGAGGGTTCTGATCCTATATACAAACCAGCAGGATAGATAAAAATATATATAGGGACGTTACGAGTCATAGAAATTATCAAAGTTAAATTGTTATTTACTTATCGATTGGTATAAGAATAGTACTTGGTAAAATATATTGTGAACAAGGAATCTAGTAATAGCTTCAAAGCTGGTAATGACAAAAACATATATAGGGATGTTACAGGGTCATAGAAATGATCAAAGTTAAATTGTTATTTACTTATCAACTGGTGTAAGAATAGTACTTGGCAAAATATATTGTGAACAGGGAATCTAGAAATAGCTTCGGAACTGGTAATGCCAATGGTTGTTTTGATCGATATTATTTATAAATCCAGAATTCTCCAAAAGTACAAAATATAAGGCTAAAATCTTCCCAGTGATCTGTGCTTCATTAAAAGAATTTGCTCAATGTGGAATTGATAGATGAATACCTAAAAGTTGCTGCGATTGTAAAGCATTTGGAGATCCTTGCAATGAATGCATGTCCATGGATCCAAAGGAGGGTCCATACAGTAGCAATGAATGCATCTACTGTGGCAGAGATGGCATCTGATGAGAAGATCCTGTGGTTCCTGAGAACGGCATTCAATACATGCTTCATGTAATGACGGCTTCAAGAAGGAGAAGAGTTAGCCCCAAGGTCAACCTTATATTGAAATTTAATCTCATTAGAGAACAATGTAAGCAGAAATTTTACCTGAACACTGGCACTATCTCCATCTGGAAAAATGAAAACATCCCTTGTTGACCAGGCACATGGAATTGTTTGCGAGTAGATTTTTTGGTCAGAAGTGGCTGCATCCTCCACCTTTGTAATGCTCACAAAACTGGCTTTGCACAGTGGACAAGTGGAGACCTTTCTCATTGAAGCCTGCTTACATCATCACAAGAAACAGTAAAAGTTGCAATAATTTCAGGAGCATAAGGTAATATATATTAAGAATAAATAATCTTAGTCATCAAATGCCATTTAAATTCACATACTCAGAAACTTCTACATGTAACTGCATTTAAAAAAATAGTGGCAAACTCAAATGTCAAATTAGGAGGAAAATTTTAATAATCACAGGTAAGGAGCCGAGTTAAACTGGTGTCATAATAAATTTTATGCAACAAGTGAAATTTATAAAGCCCAACAAAGAGAAAGATTTACAGGCTTTGAAACTCATTGTTCAAAACTCAAAAAACCAGAGGATACCATAAAGGCCAATCCCTAGTATGTTAAAGTATAACATACAAGAGATAAGTTATTAAGCAATGAAGAAACAAACTCAAGCCTCATTGCAACTATAAAACATGAAATTTAAGTAATTTGAAAAAGAGATTCATAACTAGAAAAAGATGAGAATATATACCATATGATCAGCCCAGTTTTGGATGCATGAATAACAAAATCGATGTCCGCAAGGCAAAATCCCTCTGGTTGAACTAAATTCTGTCCAACATATTACACACGATAATTCCCCTGAAGTAGGTGATCGTTTAACTTGTTCAATTCGATCATTATTTTTGAGCCCTCCATTTGAGTTCCGAATGCCAGAGCTACCATCATGTGACACTCTTTGCAGGGCAGCTGGAAAATCTCTTTCTTCTATTTCTTTAATATCTTCAGAACCTTCATTTATTCTCCCATCCTTATGGAACCCATCATCAGATGTTTCTGCAGTTCTGATAATTGGGGGCCTATCTTGGTCAGAATCCAAGAGCATAGGCTCCAAACCATTTCTACTAACACTCTTCTTCACAAGTCTCCGCCCTTTACTAGAAGGTTCAGCAGATGTCTTGCCGCCGATGCCCTTGGAAATCTTGGTCTTTTCTCTCAGTGACCGCAAAGAAGAATGAGTACTTGACTCTTCATGCTTTAAAATTTTCCTTTTCCCTCTCACAGAATGGATAGAAGAATCTGAACTTGACTCTTCATACTTTTCAACCAAAAAGAAATATTTATGGTAACATATTCATTAACTTCAGATGAGCAAACAAATAAAAAAATTAAACATCCAAGATAGATTTAATTAAGAACAGAAACTAGAGCATAATCTAGAATAGTAAATTCAATCCTGAAATTTCAGAAAAACTAGAGCATGATCACATCAGTTGTGCCAAATTTGTTGTAGAATTGTATTTGTACCTCTGTCCTATTTAATCCAGACAAAGGAGGATCCTGAAAATAATTTCTGGCACTAGACCTCTGTTCCCGCTTTGAAGCCCTTTTAAATGATTTTGACTTGCATGTATGAGTATCTTCGCTTTTTCCAAACTTGGGTAACAACTTCTGCCATAAAAATAACAGAAAAAGAAAGATAGACTTTGAATTTCGGGTCATCACATGTTAAACGTACACTACTGAATGAAACTGTAATACATGTTTTGGACCTCCTAATAAAGCACCTAAGGTTCAAAATCTGAGTTATTAAATAAATTCATAAAATAATCAAACATAACTTCCTATACACCATAGAAACAAAAAAGCTTAAGATGCATCCAGTAAGATTGTTAAAATAACACAGCTAAACTTATAAATTCGGACAAAATCATGACATCCATTTTAGTTTACAGACAAAGATTGTGCGTAGGTGATCATTTGATTGCTTTGTTAATTAATAATTTACTGCATTAGATTATTCAATCTAATGGTTGTTTCTACTGAGCACACAACACCTAAGAATTAATTGCTTAATGCCATTACCATCAGCTGAATTCCATTTAATCATCCAATATGCCATGACATCATTGAAAGTCCTTGCCTACTACAGCTAGAAGATACATCATTTATGTTTTCGTATTACACATACACAGAGCAGAAGGGAGGAGTTTATTTGTTTATTTAGTTACCTCGTTCAACAAAAAGGAATCCGTCCAACCAGCAGGCTCGGAGACTTCAAATCCCATATCAGTTTCTTCATTCTTAGAGTTGTCACCAAGGTTGGACCCGTAAGAATTCTTATTGAAAAGTGGGACTTCCAGCAACAGAGGCCCTATCTCTTGTCCACTGTACAGAATCAATATATGCGTGTTTAATATACATCAAAGCTTTACACAATTCAATCGAAATTAGGGCACTAATGTTACCTTTGCAGCATATATGGGCTCTCAGGAAGACGCCTCCGTTGCTTTATGCAATCTTCCACCCAACGATGATTAACTATAATCGTTCTAAACTTGTTAGCAAGACTGTACTTCTCTCCCTCAAACTTCCAACACACCTAATCACCCAACCCAAAACCATCCGTAATCATAATCTTTATAAAGCCTAAAAAGCACTTCAAGCAGTAAGCCTTCAAAAAGAGCTTTCTCAAAAAGCACTTCTTAAATAGAAATTGCTTTAAAGCTCTCACATTTGAATGCAATTTTTACAAAAGCAATCCATAATGTACTTTCTAATACATTAAAAAATACAACTAAATATAAAATGCAAAAAATCCATAAGTTTTATTGAAAGCTTACCAAGTGTGTTGTTGATTTTGACATCGCGCCGACGTAACTAGCTCCGGCATAAGATATGAGCTTGATGAGATTGAACCGCTCCGTTCCATGGTAACCGCTCACTGTCGCCACCACCGATTCCATGCCTTCGATGGATCGATCTGTAAAACAATCAATAATAATTTTTTTTTAAAAAAATCAGAATTGAAATGATTCCATGCTTCAAATTGCTTAATTAAATCAGAGAGATCTACTGTCGGATTGGTCGATCTGAGAGGAGAGAGAATCGGCTTCCATTGGAGAACAAAATGCCGGGAACTTGAAAAGATTTTGAATTCTTTTGGAGAAAAAAATGAGCGCCAGGGTTTATTATTTTAAATCGGGCCGGACCGGAGAGGCTGCCGGTTCACTTTCTTTTCTCACTCTTTTGCCCTTTTGGAATATGTGAAATACTAGGTTAGTGATAATACTAACAGCCCAAAAAAAAAAAAGAATTTTTTTCTCTCTTCTTGACCTGTTAATAAAGTAATTTTTAAGATTGTGGATTCTCCTAATTATAAATAATATATTATTAGAAAATAAGTGAATTCATTAACTCTACTTTACTTAATACGTTAACTAATATAATATGGATTATATTATGTAAAATGATAATATAAAATATTAATTTTTAGGAGGTTGTGCACAATAAATAGGCACGATTGTCTTTGTAAACAACACAAAAAAAAGTAAATGGTAATAAAGCACCAAATCTTCATATGCTATTATTCTCAAATTTTTCTTTTCAAATCTTTTCAATTTTAAAAAATTTATTCTCTTATATCTTCCTTAATATTCTACATAAATCTTATCTGATTATCATATTAAACATAACACCTGGATTGTCAACCATCCCTTCAGCTTAATAATCAACACATTCTTATCTCGCTCTTACGGTGTTGTGTGTGAATAGAATTTATATCCCAGTTTAAGGATAGGCGGCGAAGGAATAATGTGGAGCAAATTTCCAAGCCCCCTAGCTTCTATGGTTGTAATATAAGTATAAATTCAATTGTATTGTATTCAAAGAAAACATAACATGTCGGAAACTGGAATTGTACTGTATTGTCCTAAGCTTTGCACGATAAATGGATCCAAAATAAGCTAATTGTAGTTTTTGAATCACTTGCATTTTTTGGTGCAGCTCTTATTACATTAAAGATTGAGCTACATGTAAATCAAGAACCAGCTTACCATCCAATTTGGTTTTCAAGATGTAAATCAAGTATCACTGCAATTAACCAACCGCGTTCTCCCATTTTAGTGCATTCCTACATCAAAATACATTCTCTGAATGATCGCTTCAATTACTGAAGCTGATAAGTTTCTCCTCAATCACACAAGCAAAACAGAAGCACCAAATGATTGCCAGAAAGGATTGGTAAGTGAAATATCAGGTATCAGTATATTTAAATGCTTCTCAAAGGTGGCGATATTACTCTTTGCAAGGGTTGGATAAGAAAATAGATGCACCAGCAAAAGGGAAAATGCCTTCTGATTCCATACTCGCTCCTTGGGAAGATGTTGCATAATATCCATTTCGCTGAAATGTCTAAAGAAAATCATCTTCGAGCAGGGTTTCCACCACGAGGTTGTGCCTCATACCCACTTCCAGATCGAGCAGGCGGTGTTGCAGATCCATAAGGCCCATTGTTCAGAGGTGGCGGTACTTGTCCATGTGGGGCAGCACCTCTGGGTGCTCCATCAAAACTGGTTCCTCTTGATGGATCATAACTAAGTGCTCTACGCATATCATACCCTTGCCCTCTTTGTACATCATATCCGGCTCCTCTTTGTGGAATGTAACTGGGTGCTCTTTGTGTTTCATAAATAGGCCCTCTCTGTCCATCATAGCCAGGAACTCGCTGTGTATCATAACCTGGACCTCTCTGCATGTCATAACTAGGCCCTTTCTGCATGTCATAACCAGGCCCTCTGTGTGGATCATAACTGGCTCCCCTGTGTACATCATAGATAGGCCCTCTTTGTGCATCATAATTAGGACCTTTCTGTGCATCATATCCAGGTCCTTTTGTTGGATCATAGCTAGGTCCTTTGGTTGAATCATAACTAGGTCCTTTGGTTGGATCATAACTGGGTGCTTTGGACCCATCATAACCAGGCCCTTTGGATGCCTCATAACCAGGTGCTCTTGATATGTCGTAACCAGCCCTCATAGGAGTTCCTGATTGAGTTGCCACATAAGCACCAGTACTTGTATTATGCCCAGCACCAGCAACACCAGCAGTAGTAGCGGAAGGTGGAGGCCCATGCCCCTATGACACAAATTCAAAGAGTGGCATCAATCTTTGCAGCAATAAAAAATGAACAATGGAGTTTTCTTCTTCTAGTCTAGTACTGAAACATCACTCCTAGAATCATGCTTCAACAGGACCATCCTCTGAATAAGTTGAAAAGCTAGGTTAAGCTATGTAATGAAGAGATTCAGTTTGTCCCTTCAACAAACTTGTCACTGCCATTTTCTTTCCACTAGAAGAATTTTATTTCACCATCCACGTTATTCTTGTGACAATCAAACACCCATAATTGGTTTTACTAAAATGACTTTGATGGATAACCATCTGATCCAGGAAATCAAATTTCTGATTAAAAATACATACATAAGGAAACCAACAAGGGATGACATGATATATAGATATTAGCAAATAACGTGGCCATCATTCTAAAGGGCACAACTTTGCAATGTGGATTTTGTCCAAGATTAACAACCATGAAGGAGGATAAAAGTGTACATAAAACCAAACTGAGGAAGACAACAGACCTGGGGAACACCATAACCATCTTCATAAGCATTTTGTCCCAGAGGACGTCCAGAAGTCTCATTCTCACTGTTTCCAGTTGCACCACCATAAGATCCATCTGCATGTGTTTGCAAATATGATACATTAGTAACATACAAAAATGAAGAAAGGAGCTCCAAAAGGGAAGAAGAAAAGAAATGGTAAGAATACCAGCTCTTCTGTCTACATTAGGAGCATTCATCAACTCAGCCCGTAGCTTTTCCACCTCCGTTGCCATGGTAATATAGTTCTTCTCCATCACCTGAAGTGATTCAAGATGGTCATTGTAAAATTTCTTCTCATATTCGTAAGTACCCCTGCACAAATGGAACGTTATGGCATTTTCAAAGCAAATTTTGACGAAAATAGTGCAATAGCAATCTTGGAAAGCAAGATGAAGAAAATAATATTGTGGACTAGAAACTTCACAGATCCAGGGATGTCCAAAATGTAATGCCTTGGAGCAAACTTGCGTGAAGAGGAATTCTAGGGTAGACAAGAAAATAAGTGTACATCTTATTTCCAGTTTTGTGAACTCCAACTTTAGGCATTGTCTAAGATGCTACAAGAAATAGATAAAGAATGTCTGAACAATGAACATTTTGTGAATTATACATGGCCAAGCAACAGGGATTATCATTCACCTTCACAAAACCAGATATATCAAGTCAATTTTTCTTTAAGTTGTTTTTATGACAATATAAGAAGTTCAAAATTTCACCTGCAGTGATGATATTCTTGTCTGAGGCTCTCGAGTTCTGACAGCAGAGCTGGTATCTGCTGCACATCTGTGTGGGCCCTCTGAAGATCCTGGGTCAGTTGATGTACTTTGGCAATAAGTCCCTCCCTTGCTACAACCAAGTTCTGAGCTTCTGTCTTTGCTTTCTGCAACTCTAGCTTAACAGGCTCTGCAGTTTTTAGTTCAGCTTCCATCTTGGCAATCTTTTCGGTAAGGTTCCTCATTTGTAGCTCTCTCTCAGACTTCATACCTCCTATCTGACCATGCAATATCTGCAACTCATGCTGTGCAGCAGCAAGTTCTTGTCTCAAGGTTCCATGGGTAGCAGCAAGCCTCTGATTCTCTGTTGCAAGCTTCTGCATCTCCACATGTTGCGAGGCAATCTTCTGTTCCATAACTTCAGGGGGAGGCATCATATCGAAAGCAGGAAAGGCACCTGGCATTGGGGGGCGCATACCAGACCCAAATGGATCAGGATGCATCATGCCAGGGCCTGGAGGAGGACGCCTTAGATGATGAGGAGGTGGAATTCGACCCTTACTTCCCATCTCACTCACTCAGTTATCACCTGATATGAGAAATACCAACAATAAGCAACCTAGTTCTGGCAGGGCAAATGAGAAATGCAATTATAAAAGCACTTAGTAAGTTCTAGGACTAGGAGCGGTACAGTGACAAATCATACTCAACTACAGCCAAAAAAAGAATGAAATTAAGATAAAATATGAATGCAAAGTGTACATTTTTCCTAATTACAAAACTTTGGTGTACGAATTACGTGAAGCACTTGAAAGCATATCAGTCAAGAGTTTGCAATTATCACACAGATTATGGGAAGTACTTGCATATTCAAAGATTGATTGGGAAAGAATTCATATAATTAAACAATTGAAATTAACCCATTTTCCACTTTCTATCAAATTGTAATAAAATTCAGCAAGATAATCAAAATCAAGAAACCTCAATGACAATGCTTAAGTCAAATTCAAAACCCGAATAGCTCCTGCATGTTACCATCAGCTTACAGCAAGCAAGAAATGAAAGTTGTCTCCACCGCAATAGAAATTACCAAATAACATTATACTCACTAAAAATATCTTCTTCTTCTTCTTCTTCTGTTACTCAAGGTTTCAAATGCTTCACTAAACCCAAGAATTCAAACAGAAACTTACAAAACATAATTAAAAAGACAAAAAAAAAAAAATTAAATATCAATCACATGTCGCAACTGCCAATTTGAAAATGAAGATTTTGGAGAAAAACTACTTGTAAATAACTTTGAAATAACCCTAATTAAAAGTAGATTCAATAGGAATTGAATTTTTATCTTTTTGAAAAAAACGATAAGAGACGACGTCGTTTATTCTTACAAGAACGGAGATAGATGGCTGCAGAAAATCGTCTGTGAAATAGCAGAGACTAGCCGGCGAAACAGAGCCAAAGCCAAAAAGGAGTATACGAGCTCAACGTCCGTATCGTTGCCCCAGGTAAAAAAAAAAAAAAAAGTGAATAATACTGTGTACTAAAAAAAATGAAAACTATGTCTTCTTCTGCGTGCGTAAAATCATTAAAACGACATGGTGCATACTGACCCTGGCCTCATGTGGGGTGTTTTTATTTAAATACGTCTCATTTAACTCTAAATATTAAATTTATACCATATTACATGTATATATCTCATAAAAATATAAAAAATTAAAAATATCTTTAAAAAATTATACATTACAAACTACATAAATGAAGTATGAGTATATTCGACTTTTTACTTAATTTAATTAAAATAAAATTTTCACTTTAATTTAAGTTGAGTATTCTTGGTTAATTACCAAACTTTCATAAAAGCCAAAAAAAATTACTGAATCAATAATCAGAAAAAGTTAAGTTGAGGTAGAGTATTTTTCATTTCATTTTAACTCTTGACTCTTTACCCAATTTAATTAAAAAAAATTATTTCAATTTAAGTAAAGTATTATCGACTAGTTACCAGAGTTAGAGTAATTTTTTAAAAAGATAAGTATGAAATCGGATAAGTCAGGTAAGAAAGAAAGTAAGGGAATTAAGTAAGACGAATATGTATTGGAGTAAAAAATTGAGTAACTGAAGTTGAGTAAGTATTTTGAATAAGTAGAGTAATTTTAAAATACGTCGAGTAAGTTATTTGAACAAGTCGAGAAAGAGTTGAACAATTTTTTTTTAAAAGTTGAGTTCAAAATTGGATAAGTCGAGTAACTGAAATTGAGTAAGTTGAATATTTTATACTTGTTTGACTTTGTGGTTACAGGGAATCAATTCAATTTTGTGATTATTTTATTAAAAATATTTTTGTACTCTCTCTCTCTCTATATATATATATATATATATGTAAAATTAAAGAATGTTATAAGTTGGAGTATATTTTAGGTATTTCAAAGAGAAATAAAGTATGTCCTACGCAATTCCCCACTCCTCGGCCATGGCCTTTGATTTTTATTAGACTTTTTATTTTTTTGCATGGTTAATTTAATTTAATTAGTATATATATTAAAGATTGAAGTACAAAACTTGCGTTTTATATTCATATTTGTAACATTTTATTCATTCCAATGTTACAACTAAATAGCTCTTCTGTGCTACCATACATTTTAAGTTTTAAATAGCTCTAACTTTTGTAATTGGAAATTTACTTCACTCAAAAATAAATAAACAAATAAAAATTGGTATTATATAATATCGATTTTATTATATTTTAAGTTATTACAAAACTTTTACCACCAATTTTATTATACTAATGCATTTGATTACAGAAATTGTAGTCTATTTTATTATGCAAACTCCCCAAAGTCTCTCAGGTAATGAGCAACAAAAGTACATTGAGAAAAAGTTTTGATCTTTCTGGTCTGAATTGCATCCTGCATTGTGTATCACTCCCTTCACTTCATGCAATCACTTGAGGAATTTTGTCAAGTGAGACTTGTATTTTCTTCTCTTCAAACAGCAAGTCAACCATATTTCCTTGCAGGTACTTCTCATAAGAAGCAAGGTCAAAATGGCCATGGCCACACATTGCCATCAGAATAACCTTCGCTTCTCCAGTTTCTTTACATCGGAGGGCTTCCCTGATGGTAGCTGCAATTGCATGAGTCGGTTCTGGTGCCGGTATTATCCCTTCAGTTCTAGCAAATTGTATAGCACCTGCAATACAGAAAATGAACTTCTCAAATGAAACATGTCTGCTATTTTTGTATAACTAGCATTAGTTGCTGATAAGTTGGAAAAACAGGGAAGTTAATTGCCTTGAAAGCACTCGGTCTGAGGAATTGAAATTGCTTCCATGAGACCTAATTCGTAGACATGTGATAATAATGGTGCCATACCATGGTAACGTAATCCTCCTGTAGCAACAAAGAACGCTAAGTAAACCACAAAAGAATAAAAATTTAATTCATCACATCGATAACAAAACAGCATATTACCGGCATGAATTGGGTCGGGAATGAAGTCGTGCCCAAGTGTATGCATCTTCATCAATGGAGTCAACCCTGCAGTATCACCAAAATCATAAGCATATACGCCTCTTGTTAGAGAAGGACAAGCAGTAGGTTCAACTGCTCTTATTATAGGGTTGATTTTTCCATTGAGTTTCTCTCGGATGAATGGGAAGGTGAGCCCGCCAAAATTGGATCCACCACCAGTACACCCTATGATGATGTCTGGGGTTTCTCCTACAGCCTCCATTTGCTTTATACACTCTTCTCCTATAACAGTCTGGTGTAGCAAGACATGGTTGAGAACACTGCCCAGGCAGTACTTCGTATCAGCATTTGTGGCAGCAACCTCTACAGCTTCCGAAATGGCTATTCCTAAACTTCCTGGGCTTGATGGATCCGTTTGCAGAATTTTCCTGCCTGCTTCAGTGATGTTAGATGGAGATGGATGCACTTTCGCACCCCAAGTCTGCATCATTAATCTCCGATATGGTTTCTGATCATACGAAGCACGGACTTGCCACACCTATACAAAGATTTAAAATTAAAATGTCACTAGCTCTGCATGAATTCAGAAAATGAATTAAGTGAAGAAACAATGCAACTTCGAATCAGTGCCCTGTCTCAATTAATAGTTAATACGCTCGCGGTACAGAGGAAATGAGGATGTGTGGTTTCAAACGACTTGATCAAATGACTAGCTGAAAAGGGGGAACATAAAACACTCGCTATCAACTTTGGCCATATCTTCTATGCATTTGTCTCCAAAATTGACAACATCACACACTTATGCATTATGCAGAAGGAAGTAATCTAAAGCAATACAAGTTGAGCTGACCACACCAAACATAAAATCCAATTTGATTCAAGACATATGACTTGATCGGACAGAAATGGATGCAAGATCTATGACTTTCTTTAAATTGTCCTACCTCACAGTTGAGACCAAATAAGCTGCATGCGAAGGCCAGTGAACTCCCCCACTGGCCAGCACCGGTTTCAGTCACAACATTTTTTATGCCTTCTTGTGCGTTATAATACACTTGTGGAACTGCAGAGTTAGGTTTGTGAGATCCAGCTGGGCTGACGCCTTCATATTTGTAGTAAATTCTGGCAGGCGTGTCTAGAATCTTCTCCAACCTCTTGGCTCTAAATAGAAGTTAAGAACATAAGAGAATTCGAAAGATGGCACAGAAAGAAATATCCAAAAAGATCATACATTATGTATGAGCAGAGCAAACCTTATTAGAGGCGTTGGACGCCAAAGCCTGTATATATCAAGAACTTCATCAGGGATATCTATGAACCTGTCAGTGCTTGCCTCTTGCTTAATCAACTCATCAGGGAATAGAGGGGACAAATCTTCAGGTGTGACAGGTTCAAAAGTTTTGGGATGCAACGGAGGAGGGGGTTTGACTGATAGGTCAGCAATCACATTGTACCACTGACAAGGAATTTCAACTGGTTTGACGACAGCATTCGCGGCTGCTCTGACTCTACAGCCATTTGAAAGCCTCGGATGTGCAATCTTTGCCTTCAATGCAAAAGACCCAAGAAATTGTTCCCCAGCTGAAAGCAATAAAGGTGGTTGGTTAAAAGAAGGCAAATTCAAGCAACTGGTCAGAACAATAAAGAAACTTCTAATCAAGGTTGCTGCGGCACATGATTTAGAACATGATCTCCACTTGCAAAAATAACCCACTAAAAGTATTATTGTCCGGTGAAAAATCCAGTCAACCCCCCCAACCCCCAATCAAACGAGAGCATGGCTTCATGGCATCAAAGTGCAGGGGCAACAAGAAACATGCCTTAAAAGCCTATTACAAGTAGCACCATCTCTCTCCAAAGATTAATTAAATGCATGCAACAGATTAGTACACTACAAATGGAAATGTTACCTTTGATCTGGTTTCCTGTTGACCCCGAAATGGGTAGTGGGTTCAAACTTGCATAAAAAAGTGATTGTGTAGCCATTTTCAGAGAGTTTCTGCAGTCGCAGTCCCGAAAAACTACAAGTGGTGGTGTAATGATGTCGATGAGGCGAGGTGACGTCGTTGACCGCCTAGACCTTTTTGTTGCTGCAATTGCACAATAAACTGACATTAACAACTGATGGTGTGTCGCGTTGTACGTAAAATAGCATGTGGTAGTGGAGAAATTGAATTTAATTATATAATTTAATATTCAGTTGTACAAAACAACTGATGGTATTTATTATTTTATAATAAATTGAATTTATAAATTTAATATTAATTTATAAAATTGTTACAGATTTTTTTTTATTTATAATTAAATTATGTAATTGAAATTCTTTATTATACAACTGAATATCTTATGAGCTGTATATTGATTTTTTAAAATTTTATTTAAATTTTTAATTAAAATTATTTATTATTTTTATTTTGTATAAAAAAGATCAATTCTATTTAATTATTAAATAATTAAAAATTAAAAATTAATTTTTATAATAACTTAAATTATTTTTCTCAATATTACGAGCGTAGAAATGATCTCACTGAACTACAAGTTCATGAGTTGGACCATTTCAACTTGAACTAACTGAAGAAAATATGTTTGAAAAAAATTTACAGGAGACGTGCTTCGATTCGATGGTATAAAGTAATTAAAGTATTATGAGTGCTTTGGCCTTATTTGTTGCCAACTTGACATGCGTACTTTGGATGATTGACCCAAGCTCAAATTAATCCAAAGTCAACGTTGCACAGCTTGAAAATCTGACTGACTCAACTATTAAAAACCAAGACCACTGAATGCCAAACAAGTACTTAAAAATTTCTAAGATTGTGTGGCTTATCTTATCACTCGTAATTTAAGCTTTCTTAATCTTTATACAAGATTTTGACACATATTACGAACATAATTAAATTTATTCGTAATTTTCTTTATTAAAATTAACAAACAAACAAACAAACTGCTATTATTATTATTTTTTCATTTTCTTTAATGGTTTTTTCTTTTCTTCAGTACTCGTTTCAGTCGTCATTTTTCTTCTTTTCTTTTGGACTCTCCTCTAAATTCTTTAAGAAAGGCTGCCAAACCTTTCTTAAAGATTCTCAATACAGTAACATTTTTTGTTTTTTTTTTTTTTAAAGAAAATCACTCTACTCCAAAAAATTGAAAACTTGCAAATCAAATGATAAGAACATCTAAGATGTCAAAAGAAGTATCAAATTTTTAATTAAAATTTTCCGTACTGGTCATTGAAAAATTAAAATCATTTGCACTTTCCATCTCGTTGTTGCTTGTTTGTTCAATGGGAGGGGATAATTCATATTCTTTTTCCTCGTCACCCTCCCTTTCTAGCTATAAAATATTTTCAACCAATTTAGCTAGATTACTTGCATGCAGATTTGCTAGATTGTAGGCCTTTTCACTCTCAAAAGTCAAAAGCACTGCTTGCTATCCTGGTGAAGACGGAGCACAAAGAATATTATGTCAACATGTTTGTTGCAATTTTGGATTAGCTTGGATCTCACCCCCGTTCACACATTGCATACATTCACCTCTAACTTGCTTTATCGATCTTTTATATATATATTGGCTGGGGATTAATTATTTTATATCCAAGGAATCTCTAAGGACTTTTAAGATATAACTACATAATATTCCCACCCTCTCACACATTTCATAAAAAGTAATTCATTTATCTATCATTGAACAAATATTGATAAATTAACGGCATCTTCAAACCGATCTTAAAAATCTTCAAATATCTTTTTTGTGTAAACTTCTTTTAAATAAATCAGCATTTTGATAGATATTTTCGTATTAACCAAGCGAAAACATGATTCATATTCCACTTTTAACTCCTAATATATATATATATATATATATATATATATTATGGTTTAACTTCAAATAAACGTTCAAGCTAGCATTAAAAAATTCGTTAAGTTACATTATATATATCACTAATAATTCATATGTAAGACAAAACCAAGTTGATGCAGTTGTCAACAATAGACCCCCCTTTACCATATCAACAAACATTTCAAAAATACGAATTTGTACATCTTATCATATATGAGTACTAATTGATTCATTCCCATTTGCATTGAACCCTATGTGTGTGCCTAAAATCACACCTTAATACCAAACTACCATCCATTCTCCTTAACACAAAACTCTCAACCAAGACAAAACAACCAAATCTTTGCCACCCATTTTCACTTGCAATTTCTTCAACTCTCTCAACTCTCAATTCCTTTTCTCTCCCACCAACCCACCCTCCTTCCTCTTGCACCCACCTCATCTTCTCAACAATAGCCAAACTCAACCCCACAACAACACCACCACCACCACCACCCCACCTTCTCCTTCTACAGTTCCTATCACGAACCCTAAAACCCACAAACCCTAAATGCCTAACCCTGTCATCCCTCTCACCTTGCATGCCATAAACATAATTCACTTCCCTTTGTACATTCACATTCACATGCACTACATTAGCATCATCCTCTCCGTTGTTCACGGATGAAGATATTTTCTCCCACCATTGCTCGAGGGTCATCTTATAAAACACTGACTTTCTCATTTGGTGTCTGAGTCTTGATTCTTCTCTAACAAAAACAAATAGGCAGTACCATTTCCCTACAATGCTGACACTCGAACGCTTGTTGGTGATAGGGAAGTTTAAGCTTGGGAGTTGTGCTCGAAGAGAGAGATCGAGGCCTAGGGCTTCGCTGAGTTTATTATTATTACATCGGGGTAGCAATGATCTCGATGAGGAGGAGGAGCTGCGAAGCTCCCAGCCTTTCTTGCGGAGAAACTTTGGAGGAAGACCGTCGGTGGTGGCTGCTGACGTGGCGAAGAACGAGTGTCGATGGTAGCGGTGAATCTTGAACTGCTGATATATGTTTCTGTAATCATATGGCTTTGGTTTCATGTCGTTTATTACATTGCTGAAGCAACACATGCCCATCTCGGTCTCCCTTGAACTTTTGCAAGCCCGCCTTCAAAAAAGAGGGAAAATAACTTTTATTCTGTAAAACGTTGCTCAAAAACTAATAGCAAACAAGTGGTGTTTGTTTTTGAAAATGAGAATAATATTTGGTTTTCTAACTCAAAAACGTGTTGAAAAGCGGGATGTTATAATAAAGTAAAAAATTGTAAAAATCATGTTTTGGTATATTTAATTTTCCTTCACAAGCAGTAAAAAATACTGTTTACATTTCTATCATCTCGCTTAATAAAGGTGGTGTCAAGATGGTATCAAAAATAGTGTTTGTAAAATAATACTAAATATCCCATAAAAATTGAGAAAATATATTTGTTGTATACAATTTTTTTAGTTGAATTTTGTTGTCATGTGTATATTTCAACCAATTATAAAAAATAAATTCAGCTGGTAAGAATCAAACAAAAATAAATTTGTATATTAAAAATATGATAGACTATCACTTAAAATGTTTCTTGTTTACAGATTTATGGTTAATGTAAATATTAAGAACGAGGACATACCCTTTGTATTTGCCTTTAGCTCTAATAACATAGTACCGATTGGATGACAACGGTTGATCGAGAACTGGGATGAACCAAACTTTAGTAACACTAGTTTCTTGATAATCATTTGAATGAACCACTGTCAGTATCTTGTCTTGAGGAAATGGCAATCTTTTTACTCTCGTAAGTTTACACGCTCCCCAGCAAAATGTATCTTCTGCTTCTGCTTCTTCATCTGTAATCAATAAAATACCCGAGTATGGACCCTCCTGTGGTGGTAGCTCTGCTGAAAGAGTGCTGGGAGAATTTCTGTACATGGAAAGAGGCCTTGTAACATACATGGCTTAAAGCTTAATTAACATGGACCCTCGTGTGTGTGTGTGTGTTTGTGCAGGGGAGAAGATGAGGAGACGCGGTGTGTTTATGTGATGATTTGCTTAAGAATTAAGAAATGGGAATTGGGTTTGGCTTTTAGATAATGATCAACTTTATGTGAATGATTGCCCCTTTAATGCAGAGATGGGGCCTGGAGCTTTAAGGTTTTTAGAAGTGGATGAAGATATAAAACCAAGAACTAGAGATCTAAAGTGTACTTTATTGCTTTACTCTTCTTGGAAAATGATACTAGTACCGAGTCGAATTCCGAGTCAAGCCCCACCTTAAAACGCACCGTTTGCATTTTTTTTTTTTTTTTAACCTTCACCGATCGATCCTTCTTCTTCTTTGCTTTTTTCCTAGTGATTGTCTAATACATTAACCACGTAAAAGGGAACATATAGCATATTCCTCCTTCCAAGGGCTAAAATTTGACACTCCCAAAAAAAAAAAAAAGTAAATTTGTTTTTATGTCAAAACAAGGTTACCAAAATTTTGGTGATTAGAAATTTTAAGATCAGAGCTATATTCAATTTAGAATTATCTTATATTCTTATTCAAGAAACCACACATTGATACAGAGTATCCGAACTTCTGAGGAAAAAAGTTTAGGCTTTTTGTTTAATGCACTTCTTTATAATTCCCATCATCTCTCCTCCAGGAAAACGCCCAAGACACCCCCTTGCTGCTGCAACCTCGTTGAACTCACAGACTGAATCACCACTGAATGCTTGAAGCTGTTTACTTCTCTCTTTTTCAATCTTTATAGCTTCTGTTAGGTCTTCACCAGCCTTAAAAGAGGGTAGAGGAAATGGATCAAGGGGAATTTCCATTACAGCAGATTCCCCACCCACTGCACCGACAAATTCCTTTAGCTGGCACATTGCTAGTGGAACTGGTTCAAAGCTGTGATCTCCATATTCAACTGGAGTCGAGTGGTCTCCCGTGACACAAAGGAAGTATTGGAACTTCCCAGATTTCTCTGCCTCCCAGAGGAGTCTTGCTAGCTGGCCTATTGCTCGATCTACAGCTTCCAGAGCTTTAACTTTGAAAATGCTAGCCTTATCATGGCCAGCATCATCTACTGCCTGCAATATCAAATATCAAGGTTCCATTATCATCATAATTCAGAAAGCCGTTGACCCAAGATCATAGCTGTCAGAAGGCTTAGACCTTAATGTGAAGAAAACCAAAATCATAGCCATCCGATCTGCCTGGTTTATGCTCCTCCTCCCCTGGTACAAATACATTTGGGCAAGATTGCAAAGGAGCTGATAGTGCCTTAGCTATGGCAGTTGCTTTGGAAGTTAAAATTGTTCGATAGTCTCCAGTAGCCCCAGGAGCTTCCAGGATATCAATATCAAGTGATAGGCCCAAACCAGCTATAATCTTAGTAGGAGCTACCATGCATGGCCATAATCCATGTTCCTTTTCAAATGAAGGTACCTGCAATATGCGATTTAGGAAAAAAATCATATAACTAAGAATTCTTCATAGATATAAGTTAATAAATGCTCCAATTGGAAAATTTACATCTAGGAAGATAATGCCACTTTCTATCAAAAGGGAAGAAAAAGAAGAAGAGAAGGAAGAGTAATTTCAAGAACTATGACAGTGAAATCATACTACCAGACAGTGCATCCAATGATTGAGACATTAATGTTCTGTTTGTCTAAGCAATGCCAGCCGCAATAAAGATGGACAAACAGAAAAGCCAAGGATTACAACACACCTCTATTCGAATACCACAGCCTCGCAAAAGGACAAAATTGGCGATGTTCTTCCCTTCTGCTGCCCGTTTTGCATTTAAGGGGTGAGAAACCAGAATTTTTGATATCTCCCTGGATAACTCATTAACAACTGCTGCTGTGTGCTTTGCTTCATCAGTATCATCCAGTGCCTGAGCTTGCAGTAGCAAGCGGTTGTCCTTCAATGGATCAGTCCCTGATATATTGCCACTTAATTTCGGTCCCTTTACAACCACCCCACACCTGTGTTCCGTTGCATACCTGTGGTAGAAGATTGTTTGTTAAGCTTGTCCATGTCTAATTTCCAAAATGTCCAAGCAGGTCCAAGCCGGAAACTAATCTGTTTATTGTAACTTTGATGAATGAGTTCTATACAACCTGATTGATGGGAACAAATTTGCATTCATACAAACAAAGGTACCAAAATCTTTTTTTTTGGAGAGCATCATTGAATGATAAGCGTTAATGTTTTTTTTTTTTGGAGATAATCATTGAATCATAAGACGTGACCAACACATAATTTTAGAGTTTAAAGTTCAGAATACATATTACATTTTTTCGTATTTAACAAGAAATAGTTGAGTGTGATATAGATGTTCAGCGAAGATTAAACACTGCACCTGACTCTAACTTCATACTGCGGAAAAGATGGGAGCTTCAATCTATCCAATGCTGCACATAATATGGGTCCTTCCTCTTCGAAATGCCTGTCAGCCCTCCTACTAGTAACTATTCCAGTTTTCTCATCCAAGGTTGCAAAATTTGACTGAAGACCAAACATAGGTAATTAGTTATGAGATGTAACCACCAATGTAAAACATATTAACCAAATATTTAAGTGATCATAATGATAAAATATAAATCACAGAAACTACAAGAAGAAGATACTGATTAGCCATGTGAGATCAATAACAGCAATAAGATTGTAAAAGAACATGAAACACGAAAATAAACCCACCTTGAAAGCAATATCACCAGGTGACATGGCCAATCCAGCACCCATGGACTCAAAAGCACCACGTCCTCGGTAGTAAACTCGTGGGTTGTAACCCAATAAAGAAAGATGAGCTGTGTCACTTCCGCAACCCAAACCTACTTCAACAGGATCCATGAGACCGTTCACTCCAGCAGACGCAATGGCATCCAGATTGGGCACATAAGAAGCCTGCAAAGGAGTCTTGAACCCAAATCTTGGTAGTGACACATCTCCTAACCCATCAATCAGCACAAATGCTACTCTCCTCTTGGGCTGATGGGGACTACCCATGCTTCTATATTCTATCTACCTTCACGGTACGGTTGAAATTGAACACAGAAATGAACTTGTCAAAGCTGTTTGCCTCCTTATGATGATAGACTGTCAAAGCTGTTTAATACCACAGCAAAGAGAAATTTCAGCCAGTGACCATGTAAATTGCTTTTTTTCGTACATTCTACAAAATGACAATAAAATTTGGAGCATCATAATTGTGTCAATAACTGCTCTTAGTAGTCAACTAAGTCCAAGTTAGAGACACAGGCACCAAGAACAATATATGCATTAAAATGCAGACACCAATCAGAATAAAAGCTCTGAAAATCTGGCCAACAAAGAAATCCAATGGAAACAAGTAAAGCACCAAAGATAGCAGCAGTCCAGCAGATTACAAGCTTTAAATAAATATTCAGCAAAGTGAAACGAAATTGGCAATCCACTTGCATCCAGCTAGAAAACAACAGGACACAAAAGAAAACATTTTTCTTCATATTCATATCAGATTCCAAACGGGGTTCCTCTCATTCTCAGCTAAATTAATGAAACAAACAACCAAAAGCTAAGGAATCAAACAACTGCAGCAGTATTAACTGAACAGTTTAGTTCCAAGCTAAGAAAATGGAACAAATCAAGTTAATCCCAGCCCATTAACAGGTGCATGCAAACAAATAAAGTTTCCCAAAAAAAAAAAAAAATAGTTAAAGAACTGAATTCTTACCTTAAAAAGATGGGAAAAAAATCAATTTTGATATTTCAGAGATTGTTTAACCTCGTCCTGGTTCCTGGGAATTGATTAACTTCGGGGAAACGAATTATTAAAGCACATTGTTATCAATTTGGTTTCTGTATCTCGCGTGAAGAAGACAAAGGTGGTTCGAACTTTTATGCAGATAAAAAGATGTGTTTTCCGGTTTTTCGGATAAAAAATTTAACGAATTTAATAGGTAAATGGATTAATAACATTAGGATCCCTATTGTTTACATTTTCTCAAATAATAGCATAGTATATCTATTTGTATCAAATAGGTTACTGATCTCCCAAATCAAATGTCTAAAGTACGCTTCAGAATCAGAACTGTCCTGCATACATTTGGATTGTGATGATTAAATTGTTAAAATTCAAGATTATAGTAGTTTTACCACTACAGTAGGGTTTTCCAGTTTTGGGACTTACTTTAATAAAAGTATCAATATCTAATTAATTGAGAAATCAGTAAAAAGTTAGGGATCTACATGTGATTATCCTAAAAGCAACTGGATTTAAATATTTATTTGATCTGTATGAAATATTTTATAGAAATAAATAAAATGCTAATGATGCTATTTATGTTTTCTATTTATGTTTTATACCTAATTTAAATTTTCAATTAAAAATGTAATCTAAATGAATAATAATAATAATAAATTGTACTAAGCACTTACTGTTATGTGGACTCGAGATTTCGCAACGACTTGTCACCATTACCCGCCATGTGTTCCCGTACTTTTTGGACGGCAAGGTAAAACATTTTAGCTAGATTTTAAACAAAATCTTAATCAATCAAGCAAACGCCAATTCTGATTCTTTATGCTGAAACCTTGAAGAAGAAACAAAGTGCACAACACAACAATTCAAATATGATGAAGAGGATTCTAATGCCACGTTTGCTCCATTCACAATCCTCCACTGCTAGACTCTTGTAAGTGCTTCTGTTAACTACATTTGGTATTTTGTGGAATTAGCCAAGTTTCGGTGACCCACATTTGTTGTTCTGATGAGATTATGCGTCTTATGTTGTGTCTCTGATGGTCTTCTCATCTGGCTTTTGATTTATTTCCATTTTTTGTTGGATTTAACTGTTATTTGTTGGTGAAAATGTTCCCTTTAGGAATTTCGAATCTATTGTCGTTTGGTATAATTAAAAACTAATTATCTGTTAGCCCTATCAGTGGAATATAAAAGGGATCATTTATCTATCTTTATTTTATTTGATATGGGTTTTTTCCCATCTTTGATGAGATCCTGGACTCTTGTGCTACAAAAGGCTTTCTATTTTGGCATTTTCAGTATCTGCAGATGTGTATCTTTGCCCTAATATGTCATTGTTTCTCATATTGCTGAGGCAGTACAATTGCTGTGTCCGGTAATGGGAGATCATTATCAACTGGTTCAAATAGGGTAGATGATCCCTTAAAATCTGAGGGAGCTGAGACTCCAAATGTCAAGCCTCCTTCTAATGAGAAGGTAGTTTTGTTGTACTGATGAAGGGCTTCCTTGAATTCAGTTTCTCCATAGAGTCAGATTCTTCTTCTGCTGACCTTACATGCATTTTCGTTTAGGTACTTGTTTTAGGTGGAAATGGGTTTGTTGGTTCACATATCTGTAGAAAAGCTCTAGAACGTGGTTTGACTGTATCTAGCCTTAGCAGGTATCGTATTCTATTTACTTGTGATCAAATAAGCATCACATGGAACATTTAGTACCTTTTTGCTTACTTAGTTATCAAGTTATCATATATTTATGCTTAGATACTGAACTATTTCTTACTAGGTCTGGGAGGTCATCTCTTAAGGATTCTTGGGCTGAAAGAGTGATCTGGCATCAAGGTTCACTAAGATTCAGAATTTCAGATGCATATTTATTGCAAATAGTTTATTAAATGCAATACTGCCTTTCTTTTTGAACAGGAGATCTGCTTTCACCTGATTCATTAAAAGATGCACTGATTGGAGTGAACTCTGTGGTATGATATCTTTATTTAATAGTTCTGTTACAATAGGTCATTATAAGCCTATAACCACAGAACAAAATCCAGGAGAAGAATGAAGGGTAGACATTTTATGAGATTATTCATACTATCACCACAGTGAAGATCAGATCGGTGCTTCTTTAGTTTTTTGGCAAAGCACAATAGGTCAAATGGTAATAGTCCCTAGTTTGTTTTCAACAGAATATTCCTGTCTCCGTTCAATCATTTGGCATGCTCTGATTGGTAGTTAGTTGGAAATTTTAGAATATAAAGGCACAATTCTGAAGAAGGCATATCACAGTTGGACAATATCTTTTGGAGGACTGTAGGGTTCAATGGGTCTTCTTTTCCTTCTTATTGTGTTACGAAATTAATTTCTAATTTGCTTATTAACTGCCATCAGTCTTCTTTATATTAGTGCAACAGGATTCTGATATTTTGACAAACATCTGAAAACTCCCTCCCTCTTCTCCTATGTTTAACATACTGAAATCTCTGTGTTGATGAATTCTTGATATGTAACTGGATGCTTTGCTATGATTTGAAACTTATAGATCTCATGTGTTGGAGGTTTTGGCTCAAATTCACATATGTACAAAATTAATGGGACCGCCAACATAAACGCTGTTAAAGCTGCTAAAGAGCAAGGTATTCCAAAGTTCTTTGAGCAACTGCTTCGACTTTCTTAGCATTGCCTTTTCCCTTTTCTATCATTCTAGAATAATTTTTTATTTGAAGTTTTGTATTGCAATGTCACCATGTGCTGAGAGTGACATGAAATACTTTCTTGCGCATCATTGTCTGCAGGTGTAAAAAGGTTTGTGTATGTCTCTGCTGCTGACTTTGGTTTGGTAAATTATTTACTAAGAGGATATTACGAGGGAAAGGTACTTTCTTGCTCAATGATGTTTAGTCACAAATTGAATATATGTAAAACACTAAATGTTCTGAGAGTTGAAACAATGTAGTTTCTGTCGCTGCTTCTATGGAACCAACCAAGATTCAAAATTGCAAATCTTTTTCTTTATCACAGCTAGGCATTTTCAGTTGGTGTTGCACTTTAATTTGTCATTTATCTGCTATGCTTAGAGAATTCTTTTTCCCCTTTAATCCTTTTTGTGATGATTGTTTCTGTCCATATATTCTGATGCAGAGAGCCACTGAAAAAGAGTTAATGACAGAACTGCCACATGGAGGTCAAGTCTCATTTCTTGCTCAGAATCTAGACTTTTGCCTTGCTGCTTGGTGTTTTTTTAAAGTTAAGATCATGAGTAATTAGAGGTCCTTTTGGATTATTTATTCAATAGCATGAGTACATCAATGAAATGATTTCTCATGGCCAGAGCAACTTAATGCTGAGAGGGAATGCTTTTGTTCATTTTGCATAGGTGTGATCTTGAGGCCTGGCTTTATACATGGAACTCGTCAGGTTGGAAGCATAAAGTTACCTCTAAGTGTCATTGGCGCTCCATTAGAGATGGTAAATTTGGCATCTGTGTCTTCCCTGAACAGATTCTTATCGTTACCCAACAGTTCACTCAATTTTGTCTCTCTGTTTCTAGAGAGCAGAACCTATGTATGGTGCACACATCGAAATAGATAGTCATTGTTGATGCCTTCCATATATTTGCTGTTTCATAAAACTCACAGATGCTCGGCCATCCATGGCCCTTGAAATTATAGAACCAAGGAAATTTCCTAGCCATCTGAATGTCTGATCCAGGGAAAACGGGATAAAATGTGGTGTATCAACAAACAATCCTTTTAAATATTTTCTTGGCATATCTTTCTTATTCTTTTTGCAATGTTGCATATTGTTCATATATTCTGAAAATCAATCAGAATGACTCGGTTATGTTGCTAATGACAGATTTCATGTGGGTCTGGTGGAGGGCTATGTTATTTAATTTTTATTTTTCCCTTTTCTTTAATTAAATTCATGTTTAATGCAGATACTGAAACATGCACAAATGCTGACGGCAATTCCCCTTATTGGTCCGCTGTTAATACCTCCAGTTCATGTGACTTCAGTGGCAGAGGTTGCTGTGAGTGCTGCAACAGATCTAACATTCCCCCACGGCATCATTGATGTATACAGTATACTACAGCATAGCCAACAAAAGTCAGCATAGACTTGTGTTGAGTTCTTCCCTGTTTTGTCATTTAATTTTTCTCAGTTACATGGGTCAGGTGCAGCCAATTTTATAACATGATGTTAGTACATTTTTTAAGATCTTTTTTCTCTCCCAAATCAAAATTGATTTGTTTGTTGGTAATTTTTACACCATACAGATTCAATAAATCGTACCAGTTCAATGACAAAATGCAGTTCTGTTTATCACTATTTCTTGCTTTAAACTCTCAGTTCATTATATTAAAGCAAGAAAATTACTTACAATTTAAAAATGATTGCAAATTGATAATTTCGCTCAAACTCTATTCAGAAGAGATTATGAAAAAAACATCAAATATATCTGTGAATAATTTGGTCACTGTTGCTGATAAATATTATCACAATAGGTACAGCACTCTCTGTTGAATTGTTTCTCTCTTGTTTATGATGGAACATCTGAAATATATATGCCTAGCATTGTGCACAACTTTTAGAGGCTTTTTTTGTCCCCAATTTAAAACTGTCATTAGCTAACAACTGAAGAATCCAACTTTTTTTTCGTCAGTTTTAGATTTTACCACCCTTATTTTCCTCAGTTTCTATATGCAACCATCTGTCTTTGTTTTTTTTTTTTTTGGGGAATTTAACAGTCTGATTAGGAAATATCATCGATGGTCAATCTTATTTAGTGGCAATTACAAATAAAACTTGGAAAAACAAGTGGAAGATTGGAGAATTTAGTGGTACCTTATAAATAAAGATCTCTATGTATAGAGCTCAAAGTACCATAAAACAAAGAGACAAAAGGACACAACAACAAAATGTGCCTTGAGGGGGAAAAATAAACAAAGCAAACTGACTCAACATCAAAATCTTAATGTTGATTTGGGAAAACAAAAGCAAAAAGAGAACAAGTGGAATGGCAGCTATTAGCTTCAGCTTCATTTGTTGGCTCCCACAGTGCTCTTCACAGCATCAGCAGCACTCTGAGCTTGAGCCTTCACCTGCTGTCCAGCCTGCGGACATCAATTACTAATTTAGAATTCTCATATTCTCATATATTTGTAAATGATATTATTTTTTTTAAGTGTTTTATCAACCTGGTTGCACGAATCCTGGGCAGAGTGGACAGCATTGCTAGCCTTATCCATCATCTGGCTGCCCTTTTCCTGAAACATACGAACACATCACCATCAACAGGTGAAATATTAAATTGGTTCATGCAATGTAACAGCATGTAATTAATTAGACAAGCATAATGTATCAGTACGACTCACCTGTGTTTGGCCCTTGGTCTGGCCAGCCTGGAAACTTGTATTCTGGGAGTCCATCTGCAGTTCTCTCAATTTGGTTAAGCAACTAATTAAACTCAAATGCTAATTAATCAGCTTTGGTGGCTAAGGTTCCAGGATTTGCAAGTATTTATAGTGTGTTAATGGGGCATATATGTGATGCCATGTGTAGCAACAAATAGTGGAAGTTGGAGAAATTTTAGGCTTTGATCCTTGGGACTAGGTAATTCTGTTGATGAAATAAAATCCGACGCTTGATTCAAAGTTGGTTGACATTTTTGAGAATAAAGGTTCTGTTCCTTGATTATAGAAATAGAGACATGATCCAATTGATGCCAAACCTAGTACATTTTTAATCATAACATAATTGAAACATCATGAATACAAACTATACAAGACTATGATGTATGAGCATGATTTTAAGCATAACGCTTTAAGTTATCATGAACATGAAGGGTACAAAAAATAAAAATTGTTGACATACTGTATAAGGATTTTGAATGAACACAATTAACACACAAAGTCTGAAAAATCTGCAATTAAAATGAATGATGGATGAATAGCCATTATTAAATGCTTGCTTATTATTAGATTGTTTGAAATCAATGACTCAAATTTTAAGTTAAAATAATCACACCCAAATGATATATACTCCTAAGACATAATTTTGGAAAAATCTCTCCCCAGCCGTTTATTTATTTATTTATTTTTTAATATCATAGTACATTTTATACGTGTTTATAATAACAGAATCTATACTTTGCCTAAGTAATTAGGAGTGGACTAAAGTCCAAATCAAATTTTTTAAGTCTTCTTATACTTCCCAAGATTTAAATTGAAGCGACCAATCTTATAAGAATTACTTTAAAACCTTCGGCCAAACTTCCGGAACAAGAATAATAATAATAATTTTGGCCATTATTAAGCAATGTTGTACTTGCGCAGCAAGAAGTCTGGAGATTTGTTACAACCATTTCAAGTCTTGAACCATTAACGAGTCAAAGCATTTAAAACAAAATGTTTTTATCGGAGATGAATTATATTCTAATAAGTAATGCTACGTATCTCAAATTTTTTTATTTTAAATAATATGACATTCATCAATTGGTTGATAATATAATATAATTAATTTATTTTAATTTTATTAACTAATTGATAAATATCATATCATTAAAAATAATTATTTAAATAAAAAATTTAAAATGTGTAGCATTATTATTTACTTATTTTCTCTACCCAAATAATTGTGTCATTCGTAATTTGGATGTTTGGACTCATAGTGACTAATAGATTTGATATGTATGTGTTTGATCGATGAAATATACAATGAATATAAATAAATTAAGAGACTCCAAAATGGTTTTTTTCTTTTTTTCTTTTTTTGGGGTGTAAAATAAACTCCATATAATTTTAATAAAGATTTAAAATGAAAATTTTGTTTTGGGATCGACGGTAGGGTAGCTGAAAATTACTGATCGAAACAGTAATTTTGGCTTTATTGTTCAAGACTAATGTACGTTACGGACCGTTTTGATTATGATGGCATGTCTAATTGTTTCCAATGTCGGCGATGTTACCCGAAGCCCTTTTTCAACTTTTAACCTTTTTTTTTTCTTATACTTATCATTTTATTATTTTTTTTAATTTGAGTTTTTTTTTAAGTTATATTTATTATAATTTATTTAAAAATTAGGTTTTTTTATTGTAAAACACAACAAAAAGATGAGATCAAGTGAGTTAATGGATAAATTTTACCTAATTGAAAACTAACTGTGATCAATAAAATAATGGGCACATGTTGAACCAACTAACTCGTATAATATATGTTCCAACTTTGCTACTTACTATCACTTAAATTCATATGTTTGAGGGCATGAAGTAAATCAAATTACACTTGAGATAAAAGACAATCGAACGAAAGATTATTAGGATTAATTTATTTTTATTTATCCGAACGTCTACTATACTTATACGTAATTAAAAAAAATTGTGTTTGCTCAATAATTTTTTATAATTAAAAAAAAATTAAACATTTACAATATTTTTGTAAAAATTCGAACTGCTTACCGCAATGGAGGTGGTTCTTTAGCGGAGCGGTTGACAATAATAAATTAAAAATAAGAAAAAATCACAACTTCTAATCAAGGGATATTATAACTAAGTTCACAAGGATAACTTCATCGGCTTATCAAGAGTTGAAGACATTTCAAAATAGTTTACAGAATTAAGAACCTAAATAATGGGTGGAATTTAAGGTGGCAGATGGCCCCACATGCGGAGGCTGGCGCCGTCCTTGCGACTAGGGTCACTTTGTGTTGTACCGCTGTCGACTGTCGTTGTACTGTCACTGAGCATCATCAATGCGTGGATTGTTGATTGTTGCAACTAATACTTTGGTGGTCCAAAGCTTTGCATTTAGGGGCATTGCTACCAAAAGTACGACACTTTACAGAATTAATTGGGAAATCTCTATTAGACGTCAGTGAATGAACGATGCAGAGAAAAAGCATAGATGAAAATTTAACAATTTTATTTTTTTATTTTTGGTTAAATTCTTTTATTTTCTTAGTGTCATTGTTATTACTAGTTAAAATTATTTGGATCAAACCTTTTCTCTGGGATTTAATGATATATTTTGTTTGGGATTTATAAAAAAAAAAAAAAAGAATTTAACTATTACAAATATTGAACTAGTACTGATTAATTATTCAGCAAAAGGAAGGTCACTCTCTTCTTATAACAAAATTCCAAATAACATACTGATTGCAAAGAAAGAATGAAGAATGAAACATAACTACAAAAGTTAACCAGCACTTCATCAGCCCCGAAAACTAAAATAAAAATTAAAAAAAAAAAAGGTCCGAATTGAAAAGCAATTAAGATCAAGAATTATTTTTGAGAAGAGCTCGCATGCATGCAGGCGCTTCACTTGTTCATTCCAACAGTGTTCTTCACAGAATCAGCAGCTCCTTGAGCTTTGGCCTTCATTTGGTTTCCAGCCTGCATCAAAATTATACATATTCATTAATTAAACTAACAGATCAATTAAAATGATCATATAATTATATCTGATTAATTTAATTAGCAATAATATTTATAATTTGCCTCTTGAACTGATTCCTTTGCAGATTGTGCAGCATTGCTGACCTTGTCCATCATCTGGTTGCCCTTTTCCTGAAAAGATAAAAAACGGCAGTGTGCATACATATTAATTATTTTACTCAATCAACGAAAACTATTCTGAAATCTGGACGTTCACATTCTCACCTGAGCTTGCCCCGTAGCTTGGCCAGCTTGGTAGCTTGTGTTCTCTGATGAATTCATCTTTAGTATATTTTTCTTTTTCTTGAGAAACAAACACACACACTAGAAAATGAGAATGAAAATCGAAATGCTCTACTTAGTTTGGTGAGTTATGTCCCATGATTGTGGCTGAAATTTATAGTATGTCGGCACAATTCCTTTACGTGACAATTGGCACCAAAGTGGTTGCGGTTTGAGGATTTTAGCCTTTGGACCAGGGATCGATGCTGTGGAAATTGTCAACAATTATATACATATTAAGATTTTATTTAGCCTTCAAATTTCGAAGGTACGTCTCGAAATTATAACATTAGCACATTCTACGTTATTTATTTGATTAAATGCACACTTCATTATAATCACGTAATTAAAGCTTTATGCACACTTCATTATAATCACGTAATTAAAGCTTTGTGTTGTTTGATCTGTACACGATCGACAAATATGTTTTCACGAATTTGCTAGAGATTTATAAAACAAATGCTATGTTTAGTATTAAGGTGTTAAAACTTAAAAGTTAGAATTATTATGGAACAAAAATTATAATTATGAAAAAAAAGTTTAATAGTATGTAGTAAGTGTGATTTTTAAATAATAATTTTAAAAATAATAATAAAGATATTATAAAATTTTCATTATACAAATAGTGAATCAAATTATGATAACTTTCAAACCATAACAGTTATGATTTATCTTAGTGTTTTAGGTTAAAGATATGGTAAATACGGCTATCCAATCTCAATATCAAACACAGTCTATGACATTCAATCACTCAAACGTTTCAAACCATACAGAATAGTTTTATCAAGAAATTATGAATGAAAAAAGGAAGCACCAAAATGTAGTGCTGATCCTTGTGCAGCTTATTAGAACATGGAATATTTTACAAACCTATCAGTTGTGCACATTAAATCGTCTCTTGATTGATTTTCAATTATTTTAAATAAATAAATAAATAATTGTGGCTACATTGAAAGCATTTTCGAAATTGTTTCTCATTTTAGAAAAACAACGTATGAGCGAGCACATTCTTGCTAATTTCAGGTTTAGGAAACTAAACTGCCGGGCACTACCTACCAAACACGTTTTCCATTTTAATGAAGATCATCATTTTAAAAATATCATCACAAGATTCACTCACATATAGATTAGTTAATTGGGTCACAAAAAATACGTTTTAATTAGTTAAACTAATCGAATCAATTTCTTAATATACAGATTTAATCAAATCCGCAAATTAAAATTATTGGCTTTTTTATGTAGCGATTGATTTTGATGATTGAATTTCAATTTTTACTCGTACAGAATTAGAATGTGACGATTACCATAAGTTATTATTTGTTAAAGTAATTATTGACAGTTTTATTACATTGCTTGACATAGTAAGGAATCTTGCTCACATTAAGAAATATAATCTACCAAAAAGTGAAGGTATAACAGCTTTCAATAATTATTACATCATTATTTTTTATTTCATTATTGATACAAAAGTTTATAGTTTCTACTTATGAGTGACGACTAACAAGTGAAATGATAAACATGCATACAAAATATAGCCTAATACATAATTGATCTAGTTGTTAAATACTATTTTCCATCAATGATAGAACAAAAAATCTGGTATCCACAGACCATAATATAGAAGCCATAAACTTGAGAAATCTAGAACATATCTACAACAACAACAAAAAAAAAAAGAAATTGTAAAATTGAGAAGGCTAATATAATGTTGGGGACCAAATGAAGAAAATCATATAATTTTTAGTAGTCTCAAAGGAAAATATGCAAAAATGAGGGGCCGATATATAAGGTACAACCGTACAAGTGCAACATCAATTGAGTCCTTAAATTATTATTATTATTTTCAGGTTGGGGCGCCCCAACCAGACAATTTTGAGCAATGCTCAATAGTTCTCCCCATTATGCTAATTTAAACTTCATATAGACACCATGGATTGATGGTGACTCAGAAGATTGTACGCAAAAATAATAATAAGTTATATATATAGAAACTCAATATCATGTTACTTATAAAAGAATGTAACGGTCATGCTATTAAGTAGTTAGATTACAAAATGTAAATACAGTAGGATAGTTCAAAATGACAATTTTGTCACCCACATTTTTATTAGACTTCCCAAAAACCCAAACTAGCAACAATCAAATCAGCTGACTCAGATCCATGTCACCACCCACCAAACTATCCGGTGTCTTAAATTTTCTCCAGATCAGAGAGTTATTTCAAATTCTCCGTTTGAAAATAAATTTGACAAAAACAACTAATTATATAATTTTTTTAAAGAAAATTGAGAAAAAAAAAACAACAAATAGAAGTTAATATACAGACAAATATGAGTCATCCGATGAAGATGAACGTTACTTGATCAGTGTTTATCTAGAACAAGTAAACACCTCGGTTCTTATCCAACGGGCCACATGAAAGTTTGCATAAATCTCTCAACTAATGACTAAATCTTACATTATTTTGATAAATTTCATTTTAATTTCAGGGCCAGCTTGTAGTTTTAAAAGGAAGGCACGCCGAACGCCAAAGTCACTTTACCGTTTTACCCTCGGAAAAGTACTCTAAAATCTCTTATATAACCCCTCATAACTCACAAGCCACACCACAATTCAAGCTTTGCCATTGGTATTATAGAAAAGAAAATAGTAGCAGCAACAACACCAAAGGGCGAAAAACAAAAAAAAAAAAAAGACCATCATATTCTTCTCTCATAGTCATATGGCCATTCGTTTCCAAGCACCAAAGCTTCTGAAAAACCTCCGTTACTCCGCAAGAGCTCTTAACTCTGCTTCCACCACCTCAATCTCCGCCGTTTCGCCGTTGAATTTCGACGAAAAGCCTGAACCCACCATCGAGAAACCGGCTGTCAACCGGCTTAGCCCGTCGGTTCTTGATATTAATGATCACGAAAAGCTGTTTTCTCTGCTTTCGACAACTAAGCTTATCCGTGCTGCTGTGAACCTGCACCTGGCGGCTGTTGAGCCGCTGGTTGATTTTGGCATCTGGGTTATGAACTCCAGGTTGATGGATATTGACTTGGCACGTGAAGTTGTGATGGGTACCGTTAGACACAGTTTTTACGAACATTTTTGTGCAGGTGAAAGCACTTCTGAGGCTACAGATTGCATCAGGAAAGTTAATGACGCTGGTTTAAGGGGCATGCTGGTGTATGCTGTTGAGCATACTGATGATGCCTCTGAGTGTGAGCAGAATTTGCAGGGATTTCTTCAAACTGCTCAAGCCGCCAAGTCTCTGCCTCCAGAGTCTGTAAGTTTTTAATTCTTTCGTTACATACGCATTACACCTTTAACGTTCTTTGTTTCTTTAACTAATATCTTGAAATCTTTTACTGCCTCGTTAACCATGTTCCTTAGGAAAAATACTTAACAATTCATATCCTTTCTTCCTTTCTTTAATATAAAATTTAGCGGCTGCAGTAACTGCCACGCTGAAAAGGTAAGAAACAAAGGATGAATCAAAACGCAACTAGCTAGTCTAGTGGCACATTGCTTAAAAGTTCTGCATGCTTTGTTGACACTTGATGGTCCTACAAATTAACAGCCGGGTTTGAATTTAATATTAAAAAAGCAATTTTACTTTTAAGCAATCACAATCCAACTTGAATATTCTCAAATAGGAAAAAGAAAAATTATTGTGAAAATTCAAAGAATCAAAGATTCCCCCCATGCGCTTAGGAAAAGGGGAAATTTCTCAGCACATCAAGTTTGAGTTTATTTACAGAGGGGGAACCGAGGAGAGAGACTGAGCCTGACACGCCTGTGTAACTCATTTCCAACTCATAATTAATAAAAATCAAAGAAAAAGTCCAAACCTTGCAGTTATTGCAAGCTGTGAATTTATTGTCATTTAGCGCCACTGATGTGTCAATTGCATGGCAGAAAGCGACGTTTCTAATTTTTTTATTTCTTTTGCATCATCAGGCTAGTTTTGTGATAGCGAAACTCTCAGCAATTTGTCCCATGAGCTTACTCCAGAGAGTGAGTGATTTGCTTAGATGGCAACAAAGAGACCCTTCATTTAACCTCCCATGGAAACTCGACAGCTTCCCAATTTTCTCAGATTGCAGCCCTTTATACCACACATCGCAAAAACCTGAACCACTGACATTACAAGAAGAACATCAGCTCCAATCAGCCCAACAAAGGCTACAAAGGTTGTGCCAAGAATGCTTAGAGGCCAATGTGCCACTGACAGTTGATGCAGAGGACACATTTGTGCAGCCTGCTATTGATTACATGACGTATAATGCAGCAATCTCGAACAACAAATCCGGTCAGCCGATCGTGTACAATACAATGCAGGCTTACTTGAAGGATTCCAGGGAAAGACTGTTTCTCGCAACAAAAGCTGCTGAGAAAATGGGAGTGCCTATGGGGTTTAAGCTTGTTAGGGGAGCTTACATGTCTAGTGAAAGTAAACTTGCTGCGTCTTTGGGATTTGACTCTCCTATTCACAGTAGCATTCAAGAGACTCATGCCTGTTACAATGAGTGTGCTTCTTATCTGCTGGAGAAGATTGCCGATGGCTCTGGTGCGGTTATTCTTGCTACCCATAATGTTGAATCAGGTAAAATAAAAAAATTTTACTCGAGCACTTATTTTGTCGTTAATGTTTGATGTGATTATTCAATTTGTATAATGATGTGATGTTTGATTGTGAATAGGACAACTGGCAGCAGCAAAGGCTACTGATTTGGGTATCAAAGGGGACCAGAAGCTGGAGTTTGCACAGCTCTATGGGATGGCAGAAGCACTTTCTTTTGGCTTAAGAAATGCAGGGTTCCAAGTTAGCAAGTACATGCCATTTGGGGCTGTGGACAAAATTATACCATATTTGCTGAGGAGGGCTGAGGAGAATAGGGGATTTTTATCTGCTTCAAATCTTGATAGGCAACTCATGAGGTAAAATTGGTTTGGAAAAGTGCTTATTTGAAAAAATAATAATAATAATAATAACTTTTTATTATTTTAAAAGCAGAATTAACTTTTTATCTTTTTGTTGATGGCGCGCAGGAAGGAGTTGATGAGGAGAGTAAATGCTGCAATGGTGTAAGCTGAAGATGATGGGGTTTGACTTGAATTGTGTTGTATCAAGCATCATGGCGCACGATGATGCTAAAATAATGTACAAAAATAAATTAGAAATATTTGTAATGTTGAAATTTCTCGTTTTAATGTACTGTTATTTCAAGAATTTCTATTTCAAGAATTTCTACTTTGCTTTCCATTAACATGTTGCATTTTATAATTTTTAATTTCTGGCCTGAAAACCATACCCAAATTGACACACCTATTGCATGCCCTTCAAAATCATACATTTGATCATTAATTTCACTAACACTTTTAAGATAATAATGCTACGTATACGATGGCGTGGCTTTATTATAAATTCACATGTTATATATATGCCACTTGTAGCAATATTACAAAGTTTTTTTAAATTACAATAATGTTCATGATAATAAATTTAATATTTATATATTCATGTTCTCTTTAATATTAAGATATTGTGACTGACTTAAAAGTTATTGTTGTCATGAAAAAAAATACCGTAATTAAATAAAAATTGATAATATTTGTTAGATATAATTTTTAAATAATAATTTTAACAAAAAATAATAAATATATTCTTATAAGTTCTTTTATTTCACATGTTTCTCTATTTTAATAAAAATTTTATTTTTATAATTAGTTTATTAAATAATTCACCATATTTTTTAAAAACTCTTATTATATCTTTAATTTTAACAACAAAACAATAAGTATATCTCAATTTTTTTCATAAATTTTACTAGGCAGATAAAAGTTACTTTAAACTCATGTATATTTTGATCATTATATAAAAAATAATAATATTTTTGTAATAAAATTTATTAAAATATATGTATTCTATTTTTCATATTTATAGTAATAATAACAACAAAATTTATTAAATAACAAGTTATTTTTTTAGTAACAAATTATTGTATCCATACAATATATAAAAAAAGTAATTTATTCTATCAACTTACACTGTAATTTTAAACCTGTGGGTTAATTTTCAAAGTACAATAGTAATAAGTGTTGTCGGTAAAAATAGGACCCATGGTGAAGAGAAAAATCAATTATGTGTATTTAATATTCAAGATTCTTAGCAATGTACATGCCGTAGGAATCAGCAACCACCGATCAGACAGAGCACAAGACGACAAAACAATTGTACCAACTGAAAGTACCACCACTGCATGTGACAAAGGAAAGGGGTCGCAATTTGATGTACAGCACACAATTTATATTTGTTTTTCCAATCTCCTAAGGAAAAGGGCTCTCGCGTTCATTACCTCTTATGTGCTGTCTTTGTGTTGTAACAATTTTCTTTCTCTCTCCAAAGGGAAAGGCAGCGCATTCTGATGGCAGAATGATGTGGCAGAGTCCAGATTCACACTAATTAATTGGTGGTGTGGGGTAGGGTCAAAGGAGAAGTTTTGGTTGGTGAAGCTATCTATGACTCAAGATGATGTGGAGGCAAAATCCCATATAATAGATTATATTAATAATGCAAGTACTTTTCACAACAGCAAAGTGTGTTCTAATCTAATTATCATACTTTTCTGGCTTTGACTTTGACTCACATGATCAAATTTATCACACAACATGCATTAACAAATCTCACACATTAAACAAACATAAACAAAATCACTGTTTGTTGATTCCATCATATTTTATTATCACTTGGGGGAATCTTTGGATTCCATTTGCCAGGATTCCAGTCCGCCACCCCCCAAGAAAGCGCACAAGAAAAAAGGGTCAAAATGTCATAAACTCATAATAAAAATATTTTTTTTTATTATAAAATTTATTCACTTATAATAATTACAACGTACATCTCATATAAAAATTTATAATATAAAATAATTTTTACATAAATTATAAATATTATAATACAACAAATCCTTTTATTATTGTTAATGCGTAATGCATCCAATACATTATTATATTAATTAATTCCATTAGGAAGTTGGAGCCTGGATGCCTGGAACAGAGATTCAACCACAACCGCTAGTTGCCCTTTATTTTTTCTAGGGACACGTACAAAGAACTTCATACAACTCCGGAAGATAATGAATTTTTAATTTGTTGTTAAGATTGGTTTATATGAACAAAGCATGCAAATTTAAGATTGGTTTTATTTATTGGGTCCAGCTATGCATGTGGATCAAATATTGAAAAAATATTGCAGACTTTTGCCACTAACAGAGAAAGCTAGCATACATTGAACTTGAAGAATAGCAATTATTCATTTTTTTTCATATGATACATTTTTAAATCATGTAATAAAAATAATTTTTAATATTATTAAGTCAAGTATGTTTGTATTAAAAAAAATTAAAAATGTCCATGTCATTATATATATATATATATTATTTATAACTTTAATATGATCATAAATCTCTCGTTAGAAACTTACATATATATTTACATATACTTGAAATAATTAATAGTATAATTCAAAAATTTACATCTAATTAGTGTTGATTTATTCTTGAATTTTTATAAAATTATACTCTATGAACAAGGAGAGTTTGACTCTATTCCTTAATGTTGAGAGGGATTAGTAAAACCTATGTGACTATATCATAAAATTTTTTTCATAAATTAGAAAAAATACAATATGTTATATATTTAAAATTTTTTTATGTTAAATAATATGACATTCATTAATTGATTGATAAGATTATATAATTAATTTACTTTAATTTTATAAAAAATTTATCAATCAATTAATGAATATCATATCGTTTAAAATAAAAAATCAAAGAAATATATCATTACTATTCTAACTAGTGATATTGATCGGAAAATTATCGCAAATCTCAGGTGCTTGAATGAAAATCAACTTTTAATAAAGTACATATCATGCAATCTGAAAAAAATCTCAAGAAAGAACAAAAACAAATGGTAAACTGCCTTAACGTGCATATTTTACAAATTGACTGAAGATAAGTTGCAAAAGTAGTGTGTTAATGCCCATTAATGCAAAGTGGGAGTCCAAATCACCGCAAGTGGGTACGTTAAGTAGATTGAATGCACGCTAAGTGCTGACAAGAAAGCGCAGCATTTTTCTGAAAATGACAATCATTGAAGAATCAACCAGCCATTTACAACCCCTTTGAAAACAAAAAAATGAAAAAAACAAGAAGAAAAATAGCTGTTTACCACTGACGTTTTATCATCTTCTTCTTTGATAGATTCCAAAAATTCTGAAGTTGTTTCAAAAATATGAGTGTGTAACCCGGTGGGGAGGAAAAGTGGAAAACAACAGAACAAGATTAGATTGACGCATGACTTTGGATTGACGCGACAACATTTTTCGATAGCAACAACGATTTATGAATAAAAATTACCCAATAATTGAAACTTCTCACTACCAAAAGAAAGCGAAAGCAAAAAGGATGTGAAATAGTTATATCAGATGGTGCAGTGGTTATGCTTTTTTTGGTCACATGAAACAATGTCATTATCATATATTATCATATGAACCGAAAAGAAAACAAGAAGAAGAAAAGAAACTTGTTAGTTTCGATTAATAATAATAGTAATATTGAATCAAATCATTTTCTGCCTTGGCATTGGAGTTTTAGGTCTTGTGTGTAACTGTGTTCATCCTAATTTCAGTTAAGTAAATACAGATTATTATTTTTTGGTTTTATTGAATCTACATCTACTTTCGTTTTACTTGATAATAATTTGATTTATTTTTTATCTGAAGGGACTACCACTTGACTTAATATTGAATCTTTAACTGATAAAATATCATTAGATTTAAATATTTAATACTAATATTGAGTAATTACTAGGAGTTTAAGCTTCTTAGTTCTTAGTCAAGTGTTTTACGAAAAAAACTAATATCATTGGACAGAACAGCAATGATAGAAGGATAATCAAGGGCTATTTTTGAACTGAATCTTATCATACGTAACCAAATTTTCTTATCATTGTATTTTTGTCCAAATTAAGTTTTAGCCCTACATCCTCCAAGGATTCAAACATGGGTGGTCAGCTAACAAAATTACTGGAAACCACTCGGTGAACCCCTAGAACTGAAGCTCATGAAATGAAATCAATTACTGAACTGAATCAGACAAAGCAAAGGATTTTCCTACAAAAAAAAAAAAAAAAAAAGGAACCAGAAAAAAATGGCTAGTTGTCTGTTGAGAATGGAGGTATAGTGACTTTTTTTTTATCTGTCCCTGAAAAATAGTGACTTCTGATCTAGAACTGTAAAGGAATGAGATCATTAGTTGTCAATAATAGCTTGTAAGCATTAATTGGTACGCATTAGTTAGTAAGTACTATTAAATCTGATAATCTTACTTATTTCAATTGGTATATCACATGAGCAAAAAGATTATTAGCAGAAACAAAATTTCTTATACATTCAGATCTGTGAAGAACCTTAAGAATTGTTTGTAGATGATATTAAAAAAAGAAAAAAAGAAGAAGAACCACACATCAGCTTAGAGTTTGATAGCCTATGGGCCCTTGCAAACCATCTTGTTTTGTGTCATTTCTTCCCATGAGAGATGGCATCCAGGGGAAGAGTTTCCCAAGCTCTTTGCTTATTGTACTTGGCCGCAGCTGTCTATCATTAATTCCAAACTTTGCTCTTTCTATAGCTTCCATTATATCTTCCCTTGTCACAGTTTCACTGCCTGCAACACTCAGAAAGAAATAGGTCACAGTTTTAATCTTCATTAGGAATTTCTGTAAAAAATTTGGTGTGTTTTAGGAAACAATAGTAAGAGAAAAGAATAGAAAGACAACTCTATGGAAACTCGATGAAGAAAATTTTCACAAAAGGATGGTCATATTTGTTCTGGAAGATTTAAGACTACAATGTGCAGTAGATATTACACGCAATTTGTAGGTAGAAATAAAGCAGGTAGCAATTTGAACATACTATATATTTCAAACTCACCTCCACGAGCAGCAAGTAAAGCAGCTTCATTGACAATATTTGCTAGATCAGCACCTACAAAGCCAGGGGTCAGAGAAGCAACTAGATTGCAGATAAGCTGTGTATCTTCTTCCAGAGGAATTCCTCTCAAATGTACAGCCAAGATCTTTCTTCTTCCTTCCTCATCAGGTTCTCCTACAAGCACTTTTCTAGAGAAGCGACCAGGGCGACATAGGGCTGGATCCAATGCTTCTGGCCTGTTAGTTGCTGCAATAACCACCACTTTTGCGTCTGACTCAAATCCATCCATTTCTGTCAGCAACTAAAAGGCAAAAAATAATTCTTTTTTAAAGCCATTAGAGGACATTGCTATTGAGACCATGAGAAAACATAAAATTCAGAATTATGCAAAGTAGATCAAATTTCAAAGGAATTAAGCATGACAAAATTTTTAATCTAAAACCAGATAACCACTAGATTAAAAGGTTTCCTAAGAAAGAAGCAGTGGAGTTAGATATAACTGGGTAATTTTTGCAATGACTCAACAGTTATATAATAATTGATTACTATTTTCAGGATCAGGAAGCATACTTGTAATGTGAAAAGTGAATTATCAAAATTCAATCAAAATCAGTAAAATTAATGCAATATGTACGAAATTGAACTAAAAACAGGCGGATGAATGTTAGATAACCTGATTTAGTGTTTGATCGCGTTCATCATTGAAACTTCTACCACGCTTTCCTCCAACTGCATCAAGTTCATCAATGAAAATTATTGCTGGTGCACATTTCCGTGCTGTATTAAAGAGGTCTCTAACGCGAGCTGCCCCTCTTCCAACGAATAACTCCACAAATTCACTGGCAGAAACAGTAAAAAATGGCACTCCTGCTTCACCAGCCACTGCACGGGCAAGCAACGTTTTTCCAGTTCCAGGGGGACCCACAAGCAATACACCTCGAGGTAATTTTGCTCCTAATTTTTGGTAGTTTATAGCTCCTTGAAGACATGAAACTATCTATAAACAAGAGTATGTCAATAAACAGAGATGGAAGAAAATTACTTGGTTAATCACAATAGAGTAAGTGAACATGGACTAAAACAAAAAGGAGACCCTAAGTTACTTTGAAGCAATATGAACAAAGGGCACAAACTTATAATATTTGATGCAGTTTTGAAGGATTAGATGCATACCTCCATGAGCTCAACCTTGGCAGCATCAACACCCTCCACATCATCAAAGCCAACCATCTGTTTGTTAGGCCGGCGCTTTTTGGCTGGGCTATTAGCAGCAGAAAGCTGACGATAAAGAAGCCACATTAAAGGTGATAAGGGAATCCACAAAGATATCACAGTTATTAAAATATTTCTCATCGACGCCAAAGGAGATTGAGGAGCTGAGCTATATGTTATTCCCTTTTCTCTCATCAGACTAAGAAGAAATTTCTCATCATGATCTATTTTCCTGGTGCAAAATTGCCACTCTGGAATAGAAGACCGACTCCTTGAGAATTTCCTCCATACATTCAGTGCTTGACCCATTCTTGCACCACCACTTCTGGCAACTGGCTTAGCTACATCCTCAACTGGTTGATTTACTTCTACGTTCTCAACTGGCTCACTTACTGAAGGTGGATTTTCTTCTGCAATCCGAGTATCAGGGTCCTGCAAATTCATGTTATAATATATACGACGAGACCCTTCCTCAAGTAAAACTTTTGTAACAGAGCCACTGTGAAGGCTCATTATCAAGTCTGAGTATGGAACAACCTTTGTCGATGGTGATGCTGTCAATTTCAGGAATAAATAACATATCCCCACTACAACAGATATCAAAGTGGACAAAGTCACTCTCTTTGTATTCTTCCTCAAGAATATCACAACATCATTCAACACTGACCTCATCGAAATCCTCTTCAATCTCATTGCTAATAACCGCAACCGTGGGCGCAATCTTAAAGAAAACCGCCTTCTTAACTTCCCATTACCTCTTTTCCCCAAATGGGTTTCTTTATCTTCTCTGTTTCCACTCATTACCGGCCTACTTCCACTATTACAAGACACCCCATTCCGAGACTTACAACAAACACTAAACCCCAACAAGGGAGCTCCAACTATTCCACCATTGAGAAACCTCCTAAACCTATTATTACAACCTAACAAACATTGTGAACTTTTGCAACAATTATAAAATCCCACTGAAGGAAAGGAAAATGAAGTGTGACTAATGTAAGAAAATCTCCGCAAAGACTTGATTTTTCCACTATAAACACCTAAGTTATGCTGAGTTGCCAAGAACCCATTATTGCAAACAACAGAAAAAGAACTCATCTTTCTTCTTTAGCTATGAACTATGTGCGTACACACATCAGCAGCATTCAAGAACAGCCATTAGTGATTGAAATGCTAAAGACTGTGAAGGAACTGCGTAAATGATTATTATTATTATTTTTTCAAGAGGACAACGATGGTATTACCTGCTTTGCTGTCAGCTGGAAACTAAAAGAAGTTGAGTTGAGTTTGTTTATCTTCAGTTTAGTCGCCGGTGAAGGGAAACAAGATAAGTTTGAGGCAATTGATATGCAGGGTAGAGGAATCCACGTGGCGCGTTATTATTCGAAGAAGTTAATTCTCTTATAGTACTTTTGGGTGCACCGTAGCACGAGGGCAAATAATTTAGCGTTTCATGTGCATCAATGACTGTTGATTTTATATTTAGGAATTGTAAAATATTACTAAACTTGTAATTACGCTTGAATTATTTATATTCTAAAGTACAATTTGACTCAAATATTTTTTAATCGCTCAAGTATTTATTTTAATTTCTTGCTGCTTAACTTCAAAACAGCCAAATATCATCCACATATCATAACATCTAAATTAATTATATCATCAGTTTACAGGTACAAATTATTTTGCTGTCAAATTATCACGTAGGCATGATTATCAAATTCATAATTTTAGTTCAATTTTTAAAAATATTTGGAAAATATATAACTCAATTTCGTGTTAATTTTAGAGAGGGTTTTGTTTGGAGAATTGGGGTTAAGAAAAGCTCTGACAGCTCTGTAATCGTTATTAATTTCTTTTGGTTGCAATCTAACAAATATATTTACCCAACAAACGAAATTAAAAAAAATGGCGTATATATAAATATACATAATTTTTTCGACTTAAAAAAGGTTAGATCCTGCCGCATATATATATATATATATATATATATATATATATATATGAAGGAGGATTTTGAATATAAAAATATTTTAATTTAGAATTTTAAATTTATTATAATTAAAAATATTTTTAAACGATAATTTAATAATATAATAATATTATGTTATTAAACGATTTAATAATTTTTACAATTTTTTCTTAAACTGTAATAAAGTTCAGATATTAGATTTTGGATCAAATCAGCACCTATATATAATATTTTTTAAAAAATAAATTTCGAGAAAATATTTTGTCAATTTCAACGAACGATCAGTTGCAGATGAATTGATCGTGCACATTTCGTAGATGATTACGCTTAGCTCTCCTATTGGTTTGGAGTTATTTATTAAATACTACCATTCTTAGATTCTTTTTTTTCTTAAAATAATGAAAACTAAGAAGAAACCATAGATATTTTGATCAATACAAGAGGGACCCATCATTCATTTGCTCATAACTCCAAAATCCCAGGTTCGTTTTCTTGTTTATTTGGCGAAAAAGCTGTTTTTTATTCATTGGTCATTGATTTAATCTGATTTTATTCATTTTCCAATTCACAATTAACTTTATTGGATTAAGGAACAACCCTTTTGTTCTTGATGCAATATAATTGGTGGTCTTTTTTTTCTTTTTTCAGATTTGCACGTTTTAGTTTCATGGTGTTCCTCTTGCTTTATTTTCTTCAATGTTAGATGTTTTAGGTTATTGCTTATATGATTAGACTGCAACAACGTTGTCAGAGGTTTTAGCTAAATTTGTCTTTTGCAAAGAGCGTTTTGTTTGTGCTCCAATGATGAGCTTGACTCGGAAGAAGTTGCTCAATGGATGAATTTTTTTTTTTGTGTGTTGTCTTGTAATAGCATAATTTCAGTACCTTTTTTTTGGATATTGGTAACTTGTGTTGTTTTCTGTTTCTAGCATCTGATCCAACGATTATTCTGCTGTAATTCTACAGTGTCACTGAGTTATAAGTTTCATTGGCTGATGAAATGAGTCGTTACTGATCTGCTTGTTTGATTGTCCTAATCTGATGTGTTTACCATTCCGACTAAGTTGTATGCTTAAGAGTGTTTGCCAATGTTTTGATTGTGGTTGTTGCACAATTTCACAGACAATATCATGATTTCATTTCATCCCTTTCAGATATTGCTTATGTGATCAAACATTGGTTAGTGGGTCAATATGTTAAGTAAACGGAAATTACATTGTTTGCCTTTTGGGATGCTATAGCTTGTTGGAGCGTGGAATGGAAAAGAGAAGAATAGATGACTCTGAACCTGCGCCGGTTCCTTCACCAAGACCAGTGGACAGATTTGGTTTTGTAAAGCAGGAGCATGGTAATCCTCATGACGGTGTAATCAAGAGCAGGTCAGCCATTCAATTTGATAGGTATGCCTCCTCCTTAGTAATAAGTTCAGAATTTGCTTTTGGTTGGGATGATCCTGAATTGACTGCAATCTTTGTTTCTTCAATGCTGATAAATATATTATTGATGATTTGTGATGAATATCAAAATTTTTCAGGGAGGAAAGAAGGGTTAGAAAATGGAGAAAGATGATTGGGGTTGGAGGAAGTGATTGGAAGCATTATGTTAGAAGAAAACCTCATGTGGTTAAAAGGCGTATAAGGAAAGGTATTCCTGATTGTTTAAGGGGTCTGGTTTGGCAGTTGATCTCTGGAAGTCGAGATCTTTTGCTCATGAACCCTGGAGTTTATGAGGTGCTCCTTTTCTTTCTTTATCTTGATATATTGCCTTGAAGACTGTCCTTACTTTTCACTAGATGATTTATTAATTCCTATCTGCTATACCATTTGCTTGTCTTATCTTTATATGTTTATGAGTAATGTTCAATTTCTAGTGAAGGAATACTGACACCTTACTCTCAGCTTCCCAAACAACTTATCATTTTTTTATCATTGATTGCTTTCTTTTTTCTTATTTTTATTCTTTCCATCTGTCCTTTTCATTGATATTATGTTGCATAGTTGAATGGAGTTCATTGAGCATATTTAATAGCAACTTGGTTTTTATCCTAGAAAATGCTTTGTACTCTTACTTGTGCATTTGCATATATTCTAATCAATATTTGGTTGATGGAAATTGTTTTCTTGCAGCAACTTTTAATATATGAGACATCGACTTCAGAACTAGATATAATTCGGGATATTTCTCGTACCTTCCCTTCTCACGTTTTCTTCCAGCAGAGACATGGACCTGGTCAAAGATCCCTCTACAATGTTTTGAAGGCTTATTCCGTCTATGACAGAGATGTTGGTTATGTTCAGGTTGAACTTTCATACATTTAATTATTCATGTATCTGCTTTGTTTAAGATATTGATTTTGGAAATGTTGGTTATGCAGGGAATGGGTTTTCTAGCTGGTCTTTTGCTTCTTTACATGAGTGAAGAGGACGCGTTTTGGTTAATGGTTGCATTACTGAAAGGGGCTGTCCACGCTCCAATGGAAGGATTGTATCAGGTAATTCTTTGTTTTTGAGAAATTAAAATAATTCTAAGGGTTTCAATCAACTGAAAGCACTTGGTACATGTTTAGTCAAAATAAGACTTTATAGTCATTGTTTATTCATTTTCAGATTTTGATTACTGAGGTACTTTAGAGTTTCTTATTAAGATCTACACCTTGTTGTCACCCTTGATGCATAGAGAGTATCACAAGATGGAATTGTTGAGGGTCCTGAGCTTACACTGTAAAGCATTCACTGTCTTATGCATTACGCGTCTCCCTTCAGTATGTGTATGCGGTTTCTTGTCCCTCTGATGTGGGTGGTACTTTGAGCTCATCAAGGTCTAGAGATATGATCTTGTTATTCTGTCCTGGTTTTACTGTGTTTTATTTCTATATGGAGTTTGCCCCTCTCTCTCTCTCTTCGCACCTCCCCCAAATCCTTTCCTTCCCTTTTGACAATGAGAGCTACCTGTAGAGGAACTGCTGCTGGTGATTGACCTGTCTATGGTTTATTATTATATCGCAGCTGCATCTGTAGTTTTATATCTCAGATGAAGTGATATCTCATGTCTGTTTTCTGAGAGCTGTTGTTTTTGGTACTCATGAAATAGGTAGGACTACCTCTTGTACAGCAGTACTTGTTTCAGTTTGACCACTTAGTGAAGGAGCACTTGCCAAAGCTTGGAGAGCATTTTACTAAAGAAATGATAAATCCTAGCATGTATGCAAGTCAGTGGTTCATAACTGTTTTCTCATACTCTTTCCCATTCCATTTGGCTCTTCGAATATGGGATGTCTTTCTCTTTGAGGTCAGTGAATTATTTTTTCAGTTTCTTTCTTTTTGAAGCTTCTGTCTGTTGGTCCAAAAATTGGTATTTATGCATATATATAATCTCCTTTTGACAGGGTGTTAAGATTGTTTTTAAAGTTGGCTTAGCCCTGTTGAAATATTGCCATGATGACTTGGTAAGTATACCTAAACTCTACTTGAGATCTGCGTAACAGTAGATTTAGCTTACACATGGTAATTAAATCATTTTTCAGATTCAGCTACCATTTGAGAAGCTCATACATGCTTTGCGCAACTTCCCTGAGGATGCAATGGACCCGGATAAGCTATTACCCGTGGCTTACTCAATCAAGGTCCTCTCTCTTGCTCTCTTCCCATTTCCTCCTTGTATCTATGCCTATGCTGATATGCAGAAACATATCATTTAATTGCTATACATGCATGACATCTTTCTTGTGGTGTTGTGAACTTTTATCATAAGGAAAGGGTGGATACAACATTATAAGATTTTTTTTATACAATGTTATATTTTCCATTTTGACCAAAAAAAAAAAAAAAGAATTTGGAATTTTCTGCTTGCAGACTGACATAAATAATCTAATATATTCAGACTTTTTAATATGTGCATTTCTAGGAAGGTAAAGGTATTATGTCTTTTTAATTCATGTTCAGAAGCTATGTTTGTTCCTGTTAAAAGTATTCATTCTCATGACATTTTCACCCTAGCCATAAGAATGTTTGGTATTGTTCGTTTGGCCATTGTTCCTTTCTGGATTTCTCACAGGAGTTAACTGGTTGAAGCAACAATGTGAGGTGAAAAAAAAAGTACCATTTGCTTTTCCATTGTTTGGTGACTGGTAAATTAGGCTGCTTTTATTTTTTATTTTGGGTTGATCCTCAATCTGAGTAGTTCGTAGAGCTTCAGTGCTAGCTAGGGAAAGGAGTCATACAGCTTGAAGAACAGTTTCTAGTCAACGCAACTTTCCAATGCATGACTGCTTTTTAGTAGTTTATGTTAAATTATGTGTTGATCTTATATCAACGTACTGGTTAATTGTTAGGTATCCAAGCGATTGGAGGAACTGAAGAGCCTTTACGAAAAGAAGAATAAAAAAGTTGTTCAATCGACAGAAACTAATGGTAAGGTGAAACTGCAAGATTGAAGGTCCATCTCATACAGGACTATTGAGGAATGACTGGTCAATTTAAAACACCAATTCTTTTAATTCTTTTGTCTTGGTGGCCACTATATTGGATATTGCTTGAAGAAATGCAAGTCTAATGACTGACTTGAGCCGTGGTCTGATAGAAAATAAATCCTTGCTTGATGGAATGCTTTAAAATATCAATGAAAATATAGATGTCTGCATAGAGATTTTTCAATCCTAATTTTTGGTAAGTAGTCAGAAATTTCTTCATTAGGTCAAGGGCTGATTTGAGAAATTTGGTCTAGGTCAGTAATTTGTGATTGGGTAGAGAATTTTCAACCAAAATTTCTTCTTAATGTGACGCATAAGAGCTTGAAACTCAGATATAGAACCTTTATAGATATTAGAGGCATTTCTGCTTAAGCTTGATTTAGGATTTCAAGTTTCAAGCTTTGTAGGTGTTCTTTTGTAAAATCACTTGTATTTTGGATTTGATTAATCAAATAAAATCACTTAAAAGGTTGTGGCGGCGGTTTGTTTCTTTATTTCCCCCAAAGTGATGGTGGGCAAGCAGGGCAACAAGTTTTATGGCAAACAGCTCATGAGATTCTATTATTGACAAGACTTAGCACTCAAATATAAGATTAGGAGGTATCTATATACATTACTTGCTTAAGAGGAATTTTTGTTTATGCCTACTTTAATACTAAAACACTCAATTACAAAACCAGTCAACTTTGGTTAGCATCTTAAAAAGCTTCCACTAGTAGAACTTTAGGTAAGGAGAATATCATAAACATAAAATCAATGCCTGTATGCAACATTGCGGGAGAGCTTCTTTCTTCAATATTTATAAACTTACAAATTCACTTATATCTTTCAGAAGAATGTATGTATGTACATATATACATACATACAATATGACAAATTTTGATTAGCACAATAACATTTAAGGTCTATTTGAGATTAATATTGAGTAGTTGTAGTTTAGAAGTTATAGTAAGAGTATTTGGTAAATAGGTTATAGTGTAGAAATTAAGTTAATTTGATATTATATTTATTTATTAAAAAATATATTATATTTTTTTATAATTTTAGTAAAATTATTATTTAAAAATTATATTTATTACATAATATTAATTTTTATTAAATCTTTATAACATTTTTTATCTATAATAGATGTAACTTAATAATTACATCACTTTAAACAATATAAATAAATAATAAATAATTTTTATTTATTATTTTATAAATAAGTGACGTGATGTTAAAAGTTGGAAATTATTGGTAACAAAATCCACAAAAAATTTGAGAGGGCAAGGCCATTTTGGACTTTGGAATAGGTTCACAAAAGGATCAGCCAGTAGGGTGCACTGAGATGCCGCGGACCACATCTACTGACCAAAGCAGTACAAAAAGATGGGAAAAGACAAGAAAACACAGCTAACTAGCGGTGTCGTTATGTGATAGGTCCACTCAAACCTACGGGGCATCTTAATCTTATCATCCATTGCCCCAATTAAGTTTGCCAGGTTTACTTCCAAAATAAGTGAACGTACACGGCAACAAACTATCGGCTAGAAATGTGCCAGACCAAGATGCGTCGATTCTTATGATTGTACTGATTTTTTTTTCCTATTTTCAATTAATATTCTCCGCTAAGAGGAAAATAGTAATGTTATATATTTCAATTAACTATATTATCTTATTAATTAATTAATGAATGTTATATCATTTAAGATAATTATTTGTGATAAAAAAATTTAGAATATATAGTATTATTAAAAAGAAAAAATATATATTCTTTCTTATAAAGAAAATATTAGAACAATACTAAATATTTTAAATTTTTATTTTAAATAATTATCTTAAATGATATGATATTCGTAAATTAGTAATTTACTTAAATTTTGTAAAAATTTATTTATTTATTAATAAATATCAAATTATTTAAATTAATTATTTAAGATAAAAAAATTAAAATATTTATCATTACTCAAAATATTATTAGTGATTTGTATCGGAATCACGCCAACATCCACTTCAATTATTGTCATCGTTACTTACCATATATATTTTATTTTTTACATTAATCTTGTAAAATATAATTACTTCTATGCCGAATTTGAATAGTCCATCATGCAAATTATTAAAATAAAATAAGATATTACTTCGAAAACTTCGGTTCAAACTTCAAAGAATCACAATGCTAATCGTTAAGAATTTATTAATCTTTTAAATGCTTGACATAAAACTAATTTAAGAGCTCCGATATATATATATATATATATATATTGTTTTAAGTTTAAATAGAGTTTGTAATGTAATTAAAAAATATATATATATTTGCAACGATATACCCAAAATACCCGTCATTAAAGCTTTTGAAGATTCCTGCTAAAGAAAGCGCAGCCCCGCACAACAAAAAAGCACACGACTCTCACTCGTCGATCCACAAATACTTGGGGGCACATGAGTCATTATGTGCTGCAAAAGCGTACCATAATTAGCGGCAGGTAATTGATGTCTTCGAGGAAATTCAGGTACGCCGGAGAACAAATGTGAAGAAAGGGTAAGACCGTGATTATATCGAAAAGCCGTGGCATTCTCAAAGAGCTAACACTATATAAAGAGCCCTCGCTGGTTTCTCAACGCAAAAGCGAAAACGATTGAAAGAGGTCAAAATTCGTTTTGTGAAATCAAAATCCAAACTTTGGTAGAAAGAACAACCCTTCTTTAATCCTCTAGGGTTTTTATTATTTTGTTGGTCTCTGAATCGAGGGTTTGCTTCTCGGTTTAGTGGGTTTGTTTTCGTTATATTATCTGTAAGTATACCGATTTCCCATATCGTTTGATATTTTCTTTTTGGTATTGTTTATTAGTTTATCGTTTGTATGTCGTTTTTGTTTGGTATTGGGTACGGATTTGATAAAGAATTTGGTAAAAATTGACGAATCTGATTGCATTGGATGATTTTCAAGAAATAAGTTTTATCAGATTTTTTTGCTACAAAATTCTTTCTTTGGTTCTTTCTTTTCTTGTTTTGTTGTTTATACATAGATTACGTTTTATAGATCCGTACTTGTTTGGTATGCTATTTGAATCTGGTGAAGATCGTTTTAATACCTTGTATGAAGATAATATGTTTATTGAATATTAAGTTTCTGTTCAAAGAATTTGTCTTTAAGCTTCTGTTAGTAAGCTTGTATTCTCCTTTAGTTAATTACACAAGAAATTGTTATTTTCATTGCCTTGCTGTTTGGTTTGTCATTGTGCATATGCTTGTATACGTGCAAATGTCCCTATGTAATTTTTTATTTAAACAGAAAGGAAATTATTGGTTTTTAAGTTTTGCTTGTGATTGGAGATGGGTATCGGTTTTGTCATTTTGATTGTCTTAGATTAGCTTATGGTGCTGATGCTTGGTAGGATTGTTTCTTGCAGGAAAAAAGGCTGAATGATCTAATGGAGTCAAAAGGTGGTAAGAAGAAGTCTAGCAGTAGTTCCTTATTCTATGAAGCTCCTCTTGGTTACAGCATTGAAGACGTTCGACCTCACGGTGGCATAAAGAAGTTCAGATCAGCTGCTTACTCAAACGTGAGTTTCATTTCCTAATAATATTTTATTCCTACATGAATGCCTCTGACATTGCTTCTTTCTTTTGTTTATGCAGTGCGTCCGCAAACCATCCTGAGATCTTCCAATTTGTCACATAACCCCCCCAAGCTTACTAATACTGCATTTTAAATTTTTTAGTTTTTGCTGTTTTAATATAATTTACTTGGCTTATTTCTTTTCGACTTCCCTCGTTCTCTCGTTCTGCCCTCTTCGCTCTTTGCAATCGTCATTTGTTTTCTGTAAGGCAAGATGGCTTTGCCAGTCTCTGCAATTGGATTTGAAGGTTATGAAAAGAGGCTTGAAGTTTCCTTTTTTGAGCCTGGTGTCTTTGCTGATCCTGGAGGTCGGGGCCTCCGCTCTCTGTCAAAACATCAATTGGATGAAATATTGAAACCTGCGGAATGCACAATTGTTTCTTCGTTGTCAAATGAATATCTTGATTCATATGTCCTTTCAGAATCAAGCCTCTTTGTGTACCCTTACAAAGTTATTATCAAAACTTGTGGGACTACCAAGTTGCTTCTTTCAATCCCTGCCATCCTGAAGTTAGCTGAGTCCCTCTCCTTGTCTGTTCAATCTGTGAGATATACTCGTGGAAGCTTCATATTTGCTGGGGCTCAGCCATTTCCACATCGTAGTTTCTCTGAGGAAGTAGCCGTCCTTGATGGCCACTTTGGCAAGTTTGGTATGGATAGCACAGCTTTTGTCATGGGTATTCCTGACAACACAAAGAAATGGCATGTTTACTCTGCTTCTGCTGAAGCGGGAAGCCATTTAAAGCCAGTTTACACATTAGAGATGTGCATGACTGGTTTAGACAGAAAGAGGGCATCAGTCTTTTACAGAACTAATGAAAGTTCAGTGGCTGTGATGACCGAGGACTCTGGCATCAGAAAGATTCTTCCAAATTCCGAGATATGCGATTTTGAGTTTGACCCTTGTGGTTACTCCATGAATAGTATTGAAGGGGATGCAATATCTACTATCCACGTCACACCTGAAGATGGTTTCAGTTATGCAAGTTTTGAGGCTGTGGGTTATGATTTTGAGGCTGTGAAGTTGGCTCCTTTGCTCGGGAGGGTGCTCACTTGCTTCAAACCAGCTGAGTTTTCTGTAGCTCTTCGGTCTGACATTGCCGGCAATGAACCTGGAGACACCTTCATGCTGGACCTGGAGGGGTATTCTTGTGGAGAAAAGATTTATGAGGGCCTCGGTAATAATGGCTTGCTGATCTACTACAGCTTTTCGAGGACTGATGGCTCCACATCTCCTAGGTCAATCTTGAAATGCTGTTGGAGCGAGGACGAGAAGGACGAGGAAGTTGAAGGGAAATAGTGTCCCGGATATAATATTTTGTTTGCATTTTCATTTTAATCCTTTGCTTATATAATAAAATGTAGAGGGGTTATGTAATGTTAGGGGCTTGAGCAGCCTTTTCCTTTTGCTGCATTTTTCCTGTTATTGTGAACAAGGTTTTTATGATTTTGGATTTCCAGAGGTGATGATGTTGAACCAGTATCTTCTTTTATAATAATAAGTCATATTATTATATCATAAATTTGTCTTTCTTTATCATTTCAATTCAAGAGTTATTATTATTAGGGATTGAGCGTGTTCTAAATTAATATACCTTGCAATCCTTGTTCGTGTTTTCTGGTCATTGATTTTCGGTGTCACCAACTTGTGTATTTCTGTTATTTTCGCCGTAAATGATAATGTGGTGGCAATATCCTGATTTAAGTCTCGTCTAATAATTTCTTTCTTTTGAAAGGAAATAACGAATCGCAAACAGAAACAGTAGAAGTCTTGTCTTGTGTCATGTTCAGCAGTTATGTTTACGGCGTGGTAATGGTACACATATTTTCTACCTGAATTGTTAACATCACTCCACAGTGTCAAAGAAAATCTGAAGCTGGCCAGTATCCAGTCACCTTCTGCTGTCTCATTTTGGGCCACGAGTTTAGGTCTCTGGTGTGAAAGGGGAACAACACAACAGCCATTTGGATAGTTGCCAGCAAAAGAATATGAAGCTGCCAAACTTGACCACATAAATAAAGCAAAAACAGCGCAAAAAGACATCACATGTTTTGTGTCGGAAGAAAATCGTGGGCAGCATGCACTGGATTTTCTCAAGTTATTATTTTACTTTTACTAAATTATCGTTCGATAAATCCTAGACCCTGGGTGAGTGGTGGCCCGTTCAAGAATTAAGACCACCCCAAATGGGAAAAAAGATTAAGAAAAAATACAGCAATTCTGTACATGATTTAAAAAATTTCTGGATGGTGCATCTTTCCAAGATGAAGGTTCATGAAGCGTGTTTATTATGTTGTTAAATACAGCTTCAATTTAGCTATGCTTTTGTTGACAAATGGTTGGTACCTGCCATCTTGCAAATTATACAATTAAGAGGTAAGTGCCATAGGCGGGCGACTACAGCTATGACAATTATGCCTGTAACAATCGAGGAACCAGTTACTTGTCAATGTATCTGACCAAGCAAACGAGTCAGTTTACTTGCAACTGTTGTATTTTAACATATTTCCATTTTTTTCTGTAACACGATGGAAATATGTATCCTGCTTTATGAAAACGGGAAAACTCCAGTCACAACAAGTTCATGTTGATGACTAGGTAAATGCTTCTTTCCACAATCACCAAAACATTTCTCGGTGTACAATAGATATGGAACTCCCGAAAATGGAAATTTACCACAGTTATGTCGAAGATTGTCATTTGTTATGAGCAAGTTCTATTAACTAGCTTGATGGGGAAATTCATCCAGAACGCTATGAGCTAGGTATGTGAACATCACGGGTCGTTCTTTCAATAGTGAAATAAAACCTTCAGTTCTAAACTTCTAATCATTCAAAAATGGCACATTTTCATTAACAATACTATCCATTAATACAATAATGAAAAAGGGGACTGGAAAATTTCATGCAGTTAATCCCGTAATCCCCACATCGTTAATATTGAGGAAAAAAACAGCTGCTTCAGCTAGTGGCTCTTGATAATATCTCAGTAGCATTCAATAAGGTTTAAACTTCCTGGCAGCTCTTAATTGTTGTATCCGCTTTCTATCCTGCTCAAATTTGCTTTGGAGCAGCATAATTTCTGCAAAAAAAGTAAAGCATTAACATTTTGTTTGAGGAACTGATATGATTTGACCTGTGAAACACAGATAAAATCAACCCTGAAGATAACAGTAGGAAGCAGCAGTTTCAAGTGTGGTTAATTATAGGCAAACAACGTTTTCCTGACTGGCCTCTATTAGCAGGCTATAAAACCTGGAGAAGACCTCAAACCAGTTAACATGCGCAATAATTCCACTTTCAAAAGACTACAGCTAATTTAGCCGGCATACCTTATTATAAGAAACAAGTAGATTTATGAGTGTACTGTGTACATTCATTGACATGTTAATATTTCTTAATATGTTAATGTAAATTTTCCAATTCTACAGAACAGAACAGATCACCTCAACTAGTGATCCACCATAGAATTCCAAATTCTAAGTTTTAGTTTTATTTTCTGACCAACATGGTTAGCATTTAAGCAAACAATCATCTAAAGGAAAAGAGAAAATAATAATCAATAAACTATGTATAAGATTTTGTTATACCATTCCTCTTGGCTTCTCTTCTTTGGAAACGATAGAAATCCAAACCAACTTCCTTTTTCTTCTTTTTGGCCATCTTATCTTCTACAGCAGCCAGAGCAACAGAGCCCACAGCAATTCCGCTCTCAGCATCTGTGGTCTTTTTCCTTCCTTTATGATGTACAACTACAGTCCAACCCCCTTCCGCTGCAAGAGCTTCTCTTTCTTTTCTTTCCTGTATGTGCCAGAACAACTTAATGAGAATCTACGGGCAAAAAATAAGTAACTAAAAAAAAATTAAAGATGATGTGTTACTATATAAATCCCGTTCAAGTAAATATACAGACTAAATCTACGAATACCTGTTTACAAATAAACATAAATATGCATAAAGCTAGCAATGCTCAATGCTCATTGACCACAACATATGCAAATGAAGACTTCTACAAAATTTCAATTCAACTGAGCCAATATTAGTCTCAACAAGACAAGGATCTACATAATGCTAAAATATGTCAAATCTGTTTAATTTCAGGTAAACACATGTACCAACTATTCCACTGCTCATTGTACCAATGCGGGTACAATGACGAAAAAGAGCTTCTAAAAAAGTAAACATCTTCCTTAAGTCTATTATCCGAATTTAGTTAGTGGAAAACCATTCTCAAGGGCAAAGATGCAAGCACTGAAGGAGACCAGTAATATTCCACCTCAATGTCAGTTAACAGTAACTGATTGGGATACAGAAAAGGATATTACCTGTTCAAGTTTTGCTTCATGAGCAGTAATAAACTCATCAATTCTTTGTTGTAACACCTTCAAACCTGGTCTACTTTGATGGTATTGTGTAACCCATTCTGTAGTTAAAAAGTCCTCCATAAGAAACCAAATAAAAAAGAATGAAACCAATCGGATATAGTGATATAACATGCTCAGAGAAAAAGCGAATAAAACTGATATCATGCATGTAAACTACTGTCATAAAGCTGAATTAAGAAAGTTCCAGCAGCTGCTGTTTATTAAAAGATATTACTGGTTCACAAATATGCGCAGCATGTTTAAAGACTCCTAAAATTCTGGAGTGTTGTCTATAACCACATATGACCATCAATGAGTTAAGTGCTAGATAATGGCAGTTAAAAACAAAAAATTCACCAGTTCAAAGCTTCTTACTTTTCATTCCTTTCAAGCAGTCCTCATCCCCTGAAGAGATCATATAAACATCATCCTCATCAGCTTCTCTTGTATTTTCCTCCAACTCTTCATCTTTCATCAATGAATTGTGATCCTTCTTTTTCTTTTTCCTACCTTTCTTCGACTTACCTATTACAACCAAAAGAATAACTCAATTAAATTCCATAGCATATCTTCATAACTACAAGACAATTCAAAGCCATTTTCTAATTCTAACAAAAACGAGCAAAGAGTATCACTGGTTTAAAAATTATTTCTCAAATTAGTATTCTCACCAGGCCTGCTAGGATTTTCAATCTCCTTTTTGACTTGGCTTGCTCCTGCTACCAAATTTTCTATATAAAAGAAAATCAAAAGTAAGATGCATAGGTTAAAATAGGAAAAAAGGAAAAATGTATGACTGATGCCTAGATAACATTCAGAAATTTTACTACACAATCAAACTAGATGAAACTGACTACCTCACTTTCAACAAAAGGAAGCAATACTTTATCAAATAAATAAAAGTACAAGTAAATAAATCATTGAAGGGAATTGCAATGGAAATAAAAAGATATCCACCAGGGGCACAAGGTGTCCCCAGGCATGCACGTACACACATAACAATATATACAGAAGTTGAAGATGCCACACCATAAAGAAATAAAAAACCCCAAAGTAAATAGGGCTCATTTTATCGCATACCATTAGAATTGTCAGCATCATCTCCATCCTCAGCACCATGCTCCCCAACCTCATCGATGGGAGGAGCATTATTTTTCTTCTTTGATTTGTTTCCCCTATTTTCTTTAGCCGCTTTTTTATTCTCCTCAAGACTGTTTCCTTTCTCCCTTTTTATCTTTTTCTTCCCAGAAGGTTTATTCTGTTCATTTTCTTCCTGTACTGTATTCAAATTTTCATCTGAAAACAACCAAAAAAGAAAAAAAGAAAAGAAAAAGAAAAAAGCACTGTCATTTGGCAATAAACCAATGTAGATGGCTCTTATTGCAAATTATCATGGTGCACACTTGTATGACTCTGGTCCATTTGAGAAAATTCCTTCATGAGGAAAAAAGAAAAATGAAGGTATTTATAAAAAAAATAAATAAATAAAATTAATGGCATCTGCTGGTATTAATATAAATCATTGGTGCTATTCAACAACCAGTGAATCCTTTAGTGCAAGTGACCAGATTTAATGCATAGACTTCCTTCCACAGTAGAAAACGCATATTTGTTGCATAAGCCAATTCTTCATCAAAAGACACTGGCCATGATCACTATCATTCAACATATTCAATCCCAAATATATCGAAATCAATTTCACAACTACGACATTCTTATCATTGGTCGCTATAATTTTACCCAATCAAATTGCTCTAATTCCTTACATTCCAGCTACTTGCTTTGACTTATGAAGTCTATACTAAGCTTTTGAGCCCCATATCCAAATGCATCGAAGGAGTTTTTTTTTTTCCATTTTTCAAAAAGAAAAAATAGCAAGCTGGATAATCTAGCTACCATGAATGCTAACAAGCTAAAACCCAAAAACGAACAGATTTTTGTATTCAAAAAGTCCGAACAAAACAAACCCAGATAGCTGTCAAATAGCTTCAACGAATAATCAACACTTTAGAGTTATAATCAAAAGAAAGCAAAGAACTTAGTAAAGAAAAATCTAAGCAAAATAACATACCGGTTTCAGAAAGCTGTGAGTTTTTTCTCTTCTTGAGATTAGGCTTCCTCTTCCTCTGCTTCTTATCGGCGCTTCCCATCTCTGTCTTTCTCTAGTTTCAGGTTTCGGGTTTCTGTTAACAGTTGCTGTGAAGAAAGCGCTGGAGGAAAGAGCGTCCGCGGTTGCTGCTTAGGGCGCCACAATTTTTGTTTCGATGGTTCTAACTTCGGTCCGGGTTTTCGTTTGAACCCGGTTCAAGTTCTATTTCCTTCTAAAAACTTCATTTTCAAACTTGGGTTAATAACATGTGTCCCTTGTTTTTAATAAAACAAAAAAAAATGATATATTACGAAAATAGTTTTCAGATGGGTCCCCAAAGTAGTGACGTTACAAGACTCTCCATCATCCCCATTGTAGTGAATGAATTTGTTTGTGCTTAAATGGCAGCTAGCTTAGTTTCTTTAAACAGTGACTCCAAATTCATTAAAACCATTAGTGCAATTGTGCTAAAGGGTCACTGGACCAAGCTCTTGAATCCCAACATTGCTTCAAGTCTCACCTCAACTGCTATTCATCAAGTGCTTCTAAATCTCTATAATTGCTGTCACATTCCTTCTCTTTCATGTGCATTCTTCAAATGGACTGAATCTACGGTGCCCAATTATAAGCATCCTTTGCAATCTCATTGGACAATGATTCACATTCTAACTAAAAGCAAACACTTCAAGTCTGCACAGAACATGCTCGAGAAACTTGCTCTGAGAGATTTTTTATCAACTCCTTCAGTTCTGAATGCGTTAGTGAAAGTTCATGATGACCCAGATGGGAATTCTCATGTTTTGAGCTGGTTAGTGATTTTTTATGCAAATTTGAAAATGACCCAAGATGCGTTACAGGTGTTTGATCAAATGCGGATTCATAATTTAATGCCTCATTTGCATGCTTGTACTGTGCTGCTGAATTCATTGGTGAAAGATAGATTGACTGATATGGTGTGGAAAGTGTATAAGAAGATGGTTAAGCTTGGGGTTGTTGCCAATATTCACTTGTACAATGTGTTGATTCATGCTTGTTGCAAGTCTGGTGATGTTCAGGAAGTGGAGAAGTTGTTGTGTGAAATGGAGTTTAAGGATGTGAGAGCTGATCTTTTCACGTATAATACATTGATTGCTTTGTATTGTAAAAAGGGAATGCATTATGAGGCATTGGCTGTTCAAGACAGGATGGAAAGAGAAGGGGTAAATCCTGATATTGTTACATATAATTCTCTTATTTATGGGTTTTGTAGAGAGGGTAGAATGAGAGAGGCTATGAGACTTTTCAGGGATATTAAAGGAGCCACTCCTAATCATGTGACATATACTACTTTGATTGATGGGTATTGTAGAGTGAATGATCTTGAAGAAGCATTGAGGTTGCGAGAGGTAATGGCTGCTAAAGGGCTGTATCCAGGGGTTGTTACTTATAATTCGTTTCTGAGGAAGTTGTGCGAAGAAGGCAGGATAAGGGATGCAAATAGGCTCTTGAATGAGATGAATGAAAAGAAAATCGCACCAGATAATGTCACGTGTAACACTCTGATTAATGCCTATTGCAAGATAGGGGACACAGGATCTGCAATGAAAGTGAAAAACAGGATGCTTGAGGCTGGATTGACGCTTGACCAATTTACATATAAGGCGTTGATCCATGGATTCTGTAAGACAAAGGAGATGGACATTGCTAAAGAGCTCTTATTTGGCATGCTTGAGGCTGGGTTTTCTCCAAGTTATTGCTCATATTCGTGGCTTGTTGATGGTTATTGCAACAAAAACAATGAAGAGGCAATATTAAAACTTCTGGATGAATTTGTGAGTAGAGGTCTTGGTGTTGATGTTTCAGTTTACAGGGCACTGATTAGGAGGTTTTGTAAAAAAGAAAAGGTTGATTTTGCTCAAAGATTGTTCAGTCTTATGCAAGGGAATGGTATATCAGGAGATAGTGTTATTTACACTAGTTTAGCTTATGCTTACTGGAGAGCAGGAAAACCCAAGGCTTGTTCAGATATCTTAGATGATATGTATAGAAGAAGGTTGATGATAACTTTGAAAATCTATAGATCTTTTAGTGCTTCCTATGCCCCAGACAATGATATCTTAGGTCTCTTTTGGAGTCATGTAGTTGACAGAGGCCTAATGTCGAAACATATTTTAAAGGAAATTCAGCTGACGAATTCATAGTCACTGGGGAACTCAGGCTGAAGTTTTGAATTCAATGAAAAGGCAGAAAGGTTTCGTTTCAGCTGATCATAACATGGATGGATTTGAACCCACAGATGGTGGAAAGCTTCAGTCGAGCTCAATTCATTGATCTTGGCATATATTTGTTGATGTCAAACTTTTTGACACTGTATATTTGTCTCATTGGAGGAGAAGAGTTCTGGCAATAGACCTTCTGGAAGATGTCATTATTAAAATGACTTGCATAGGGATTGATTTTTCAACTAGATTCAATGAAGGATTTATCTTGGGTGACACAAATTAATTTATTTGGTCTAGATTGAGCCTCCAAGTTGTGATTTTATGATGATCCTTACACTTATCATTTGAAATATAAAATGTTGGGGAGGCAAATTTCATATCTATATATTTATTATTTTGTGATGTATTGTTGTTTCATGTGAAAATAACAAGAAGTTTATTTAGGGATGGCCTTGGCTTTGTTTCTAATTGCATACGCTAATCCATCTTGCTGTATGCCTTTTCATCACTTCCCCATAAATTAGAGAAGTTTATACAACATATTCTTGTCATATTGTTCCATAAATTTTGGTACTTGGTAGCTGCATTGAGCTTATTCCAAGGAGAAATTGAATAATCCAATTCCTAACTCCTAATTAAGTTTCATGGATCGGTACCCAATACAATGAATTAAAAAAATGAATCAAACACTCATATTATTATGAATACAAAATATTTTATTTTCCTTTCTTCTGCAGAATTTATTGAGAGAAGTCAGATAGAACTCGTCAAATTCAGTGCCCTTTTGCATGACTCAACAAACTGTGAATTGAATAACTCAAAAGCCTCCCTAGTCACAAGGCCTAATTCCACTCATCCAAGGGCAGAGTTACACGTATTAGTCTCACCAAACCGAATGCTCACGCGTGTCAAACAGAGTTCCAAATAAACAACACACATGTCAAGCAAAGCACTAGCCTTTAGAAACTATAAATTGTGCCAGCATTGAGATACCCCATCACTGAATTTTCAAGTTTCTCACTTCATTCTCTGAATACTACATCATACGTTTGTGTTTTATAACCCCACCAAAAACCAACATAAAAAATGGCAGACAATTCTCAGAAGATGGGCTACCATGCTGGTGAGGCCAAGGGCCAAGCTCAGGAAAAGGCCAACACCATGATGGACAAAGCCGGCAATGCTGCTCAATCTGCTAAAGACTCAATGAATCAGGTTCATATATACCTCCAGAGTCATTCTCTGATAAAGATTATTTAGAATTGTTATAAATCTTTTTAATTTGTTGTGTGCGTATGTAGGCTGGTGAGCAGGTGAAGGCAAAAGCACAGGGAGCTGCTGATGCAGTGAAGAATGCAACTGGGATGAACAAATAAAGCTGATTGATTATTAGGGGTGCTTTTGTTCTTTTTTAATGTTTTTGTTGTGTTTCTGTGTTCTTCTTCTAAGAAGAGGGCTCTTGTTGTGTAGCCCTCTCACCCTAATTAAATTTAGCCAATGTGAGTTGCTTTCTTCCGGTACTTCGTTAATGCAGTTCCTATTTTAATTTAATTTTGATCATTGTTTTTACATTCTTGGTTTTGTTTATTCGTTCATTCGTTCATTATCAATTTCCGAAATCCTTCAATGGATCAAACTAATAGAACTGAAAGTATGAGAAATAAAAAGTCATGACTCCTCACTAGGGGATAAAATCAATCAAAACGTGCCAGTATCTTCATCATACGAATTCCTTCTGGAACAACATTTTTCAAACATCGATCACTCATTTAAAATGTGATATGTTCTACCAATACCATCAATGTGTTATCGATCTTGATCTTGATCTTGATCTTGAACTCTTGATGATGTATATAATATATAAATTAACCTTCGCTGCCTTAACGTTCCGATTCCTTTTTTATTTTCTGAATTCATAGGAAAGTTGATGTACAAGAGAATTGAGATATATGGTATGGATCAAATGACAGGATGGATATATAAATAACTTGTTATAATTAAACAATCAATTATATGTATGATTGCAAGCTCAGTGAGCTCTAAAGATGAAGCTTGTGCTCTATTCTACTGATATTATTAAGCACATATGAGATTTTTCTTTTTCTTTTTTCAATTCTTTTCAATCACTCCTCACTACCGCTATTATCATCCTCTATCATCAATGTCGACTCTTTCTTCACTCTTCTTCCTTTATAATTAATGCTACTCTCCACCACAATGTTCGCTCATTTTACTCTCTATAATAAGGAATTCTCATAGATTAACTTTCTATAATCTGCACATGTTATAAAATCTTCTAAAATGCATGAAAAAAATTTAATTTTGTATAATCTATACATGTTAAAATATTCTATAATGCATGAAAAAGTTATCCGTCGAATAAAATTACTATGTATAGAAATTTACATGAGAGGACAAAAGAAAATTTAAAATTAAAAAAAATGATAAAAATAATAACCATTTCATTTGTGTCAAAAAATCATATAACAGCTCTTTGGACAACAAAACACATATTTTCAAGTATTGGAAAGAAAGCTTTCTCCATTAATATACATAAAAAAATTTAAATTTAATATTTCATTCTAGAAAAAAAAAATGACTTACCATTCAATTAATAGGTAGTTCTTCCTATATTTATACATAAAAAATTTATCTCATACTTCAATTAAATAATCTTTGATTACATAAACAAAGCTCTATCAAATATATACTTGAATTTATTGCTCAATAATATTAAAATGTTTTCAAGAAAAAGAAAGAGGGAAAAAAAAGGTTGTGACCGGTTCAAGTCGGGTTGGGATTGAACCGGTCTATTGACCTTTCGATCAAATGCAACATGTAACACACAACACCCCCCCTAAAACCCTAAAACACAGAGATACTCTTATACTTCCCTGCCGAATCTGCGGTTATCATTTCACCAGCATATCAGTCAAATCTTGGGAGAGAATGAGACATCAATGGCGTTTTCTCCTATTCCGAAAATACCGTCGGTCGTCTCTTCAATTCACTGCTGCTTCTTATCATTTTCAGGTACCCTTCAATCCAATCCTCACTCTCCATGAATCACTTCACACACTGTCTTCGGTTCTTCCGACAAGCTCTCACACTTGTTATGGCAACTTTTCTCAAATGCCCTTTTGTTATTCTCGTTTTATAAGCCTTATAGACCCTAAAATTCCAAACTTTAAGAACGCCATGATTTGTAGCTATTCCTCTGAGCCAGCTATCGAGCAGAAAGAATCTGATTTTACTGTCGTTAGTGATATTTTCTATAAGTTCAGTGATGTTAATGGTATTAGCAAACAATTGGAATTGAATGGTGTTGTTTTCACTCATGAAATGGTGTTGAAGGTGTTGAAGAATCTTGAATCGAGCCCGGGTGAGGCAAGGACGTTCTTTAATTGGGTTTTGGAGAAGGAGAGTGAGAGATTGAGCTCGAAAACTTATAATTTGATGTTGAGGATTCTGGGTGTTCATGGATTTTTTGAGGAGTTTTGGGGTTTGGTTGATGCTATGAAGAAAAAGGGATATGGCGTAGCGAGTCATGTGCGCAATAAGATGACTGAGAAGTTTGAGAAAGAAGGGTTAGAGAGTGATTTAGAGAAGTTAAAAGGGATTTTTGCCACTGGTTCAATTGATAATTCTATAGAGAAGGTTGGTTCTAGGATTTGCAAGTTTGTTAGAAGTGATGTCTGGGGTGATGATATTGAGAGGCGGTTGAGGAACTTGAATGTTACATTTTCAAATGATTTGGTTAAATTTGTAGTGGACAAACTTGGCAATGAGCCAAAGAAAGCATTGATATTTTTCAGATGGGTTGAAGAGAGTGGTTTGGTTACGCATGATGAGAGCAGTTATAATGCCATGGCTAGTCTCTTGGGGAGGGAGGATTGCATTGATAGGTTTTGGAAGGTTGTTGATGAGATGAGGAGTAAAGGATATGAAATGGAGATGGAGACTTGTGTCAAGGTTTTAGGGAGGTTTTCTGAGAGGAATATGGCTAAGGAAGCTGTAGACTTGTATGAATTTGCAATGGCTGGTAAATATAAGCCCTCTGCGAATTGTTGCATATTTTTATTACGCAAAATAGTGGTCAGTAAGCAGCTAGATATGAGGCTTTTTTCAAAGGTTGTGAGGGTCTTCACAGAAAATGGTAATGCATTGACTGATGCAATGCTTAATTCAGTTTTGAAGGCTTTGATTAGTGTTGGTAGGATGGGAGAATGCAATAAGATTTTGAAAGCTATGGAAGAAGGTGGGTTTATGGCTAGTAGTAACATGAAGAGCAAAATTGCGTTCAGGCTTAGTAGTGCTGGTAAAAAAGATGAAGCAAATGAGTTTATGGATCATATGGAAGCATCAGGTAGTGATTTAGGTGACAACCTGTGGGTTTCTTTAATTAAAGGACATTGTCGGGCTAGGGATCTTGACAAGGCTGCTGATTGTTTCCAAAAGATGGTTGAAAAAGAGGGGACCTCTCATGCTGGTTATGCAATTGATTTGTTGGTAAACACTTATTGCAGTAAGAACAGAGCAATAGATGCTTGCAAGCTTGTTCATAACTGTGTGAGTGAAGATGGTTTAAAACCTTGGCACACTACATATAAAGAATTGATAAAGAATTTATTAGTTCAGGGTGGGTTTAAAGATGCATTGAGTCTTCTGTGTTTGATGAAGGATCATGGCTTCCCACCTTTTGTGGATCCATTCATCAAGTATGTATCAAAGTCTGGAACCAGTGATGATGCTATTGCTTTCCTTAAGGGTATGACTTCGAAGAGGTTTCCATCCATGTCTGTGGTTCTCCGTTTATTTGAAGCATTTTTCCAGGCAAGAAGGCATAGCGAAGCACAAGATCTCCTGTCCAAATGCCCACGTTACTTCCGCAATCATGCTGATGTTTTAAATCTGTTTTATTCCAAGAAGTCAGGCGTATGTTCGGCACCTGCTGTGACTGCTTCGGTTTCATTGTAGTGTATTTTATTCCCTATTTTGTGAGGTTGATGTTTTTGGGTATGAAAATTTTGGTGCTTCTAATTCCAAACTCATAACCTTCTTGCACATTATAAACTTTGCTGTGGCAAATAAAACCTATAAGGTATTCATTTTTCACATCATTCTCTTTTATTAGATACATCTCTTTCCCCATACAATTTCTTACGTGCGTTTAGCACTGAAGTCCACAAATCATGCACTGAAGTCCAGAAATGATTGGTTAATGACTAAACTGAATGTAGAATCCAATAAATGCAGATTTTATTCAATAGTTTATCAGAAGTAGCAGTTTTTAAGGTCATCTGTAATCATATATTTTGAATTTATCATTGTAACCTTTAGATTTCTTGAAGTTCCAATTAGTAGGAACCATCTTCGAAATAGTTACTAGAGTGCTCTGGCAAGGTTAACAGCCTGCTTTTGTGATTAGTCTTTAGCAGCAATGTTGTTGATGTCACTGTCTATCTTATTCTCTCAGTAATAAATTTCAGACAAGTCAAATGGTTGTGTTTTAGCACTTTGAACAACTTAATTCAATTTCCTTATTTCATGTTGATTTTTGGTCTGTTGCGCCGTTTCTCCAAATCCTGGTCCATTACTGTTTTATTTATACAAAAGATTATTGTGCTTTCTCTGCTTTACAACCCAGAATTGATTTTGATTATATTGTGGTGGACCGCCCATCGGGTAATAGCTATTTAAGTGCCGCATTGATGTGCTGGACAAAATTTTCATCCATGACAATGTACTCACTTATTATTTAACAAAAAGGCCCATTAAACAAGCACGCAAGGTTGAATGGATATTAAAGCATTTCGTCTGATTGTCCGCTTCAAGATCCGAAGCTGGACTTTAGATGATTTGCAGGTATCTTTGTTAATTTGAAAATCGGGACTAAAATGGATGGACTCTGGATAATTCTGAAAGGGTGCTGTTTCATTATCATCCTTCGTAAGGAAGACATCCGTCTTTATGATATTTAAATATTTCGCCATGCTTCTGCACTTGATACCCTTTTTATGGGTTATCATGTCCATAAATTTTAGGGCAATTCCTCCCAAGGCTTATGATATAAAGCCAGCAACTAAGAAGGTCGAGTCGAGCTTCGCTTCCTCAATAAAATGAAAGGATTTGGAGATTTTTTTTTTATTTGAAATTGATAACTCACCGTTCTTTTCCGTACCAAAGTAATTAGGAATAGATAATCTAAAAAAAAGTGCTTACTGTTGGAATAATGGTATCGATTGGAATTTGATACATTGCGGTCGGTAACGTTGGTGAATTAGGTGAAGGTACGGAAAGAGAGGGATTCGAACCCTCGGTAAACAAAAGCCTACATAGCAGTTCCAATGCTACGCCTTGAACCACTCGGCCATCTCTCCTGCATAATCTTATGATTATGACCCAGAACCCGCGAGTGAATAGCGAGTCGTTCATATTCTTGCAGTAAAGGTACGACCAACCCAGAAGTCAGCAACTAAGAAGTCACCATAAAGCTACACGCTACACACTGTGTACTTTGTGTGAAGCTCTCACTTCAGAAAAGAGAGGGGGGAATTGTAAGTCTGCATCTGGTAGTGTCGAGGCCCAAATTTTAATTGCCCGTGCTTGCCAGGGCACAGTAAAGGGGCATAGTACGTAACAGTGTCTGTGCGTGTGTCCATTTTGAAATCATTTTGTTCACGGATGCATCAACACTCCTCCTTACCCTTTTAGTTAGAAAGTAGCTATATTCAAAATATTTCCACTTTTAATGGTCAAAAAATACAAATCTCAGAGGAATATGTGTTGATATGTGCCAATGCTTTTCTTTGCTTTAAAGCTAAGGTAGAAATTTCCTTTTCCCAGTGAAATTCTATTTTTCATATTTATTTTGCTTACGTAAAGTGCATGTTTTTGTTATGCAGTGCCTTTATGAATCTTTACAATTGTTTGTGTAACCAGCAAAGAATCAAACGGCCATTAGTAGTTGGTTTGTCAAACTTATTAGTTGGTGATTTAATGGCCTTTCAATTTATTGAATATTCCCTTTAGTAACCCTGTTATGTATCAAAGAGTTAAGTCATTGAATGTTGCGTCTATAAGCAATTCAAGAAGTGAATCCTATATAAAACATGATACACAGATGCATGCAGTACGTTCTGCTAGTGGAAGCCAGAAGTGTAGTTTGGAATATCGTGTTCGGATTTGTTCTTTCTAAATAATTGAGGGGGGGGGGGACCAAAGGCAAGACCTTTTATTTGATCTATACATGCTGCATATGGTCCTCATGGGAAATTGCTCTTCAAATTATGTTCTAGGGTGAATGAAACAGCGCAGGCTTTTAGCATACCTTCAAAAAGGAACAGCATTTTCTTTTTATAAATTGTAACAAGCACGGTAACTTTAATTTGTATGAAATTCTTAATAATATACGTTCTAAACTTTTTATCTTAAATAATAATTTTAAATAATATAACATTCATCAATTAGTTAATAAAATTAAAATGAATTAATTATATTATCTTATCAATTAATTGATGATTGTCGCATCATTTAGGATAATTATTTAAGATAAAAAATTTGGGATGTGTAGTATTACTCTAAGGTTAAATCCTTTTTGTTGTTCATATCAAACTAGCAACAGCACTTAAGTGTAAATTCACAGCTCAAAATTCCCTTTTATTACAAGTGCTTACTTGATTAGTTATGAGTTGAAGGCCGCTGATCTGATGTGGTTTGTTCGTGAAAGTTCACTTTATGCTTGTTATGAAGTTATCCCATCAGGCTTTTGTGTTCTTGAGCTTGCTCTATTCAAGAGAATGTGAAATCTGTCTCAGTTGTTTGTCTCAGCTCGACATAGAAAATGATAGATCATAGGCACTTGATCAACATTTTCTTCCATTATCTTTAAATTTTTGTTATCTTTATTCTCATTGTTATCAGTGTTGTCCACAGCATTTTAACGAAATTACATTTGAATGGCATGCCAATGGACTGAATAAGACTCATCCATAAGCAAAACGCAATGAGTGTGACACAACAAGCCATACACAATTGGTATCACTCTCCAGTGCCTATTAATGCCCTGGAAAATTTCTTAGGAAAGACGAGTGATTTCCTGCACTCATCTCTTCAGCAGTAATTGAATCAACGTGATAGGTTTCTTTGGCATATATGGAAGAAACAAAGGACATCTTATGTTCTTACAGACAGTAAGACAAAATTCTCATCATGTTGTCATGATTAGTTGCTATTACTTATACGATCACTGTGTTGGTGTTGAGAAGGGGACCAAAAACAGCAAATTTGCAGCCAATCTGGGTCTCGCATAGACAATAATAAAGGGTATTTCAAAATTTTTGAATTACTTCGGTGAAATGATAATTTTTAAAATAACCTCATATTATGATAAACTTTAACTTATTTTATTTTTGTTCAAAAGATGCGGGAAAAATCAGCGTGAGTTAATGAAAATTTTTTCGTTGTTAATAAAAATGAGAGTAAGTTGAGATTTACAATAATTTAAGGTATTTTAAAGATTGTAATTTTATGAGAAAGTAAACCGAAATTAACTTAAAGTACAAAGATAAAAAGTAGAGTCGTGCTTCATTAACTTATTGTTACAATAGAAAACCACCTAGTAGTAAGGTAGTAAATCACTTTCTATAAGTATCAGTAGATATTCAAGTCTTCCAAGGCGTAGTATGGGGGAACATTTTCTTTCAATATTTTAAAGGTGAATTCAGCCTATTTTTCTAATTAAAATCATTAGTAAAAAATAATTAAATTTAAATTATAAAATATTAAATATGATGTAAATAACAAATAAATATTGGTTAATATAAAGATTTTGATATAATCAAGATTAATCATAGTACAAAGCCCATAACCTTACAAGTCTACAATCTACTAATCAAATCCTAAGCAATCGCTCATGGTCTCACTCATTCTTTTCAAATTATTTGTTTCATAGCCCACACCAAACTTATCCTCATCTCATCATAGCCTAATAGCACGTCCTGTCATCATCTCATTAATTTAAGTATTTATATCCATTTTATTTTCTTTCATTATTGATATAAAAGTAATTTTTTTTCTTTTGTTATAGGATTATGAATATTGACAAAAAATAATTATTTTAATAATTTATATTTTGTAGTGTGATTTTTATAATGTATTAATATCAATGTAAGATATATTACCAAATTTTTAAATTTTTTATTTTAATATAATTAAATAAGTTCAACAATTAAAAATACATCAATTATTCAGAAATCCCCTTATTATTATTCTAAACAATTAAAAATACATCAATTATTCAGAAATCCCTTATTATTATTCTATGATCCCTATCCCCTCCCCCCAAGCAATTCTAATGGAGATAGGGAGAGGGCATGGTCATACTTTTAAAAATAATAATATGAATTGGTTTGGTATGATTTTTTTTAGTTCTAAACCATAATTTTTTAGTATTTTATAATTTTTTCTCATCTAAACCTATCTTTTTTTAATTTAAAAAACTAAACCATAATTCAATGCAGTTTTTTTTTAGGTAATGAATTTTTACTTAGATAAAAATTCAATGTCGGACTGAATTTTTACTAAACATTAAATCAATAATTACTAGATAAGATAAATTAAAAAAAATAAAAATTTAAAGTAATCCTAACCGTTAATTCAATACTCAATAAAAAGTCAATTTTGCACAAAATCCTAATCATTTTTACTCACCCTACTCACTCGACGTCTAATGGGGGAAGATATTTTCTTCCAATTTTTGTAGGCAGATCCAACCGTTTAGGCTCATATAACCACGACGTGTCATAACAAAACTATCTGAGCGATAATCAAAACTCGGAGGCAAAGGCGGAAATGTAGAAGTGATTATTGTCTCGCAGGAGAGAGCATGTAGAGGATGTTGGCATGGACACATGGAGCTAATAATTTTGTGGGAACAGTAGAGATATAAAGTGAGTTACTGGGTTATCTTGCACTTTTCAAAGATGTAAAAGCACGCATAATCATCCATTACAAGTGCAACCAAAAAAGAAGAAGATGGGACCCAAATGTTTTCCTAAACAAGTTTTTTTTCTACCATGTCGGTCTCTCTCTTTCATCTCATGAACACCTAAATCACTGGCACTTTTCTGTCAATGACCGTCCTTGTCTTTACAAGATTACAATGGATCAGATCATCCCACTCTTTTTCTTTTTCACCTACTAAGAAATTAACACTTATCAAATAGTAACGCATTACGTTTTTCTTTAACTTTGAACTTTTACCCAAATTAATAAAGATTTCTGATTGGTAATTAACAAAAACAAATACATATAGGGAGTACATTAAATATTACATACACCTGTAGGTGAAATAAAAATAAATGGCCGTGACAAAAACAAGATGCTGCCTCCTTTTCTTATTCTCTTTTGAATTTATACACAATGCGATCTTCTTTTCTTGTATAAAAGTGATATTTCATTGAACACGGTGGGGGGCCTAATTGTTCCTCATATATATAGGGCCACCCAAATGATGCCCATTGCCATTTGCCTCTGCTGCCATGGAAAATTATCATTTCTCTAAAACCATCACAACATCATTACTGCTATTATGAAGAATGAACAAAGATCATTAAGATGTTTGTAAAACTTTTGACATCAAATTTGGACTTTTAATGAACTACGAAATGAACCTTGTGATCATCGGCTACAGGATCACACGGTGCCAGATGATTAATATGTTTAGTAGCACTTGATGATGAGGTAACCCACTTTCTCAAAAAAAACCCCGCAAAAAAAAAAAAATGGAAATTAAGTAATGCATAGGATAAGTTGCATAATTACACATATCTTCATTGCCAATGCCAAGCACTTTTATTAAGACTCCGTTTGTGCATTTTGGAGTAACCCTATTTTGCAACTACCTTAGAAAAAGGAAATATGTGAGGAAGTGTTGAAGGTAAATTGATTAAAGATTCTTTCATTAGCAAAAGTACAAGTATTGGCTTGAAAATTCAAGTGGGTTGAGAGGCAAAGAGACAAGATATGTAGAAATGAAGTGGCGATGCCGCTTCGGCATGTCCCTCCATTCAAACTTGAAGTACTTTCAGCATTTTATTTCTAGCAGTATATCAATACAAATAATAATAATAATAGATATGTATGGCTAATAGACGGTCGATTATATGTATTCAAAAGCTTAATTATTCTAATAAGTTTATACTCAAAAGTGTTTATTCCAATACAAAGCAGCAATAAGAATATAGATGATTGGTGGTCTTTTGTGATATAGACAAATGGGACACATCTTATTAATGCTCATGCTTTAGTTTATACAACATTTATTCTCATGCTTGTCCTAATTATATAAACAAATATGCGAGCGATCTTCAACATTCGTTTTCTCTTAGTGGAAGTGCAATTAGCCACTGTATATGGCATACTAATGGGATATATATATATACATTCACAACCAACAAGAGAAATCCAATAATGGGCAGCCACGTGTTGAAAGGGTCCAACCTATGACACATGTCATAATGCTATATGATTCCTAGTGTTAATAAGTGTGTCACAGCCATAGCGACCTATCATTTTTATAAAGGACAAAAGAAATAAAAGACATGCAATACAGACAAATGAATGGCTAAAACTTTTTAATTTTATATCTAGGCTCTATGGTTTTTAGCTGTGACTGTGGGCATCTAATATCGGGAATGCCCTAATTTGTTAGGGTTGCTTGTAGAGGTGAGGTAAGTGAGGAAAGAGACAATGAAATCTAGCTGTTCGCTGTTTTATTTGGCCCTTAATCCCTGGACATATATGTCATTTTCAAAATATTAAAGTCCTCTGTTCTTGGCTTCTGTATGGTCAATTCTTTCCTTTTCTTTTAGGGTTTATAATTTGGCCACTTTGTTACATCGGGTCCTTCCTATCCATCCTTATCACATGGGCTACTAATTGGAACTAAATCAAAGAGCCCTCGTTACACATTGTTAATACTTGATTTGAGCATTTCATTTAACCCCTTAAAATCATTGTTCCATGTAAATAGATAGCGCTTTTGTTTCAGAGGCTTTGCAGTCCAAAACCTACATATGTCTATATATTTTAACATGCTCAAGAACTTAACTTGTACTCCAATTTGATGCAAGATGGCTTCAGAGGTTGTAATTTGAGTTACAAGTATTTATTTTTGACGTATAATATATTGATTTGAAATTTACGATGAGATGAATTAAATTTAGAATGACTTAAGTCGTTCTGTCATGTGATTAAGTCAGAAATTTCACTTTTTTCTAATTATTTTTTAATTTTAAGTTTTTTTTTTTCATTTTAAGATTTTATATTTTTTTTTTTCAGATATCAGACTTGAATGCTATTTATTTGGAATTCTTTATTTAGATTAGAATAATTTTATTATAAAATAATATTTCAAATTTATCGATTTTAATAAATTCACAATATTTTAATTTTTATAAAAAAAAAAGTTTAGAATTCTAATTTTATTCATTCAAATTTTTATAATAAAATTTTATTATTAAAAAACATAATTTATTTTTTCAATCAAACTTTTTAACGTTTACACATGGTCACAATTAATACGTTACTTGTTCATTGTACACAAGAGTAGGTTCAATCCAATTCCTACGCCAAGAAGAGAGTTCTTTACACGACCCCATGAATGCGTTTGAAGTTTAATGTAAACTTTCTATCATGACTTAGGAGAAGCAATGACAGCTTTTGCTTTTAAAAGCTTTACTCTTTTTGAATAGCTGCTGTGGAATGGCTGTCTGCTGCTTAAAGCCATAAGCAGAAACAGAAAGAAAGTGTTTGTAAGTGTAACCGTTAGCTGATAGCAGCTTTGTGGAATCTATGAAAAAAGCAGACCCATTTACAGCACAAAAGTGCTTTAAATAAATTACCATTTCACAATATTAAATGAAGAAAGCAAAAAGCAACAAAGATACTCATGGTCATGGGGGCTCAAAAAATTAGTGGGTGGGTGAACAAATCCATTTTCATCAATCTCGAGCTCTCTCCCATTTTTGCCCTTTTACCCTTTTTCTCGAGATTCTCACATTCTCTATTAATTATCCCACAAAAAAATAATACAACCTGGGAATTTTACTGTATGGCCAAATTCAGGGGAATGCTGGATTCTCTCTTCTCATATCCAACTGAACAACTCAATTGTTACAAAGCAAATGCATGCCTTCCCATACATACACTTTTTTCTGCCCCTTTTGTGCTTTATGTTCTCTTAATTCAAAAACTCAAATACTTAAAATGAAAAAAAGAAAAGAAAAATATTAACAATACTTATCTCTGGGCCATAGGATGACTCATGTCCTCTAGGATCCTCCAATAAGCATTTTGCTCCCCCGTAAGTACTTGTTTTGCAAAATTTTGTATAATTATTTCTAAATAGTCATATTATTAAAAAAATATTGCAAAACAATTAAGACCAAATTTGCCTCCACATGTTAGAAGAAAAAACTTTTAATTTGCAATTGAGAGGAATTGAATCCCTTATGAAAACAAAATTTTAACAACAAAAACAATAAAAACATCATACATACATGGTGTTTTGTATAACTTTTACAACCATGTTTCTTAAAAGAGTAACGGGTATTCATTTACTCGTAGATTTATTAACATTATTCTACAGTCAACATTTTTAACAGTAACATGAGTGAAAATTAAAGTAGCATGCAACAAATTGTAAAAGAAATGCATGCATGATTGAGGTTAAGTGCAGGAAGAATATTTCCAATTATATCCTTCTATTTTGAATGCTGTTGGTCCAAGGCATTCGGCAGTATTTTTCTTTTGAAGATATGGGCATTATATATTCTTTTCTTTTACAACCTCCTGACCCAAAGACAGGCACGCTAAGTTCCTCTTTACATTACCAATAAAAACTGTGTTTTTTCTTGGGTTCTGACACAAGATTTAGTAGATGGATGTCTGCCATGGAAAGCAGCAATTGAGTTTTGATCTATGCATTTCTTTGAGCCAAAGAAACTCAGTTCAAAGCTTGTTTTGTCACCTATAGTTAGTAGCTAAACAGCCTAAGTAAATCACTAGCAGGCTTTTGGGCAGCTGAGATTTTTCTAGTTTTCAACAAATTCAAAATCAATGGAAATGGCAATAAGGGAAGTTTTTGCTTTTTGTTTTGTGGCTTTCTTGTGCTTTTGGACTTCTGCAAATGGATTGTTATCTGCTAAAGGTGTTAATTATGAAGGTAAATTAAAATAGAAGCTTTAATTCTCTCTTCTTTACTTATTTTGAAACTGTTATTATTATTAGTTTTGCAATAAGTTAAATGTTTTTTTTTGGCATAAAATGAGTATGAAATGAAGATTTTTTTTTCATCTGGGTACTTTTGTTTCAGTGCAAGCTTTAATGGGTGTAAAGCACTCACTACATGATCCTCATGGTGTTCTTGAAAATTGGGATGAGGATGCTGTTGATCCGTGTAGCTGGACTATGGTTACTTGTTCCCCTGAGAGCTTGGTCATTGGCCTGTAAGTTCTTATTGCAATTAGTTCCACACCTTTTAGAAATATAAAATCTCTATAAGTAGAATGAATATTTGAACAGCCTATATTAATTGATCGAAGGAGATTGCAAGTAACTGAACTTTTCTTTCTGCAGAGGCATTCCTAGCCAGAATTTGTCTGGTACTCTTTCTCCAAGCATTGGCAACTTGACAAATCTTCAGATTGTGTAAGTGTCAAAGAAATTTGGACGTTTTTTCAGAAATCTAAATGGGAATGCTTCATTTTCTTATTGGTATACTTTGGATCTTTCAGGCTCTTACAGAATAACAACATAACTGGACCAATTCCAGCTGAGATTGGCAGACTCACGAAGCTTCAAACACTTGATCTGTCGAATAATTTCTTTACTGGGGAAATTCCTTCCTCTATAGGCCACTTAAGAATTCTCCAATATATGTAAGCTTAATTCTGTATATAATTCTTATAAGTTTCAATATTTTTGGTCTCTATTTGACATGAATTTTTGATGCTGCATATAGGAGGTTTAATAATAACAGTCTCTCTGGAGCATTTCCGACATCATTGGCTAGCATGACTCAGCTTATCTTTCTGTAAGTGTATTGAGCATTATTTATCAATGAACGTTATTTACTTAAATTTGCTTCACGACAATAATATAACCTTCTTTGGTCATTTGAACTTCAGTGACCTGTCCTACAATAATTTGAGTGGCCCTGTACCCAGATTTGCTGCAAAAACTTTTAAGTAAGCATCCATTTCTGAATATCAATCAAAACGTAGAATTTGGAAGGTAAAATTGATGATAAACATGTGTTGTTGCAGCATTGTTGGCAACCCTCTGATCTGTGCAACAGGTTCTGAACCAGATTGCTATGGGACACAACTAATGCCAATGTCCATGAACTTGAATAGCTCACAAAGTATGGAAATTAGAATTCTCGGGTTTGCTTAATGTTCACTTCAGTTCACCATTTTCAAAAACCTTTTTTGTGTCAATCTTTTTAGTCTGACCTCAATTCCTCTTGCTTCGTCAGCTGCTCCACCGGGCAGAACTAGAAGTCACAAATTATCCCTTGTATTTGGCTCGAGTGTGGGATGTGTCTCTCTCATCATTCTTGTATTTGGACTATTTTTATGGTGGAGGCAAAGACGCAATCAACAGATGTTCTTCGATGTTAAGGGTTTGTGATCCTAACAAAACACTTGACTCATAATAGATATGAAATGGTTGAATGATCCCTTGAACTCATTTCATATTTATTTGAAATCTCAGAGCGGCACCATGAGGAAGTTTCCCTCGGAAACTTGAGAAAATTCCAATTTAGAGAACTGCAGGTTGCCACGCATAACTTCAGCAGCAAGAACGTATTAGGAAAAGGTGGGTTTGGTATTGTCTACAAAGGGATTCTCCAAGATGGAACTGTTGTAGCAGTCAAGAGGCTCAAAGATGGCAATGCCATTGGAGGAGAGATACAATTCCAAACTGAAGTTGAGATGATCAGCTTAGCAGTGCATCGTAATCTCCTTAGACTTTATGGATTTTGTATGACACCCACAGAAAGGCTTCTTGTGTATCCATACATGTCTAATGGCAGTGTTGCTTCCCGTCTTAAAGGTAAAACAATTCTGAAAAGTGAAAGTACCTGTAAATGTTATTCTAAAAAGAATTGCTGCAGTTCTGTACTAGAATCATCAAGAACTTGTAACACTATATTGCAATTTGTTGTTATTACAAGTGGCTGGACCATATTATGAATTTCAATCCCAGGTTAGCTGAACTAACGCATCATTTATCTTTGACAGGGAAACCGGTTTTGGATTGGAGCACTAGAAAGAGAATTGCCTTAGGAGCAGCACGGGGATTATTATACCTACATGAGCAATGTGACCCTAAAATAATTCATAGGGATGTTAAAGCAGCGAATATATTACTTGATGACTATTGTGAAGCAGTTGTAGGAGATTTTGGTTTGGCTAAGCTTTTGGATCACCAAGATTCTCATGTCACCACAGCTGTGAGAGGCACTGTGGGGCACATAGCCCCTGAGTATCTGTCCACAGGCCAGTCCTCTGAGAAAACAGACGTTTTCGGATTTGGTATCCTCTTACTGGAATTAATCACAGGCCAAAGAGCACTAGAATTTGGCAAGGCAGCAAACCAGAAAGGAGCCATGCTTGATTGGGTGAGCAAAACTTCTCTATTTTCTTTTCCTTCTTACATCCTTAACAAACATTCAGCAGTTATATTGTGCCTCTTCATCTAGTGACATCAGTTTAATTATCATTGCAGGTAAAGAAAATTCATCAAGAGAAGAAGCTTGAAATGCTTGTAGATAAGGACCTGAAAAACAACTATGACAGAATTGAGCTTGAGGAGATGGTTCAAGTGGCTCTGTTGTGTACTCAATACCTACCTGGCCACAGACCTAAAATGTCAGAAGTTGTTCGAATGCTGGAAGGTGATGGCCTTGCAGAACGATGGGAAGCTACTCAAAGAGCAGAAGCAACCAAAAGTAAACCACATGAATTCTCTTCATCGGATCGATACTCTGATCTCACAGACGATTCATCTTTGTTAGTCCAAGCAATGGAACTCTCTGGACCAAGGTAAAATCCTTAACGGTATATGGTTATATTGCCCCAGTGGAAAGAGTTAGAATGAGGAAAGAATAGAAGTATAGTTGAAGCCACCCTGCAAGAATCCCCGTATCGGTTCATACTTTATGTTGTACAATAGTGGTGCATCAGGGTTCAAACAGCTTTATGTATTTTCTTTTTTCCTCTCAACTGTACAGTTTCTTTAGTATGAGAAAGTAATATCTTTAGAATGAATACTTCATATGTATTTGGTATTCCTTTCGAGTGAAAATTGTACAAGGAGTTGTCCCTTCAAATTTTTTAGCTTGTAAAGTTTGGTCATGAATGTAACCTCTTAATTCTCAAGCAACGTGGAAAACGATTCAGAATTGACTCGTGTGCTCGTTTACTTCAGTGACTTGTCCTACAATAATAGGTACAAACAGCCATTAAGTTTCTACATTTGACAAAAATCAAATGCAAATTGGCAATAGAAAGAGAAAAAGAAAAGGATGCGCTCTGTATATGCTGTAACAGGACTTGTTTTCTTATATCGTGCCATGTTGTCTCATTGTGGCCCAATTGACAATTTCAAGCATTCCACCTGCTACATTGCAAACCAGAGTTCAGTCATTTTGATAATTGGATAAATATTTAATTGTGAGTTTCTTAATACCATTCCTGAAAAAGAACTGTATCCAATTTCTCGTACAATTTAAGTATTAATTTATTTACGTAAAAAATATATCTCCTCAACCTTACCTCATCATCTGGTCCAAAACGAACTTAAAACTGACCTAAAAGAAGCGGTCAGGGCCGCATTTAATTTTTAGAAGGATAACTTTACAGGCATCACAGCAAAAATTTGGTTCTGTGAATAAAAAGGAAGAAATTAAGACACAAACACATTGTAGTATAATTGTTGAATTGAGATGTTATCATGATTTGAAGCTTAGTTTTTGTGACATGTGTCTATTAGTAATATTTTAATGACTATGATTTAATTATTTGGGTCTCTCTAACTTATTATTTGTGTAAATTACATCTCACGTTATAATAATTACTATTTTTATATAGAATCAATATTAATTTTTGATTGTGTTCAAGTAAGTTATATATAATATAATTTAGTAATTGCCTAATTGCTTTTATATTTATGTATATTAGAACTATTATGAGGAGGTGCCAATAAAGTATCAGTCAATTGCTGATTTAAATGTCGTCTAAAATAAGCCCATAGCATCTTGCTGATTTTGTCAATTGCTGATTAGTCATCACCGTCTTCTCTTGTTCTTGTGTTCATGGTTTCTGAAACAGTAGTGCTACTAGAGAAATAATTAACATGATTTTGTATGAAGATTAAACTGATCCTTGTTTCTTATCTATACTAACCAAACAATTTGCAAAAAAAAAAAAAAACAGAGAAATTTTATCTCTCTATCAACTATGCTTTTTTTTTTAAAATGATAAAAGAGTACTAATAAAATCACTAAGTATGAACATAAATTGTTTCTTTTTCTTTTTTTCCATACGGGTCCCTACATAAATTTTGTTCAAAATTTATTAGTAAAGTTAACAACTTATATTTTTATAAATTTTTTTCATACCTTTGTGTATGTTCACGATCTGAAGCAAGTCAAAGCGGTAACTCCATTGAACTGCGTCTAGGAATTAAAGAGATATTTCAGCTTCGGGGCCTCGAAACTGAATTTTGGAAATATTCAAGTTCCAATCTATCAATAACAGGGCATTTACGGATAGTACCTGCAAGTACTTCAGTATTGTTAGTGCAATTCTTGAGGTGAAGGCTGACAAGATTTCTAAAGCCTTGAAAAGTATCAGGAGGTGCCAACGATTTGTCACTCAATTTCAGATGGGTGGTCAGATGTTGGCAGGAAAATAAAGAAGCGGGTGTTACATAATATTTATCTTTTGGACAGGGTCCCAAAGCCAAACTGGAGAGTGAGTTCCTTGATACAATTCCTTGAAAGAAATTGAATCCACTGATCAAATTCAGAAAAATCTGGTCGCTGAGAAGTGGAGAAATTGAAGGTATGTATGTGGCCAATATAAGATAACAAACATGGTCGACTAAGTTAACAAGAGGTTTGGCATCACGTTTATCACATCCAACACAACTATCATCAATCGAAGAGCAGTTCTGAAACTTGAACCCTTTTGTTTCTCCATTCTCTTAACAAAAAAACTTGTCTTCACTGCATCCTTGACGGGCAGGCGCCCAAGAATGTTGTCTAAAATAGCCCATGCTGATCTTGTCAATTGCTGATGAGTGATCATCATCTTCTCTGTTTCTTGTGTTCATGGTTTCTGAGAGATTATGAGTCATCTGTTAGTTTCAGTATGATATCTGAAGCAGCCGTCATAATGCAGAAATATTTGACACAAACTGTAAAGAAATTAAACTGATCCTAATTGTTTCCCTTACAGCAGTGAGAAAAAAGTGAAATAGACAGTGCAATAAATCAATGGGCAAATTTATTTTGAGTCGTCCGTATGCTTGTTAAATCCACGGCAAAGAAATTTAGACGGAACAAAGTGAATGAGTAATACAGAATTTTGAAAAGACTTATTCAAGTCACCTAAAATTATACCTATTTTACAACAACAATGATAGAACCACGAATAATTTTATATAAATTAATGTGTATGAACTGATGTGATATAAAAATTAATTAAAAATAATAATAATTTTTTTTTAATTATATAAACTCATAATAATTTTATATAATCAATTTCTTCATGCCACATTAATTTGTAAGTACATGTTTATAAAAGATGGCTTGCAAATGCTGAGCATGAAGAGTAGGGTAATAATATAACTGATCCTAGATTACTTATTCCTTTTCTCTTGAGTATTTACCGACTACAGAGTAGTGAGTAATGTTATGAGTTTGTTGAAAATTTATTAATAAAATTAATAATATATTCTCTGTTAGTAATTTCCTCGGACTTTTCTTGTTAGTTTTAGTTGCGGCTACAGGTAAAAAGGTTAGAAAAGATGAAACAAGGAACATTTTTCCATTTCCCTTTTTGCATTATGGATATAAAAAAGATAATTCGTCAAACAAAAGAGATTTATTCATGCTGCATACTAAACAAGCACAGTTAAAGCCGATTAAGCATTAAAAAAATTCATAATTCACATGCGAAGATTAAAAACAAACCGTTGTGATTGTACAGATTGTATAGACAATCAAGAAAACTGTCCATGCCCAGGAACACTAGAGGCCTACAGTGCTAAACTTATAATCTTCACATGCTCTGAAGCCCGGTCAACTTCCAGCAGCAAGGATTCAGGAATCCTATCACCAAGATAATTTACAATTATAATTGACTCGAGCTGAGGGGAAAGTGTCAGTACAACTTTGATAAATTCCAATTCGGTTCTTGTACCAATGGTGCCTCTAATCCTCACTAACTTAAGCTTATGAAACATGAAGCCAGATAGGCACAGTCCTGTAAAACAATCCATGGCGGGTCTAGAGCCATTTGATTGAACAACCTATAAAAGTTCAACATGATATTCAGTTACTTCAGCTAAAATTATTAAAACACACCAATCTTGAGGTAAAAGCTTACCGTAATGACGAGTTCCTCTAAATTGGGACAGCTTTTAACTATAGAAAGGGAAACCATGACTTCTTTAAAATTGCTGAGTGTTACTTCCTTTAGGTCAAGAAACAAGAGACGATTGAGCACAATTGGAAGTCTTTCCTGTACTTGGTCACCAGCTAGCCACTGAAAAGAAATGCACAAACAATATAACATACATAACAGTTAATCAGGTAAGTCAAAATATTGAATGATTAAACAAATAAAGTTACCTGAAGAAAGTCGCAGGACAAAGTGAGCCTCTTAATATCATATAGACATCCAAACACTCTGTCAAAATTGCAAGAATTACTTTGCTCATTGTTCCGGGTTATGGTCCTTCCATACATAGGGATCATACGAATATCAACACTATCTAAATTCACACTATTTTCAAGATTGATATCTTCGAACTCCGAATTTATCTTCAGGTACTTCAGGCTAGAATTGTGAATTCTCACAGAGGCCAAATGGTCAATGTTCAAAAGTGTTAACCTTTCAAGAATAGGACAGTTCCGAATTAAACTTTCCAGTGTGTCGCTGATTATAGAGACCTGAGTGAGCTGAAGGCTTTTGAGGCAATGAAATCCCTTGAATGTAGAAGGAAGCTTGAACATGCAGCCATAAAGCTCCAGACAGGTTAGTTGTGGACAAGAGAAAATGCCACAAGGCAGCTTGAAACGTTTCACAAAACCAAAGTCCTGAAGAATTAACTCCTTAATACCTTTGTGCATCAAATACTGAATCCACTCTTCTAAATCATAGAAATTTGGACTGCAATAAGCAGCCAGCTTGAACTTCTCGATTGAGCCACTGTGATATGACTGCACCATGTGAATGATTTTCATAATCTCTCCCCATCTTTCTTCCAATGACAGAGAACTAGAGAAGCATTTATCATCAAAAACTAACTGTGAAAGTCCAGTCCACTTAAATCTCCACTTACTTGACAAGATGCTAGTCCTAGCAGCTTCTCTTAGCGGCAAGTTGACAAGGATGGTATCTAGCACATCCCAGGGCAGGTTGCTAATCCTATCCAACTTTGCAGCTTGCTTTTCCATTTCGGTCATTTGATTTCTCCACTAGCTCTTTAGCTGACATAAATTTACAAGATGATCTTGGTCACCAAATTGATACTTAGATGACAAGAGAAAATTTTATAATATAATGGAAAAAGAATAATTATTACAACACAAAGTGAAATAAGATGATGCTTTAAGCAAGAAAAATAACTGCTCTAAACTACCCAAGGAAAGAAAAATAGGTACAAGGCAATCACATGAGACAAGCAAGTGTGGAGGGGAAGGTAGAAAAAGAGAGAAGCTTTGGAAAATATAATTTGAGGGAAACAGAAAATTATTGCCAATCAATGATTTTTCTACAGGTGGTGTTTTTATCTTAAGTCAACACGTAACATAACATGTCGACATTCACATATCTTGAAAGACTAATCACTCATTGCAGAAGGTTCCATTACATATTCACAGTGGAGGACAAACAAGTACATCGAGACAATCTTATGAGAATGACAGCCAAAACGTATAGCTCAAAGTTTATCCAATCAGTGTCTTTCCCTGCTAAGACCACACCAATCTAATGGGCCCAGTGGTAATTATCCCGAACAGCTTCCACTAGATCAATAGTAAGACCATAATCTTCAGAAACTCTAGAATATATTTGAGTCTGATCAATACCTCAAACCTCTTTCTCCCAAAATTAGAGTAGATTTTCAATCTAGGCACTCCACCAGAGAGAGCTATCATAAGAAAAACTCTTTAAAATATCTGCAGAAGAAACTGATTTAAACACTAAAATCATATTTTCTGCACTAATCACGCTTGACCCTGTACTCCCATTAAAACTCGCACTGAAGAACATGCCATAAAAACATGATCAGATACACAAGTTAAAATTTTGATCCATCCCCAGAATCAAACACAATTCCTTCTTTCTAATTCCAATCAAACTGTGATAGCAACATCAACACATGCAAAATTTCTCTGGGGCTTTTGCGGCTTTTGCAAGAACGGACATAAAAAACCAAGATAGCTTTGTATTCCATTTAACGAAAGGCAAAATATCCATTTCAATTCACAAGTTTTCACAACAACCCAACAACATAGTTCTGTATAAAACGGGAAAAAAATTTAATCAACAAAAAAAAATGAAACGCAAACTTCAGATAACCACTCAAGAACAAGCCTTAAGTTCCAAAATTGAAACAATCAACACAGTTACATACATATGCATGCTATATACATGCATAATTATTCAATTATGAGAAGACAACGGGGTGAGTTTTACAGTGGCATCAGCAGAATCGACGGCGGGCGGCTGCTGACAGCTTCAGCTGTTTTTACTTTCAACAAAGTAAAGCGGCTTTCTTATAATATATCTGATTCCCACAGTATACTACGTCTTTGAATATTTTTTTCCCACCTTTTATTTACTTTATATAAAAAGCACTTGTAATTTATATCAACAGTTTTTAAGGGTGTTCCAATTTTAATACCATCCTGTCATTTTTTTTAATATTAATTTATAATATTATGATATTACATTATTATTAATTTTTATAATTAAGATTCCTCATAAGGTGCGTATTGAATGTGAATCAATATTAGGTTATTTATATATAAGAATAAAAAATTATCTTATATAATTCGTTTGAATTATTTAACTACTATATTCAGAAAAATAATAACAATTAAATATTTTATTCGCATCTCTAAAAGTGGCCAGTTATATCAAAGTAATTATATTGTAGTAATTATATTGTAGTTGAGTCATATAGTGTCATGAATAATTATGTTGCAGTTGAGTGCATATTAATCTTCGATTTTTAATTTCCATACGGAGTCCTTTCTTATATATTTATATGAGAATGATCCCTTACTTAAAAGGTCCCTAACTTAATATTATGAGTGTAAAAACTCTCCCATTGAATTATAAACCCATTGATGTGAGGATTAAAAACTAAATGTCATTAATTGAGAATAAAATGTATCATATTTTGGAATCATGATTTTACTAAATTTTTTCTTTCCAATGTACTATGTTATTATTTATTAATTACAGCACTGCTACTAATAGACAAAATCAAAACGACATCATTTGAGGTTTTCTCTACAAGCACCAAATCCGGCACCACTTTTCGGCGTAACAGTTTTTTTCTATTAATTTACACAAAAATTTGTTTTCGCTCATGTATTTATGTTAAAAAAAAATAGTTGTGCTCTTAAATTATATATTTAAAAAAAAATTAATGGTTTAGAAATTTATTATTTTCTTTATAATTTTTTTGGCTAAATATTTATGTGATGATTTGTTTCAAATCATGTTTGAGAATACTTTTATCATAAGGTATTTGTACCATAATTTTAAAATTATATTGTGATATCATGTAGATGATTTTTTTTTATATAATGTGATACTATCATGATGGGATAATAAAACTTATAATTATTTTTTTGGTTAATTTTTTTTAATATCTGATTTATTTATATAAAGACTTGTTATCACGAATAACTTGCAGTTTTACCTTTACATGTAAGTTTGAACGTTGAAGACATTGTTTAGGCCTGAGTTTGTCTGAAAATTCCTGAAGAAATTGAGGGCCCAACAGACATTTTCTGGGCTAGGCCATGGGTCCAGCTGATTTATTTCAGGATCATGAATGTCCATTGGACTGCAAAAACGAAATAATCCATTGATTTGAGAGACGTCGTGAGTCAGGAGAGAATGAATTCCCCATACATCTTATCCATCATCCTGTTCATCCACCACATTTTATTTCTCTTTTTTCTTTATATTATATTATATAATTCTATTGAAATTGTGATAAAAAAAAAAAAATTTGGAACGAACTTTGATTAATTAGCACAATAGAATAGTACGTTCTAGTGCTATTTTAATTAGCTTTGAAATCTGTCGATATCAATTTCGCTGAACACAGCAGAACATTGCATTATAGTTAAAATTTTGATGTACTATATGTAACATTCAAAACGAATATAAGCCTACCAAAACTTTTCTAGATGTAATTAATCTGAAGTCTCTAAATCTTGAATCTCCAGAACGAGATTAGAAGGTGTCGGCCACAGGTGGTACTAATTAGTCATTATTTAACATTTATTATTCTATCACCATGCATCTTCTTGCCATCATCACCAGCCTGTGTATGATTAATATGCCATACACACGAGCAAATAAGCTCAGGCAGCGGTTAGCTAAGCAGGTCACCATCGCAACATGCAATATTGTCACGATGTTCATGGTATAAGAAAAACTTCTCAACTGTTTATTTGGATGTGTTCATTTTCTGCACGGCATTGTTGTTTTGCTCTCATCAATCTCGGCCACATATATTGCAAGCGATCGATGTATTTGATTGATATAACATAAGGATAATTACTGATGATGAGTCAACACTCAACAGCATCATCTGCTAGCTGAAGCTGACAATGGATAGTTTCGCAGCGGCAAGTCCTGACAATAATACTCTAGTTCAATACTTATCCCATTTTTTTGTCTCTAGAGATTTGAAAATTACATGCACATATTACTGCTTCAAGAGTTTCGGCACGGTATTTGGGTCCCTCTCTGCGTCAGTGAAAAACTAGGCACTGGCTAGACAAAGAAACATGACGAACTAGAAAGTTAATTGAGAATTTATTACCGGCTTAAAATTCCATTAAAAATAAGGGGAAATTATTCAAGAGAGAGAGATTTTTTTTTTTTTAAGATCCAAATTCTTTAATTTATCATATATATATATACAACCATGGTCCAGGATTCAAGCAGATTTTAGACAAGGCAGCTAGTGGCAAAGATTGTGTGCAATTTAGATTTAAAAAGTAGTTAGTGGCTGGGGGAAGAGATGGTGCGGCTCATCAACAGTGTGAATAGCAAGCGATAAGAGAGCTTTTAATTGGAGCCAGAAGCCAGTTTCGAAGGGACATCAGATCGGTACCACCACTAGTGGCACCAATTTGTGGTTCAGCTGCATCCTAATCTGGTTACTTCATACGTGGGAGCATCTCATTGGCTGGGAAAATTTCAAACGGACTTGTCTGAGTCAGCTTCTTTCATTTTTGAAGCAGCCACTTATTTGATTCCACCTGAGCAGTTCTGTCACAACGTCAGCATATGATATGATACAAGTCGGCATCTGGGTTGGCGTTGGACTTGGGCAACTTGCATTCTTGCAGGGAAAATATAACAGCTGATCTGATTTTATAGTTTTTCAAACTCTTTTGTGCAACCCTATTGTGCAAACGCTTCATTTTCAAAAGCACTTATAAGGAGCTTTTATTGTTTACGGCCAAATAAGTCTTTCAATAAACTATTGTAAAAGGAAATAAATTCAATCAGTATCCATGTCTATAATTTTTTATTTGTTTTACTAACGTCCACATTTTTTTAACATCTTAATATAACTAAAAGATAAAAAATCATAAAATCTAGTTTATTAAAAAGATAGCGGCAGTATTAATAAAGAGATGAATCGCTCATTTGAGTTTAAATAAGACTTAAATTTTAAACAACAGGAAAAAAAGAGTCTCCATAAAGTTTTTATGATATACATTAAACATATGCTATAATAAGAGATATTCGTCAAAATACTATTTATTTAATTTCAGCGCAACGGCATTAGTAAAGAAATAATGTAGATTCACACTATTATGCATGCTTGTACAATTGCTAATCGTAAGGTGGAAAAAATCATTGAATTTTAATGATTAAATTTCAACCGAGATAAACTTTAAAAATATACTTTTGTTTGATCAGTGTTTGAATGTTTCAGACAATTAATGTGATTGTTGGTAGTTAATATAGTTACTTGATAGCGCCAGTTAGTTAAGACATTACATTTGTTATTTAGTAATACTCACTTATTAATACATAATAATGATGATTGTAGTAAAGAATAATAATAATAATAATAATGCTGATTGCTTAATTTCATAAACAAAAGGAAGCAAATAAGTGAATGAAAATAAATAAAAAAGGGGAAAAAGAAAGAAACGTGTAAATTATGAAAAAAAAAAAAATGGTGAGGGGAGTGTCCACTATCTGCTCCAAAAGCCCAAAGCCTGCAAACACTCCACGTGTCCTCCCATTTGTCAGCACGTGTACACTTGGATCTTATCAACCCAAGTGGACTGGCAAAGCATTTCATTTGAGCGAGTACAACACAATTAGCACACTCGCTCGATTACGCACACCGCCACATTATACACTTAAATGATTCCAAAAGCCAAAGCGAAAAAAAAACACTGTAGGCCCCACTTAAATAGCCATGGTCCCACCATGAACCTTCGCTAACCACAAGATAACGTAACACCTTTAATCTGCCACTAACTTCAAGCCACGTGCCACCCCCAGATTCTCTCCCCGCGCTCTTCACTTACACCCCCTCCCCCCTTCTTTTCCTCTTCACACTCAGCTCACGAATCACACAATCGGCGAACAAACTGAAACAAAACGTCGGCGTTTTGAGTGAGAGAGAGAATTGTAAAAAAAAAAAAAAAAACCAGAAAACCAACTAATTAAACGATGATGAAAGAGGAGAGCAACGACGGTGGTGGAGGAGGAAACAGCTGGGCACGTGTGTGTGACACGTGCAGGGCAGCTGCGTGCACGGTCTACTGCAAAGCTGATATGGCGTATCTTTGCTCTGCATGCGACGCCAGAGTCCATGCAGCCAATCGTGTGGCCTTTAGACACGAGCGTGTGTTCGTGTGCGAGTCCTGCGAGCAAGCCCCGGCTGCTTTCTTATGCAAGGCGGACGCGGCGTCGCTTTGTGCTGCATGTGACGCTGATATCCACTCAGCAAACCCTCTCGCAAGGCGCCACCAGCGGGTCCCTATTCTTCCAATATCCGGGCCGGTGTACGGGGGGAGGACCGGAACGACGCCGGAGAGAGATCACGAGGATGACCAGGATGAGGAAGAAGCGGCTTCATGGTTGCTGTTGAGTAATCCTGGCAAGAATGGCAGTAATGGTAATAATGGGTTTTTGTTTGGTGGGGAAGTTGATGAGTACTTGGACCTTGTGGATTATAACGATGGTAATCGGTACCTTGATCAGTACGGTAATGGTCAGCAACAACAGCAACAGTACGGTGTTGCTCAAAAGGGTTATGTGGGTGACTGTGTTGTGCCTGTTCAATGTGAATTAGCTAACAAAGATCGTCATCATCACCAAAATTTTCAACTGGGATTGGACTATGATTCATCTAAAACCGGATATAGCTACAATGGTTCAATTAGTCACAGTGTAAGTTTTCTAATTTTGCTGCTTCTGATTCTGTGCAAATTCAGTCTAATTTTTATCTATTACGCTAATCAATTGCTTGACTAAAGCTAGTTTATACTGCTTGTTTGCTATGCTATGTGATTACTTTGTCTACCTAATTAAGCAATAGAGCCCTTACTTCTTTGTACAATCTAAAATCCAAGAGGCATCTTATGATATTTTGCTACTTTTGTGTGCACTTTAGTAGCGCCCTTTTCCTTTTTCATTTACTTTTTCTAATTTAAATGGTGGAATCTGCTGGCTTAAATTTTTATTCTTTTGATTTTATTTCCCTTTTCTTCTCTGTCTTGATTTTGGAGGTCAAGGTACTTATCTCGTAAGTTCATATTTGATTAAAAAATTGCAGCCTAAAATATAGCTAATTTTGGATTAAGAAATTTTACATTTTATTTGGAACCAGGGGAAAAAACAGTGTTAGGTGCATATATTTCTTTCTGCTTCAAAGAGTTAATCAACAATGCTTTTCTTTGTTTATGAATTAGGTCTCAGTTTCATCCACTGATCTCGGAGTGGTACCGGAATCAACCATGAGTGACATATCGATTTCACACTCGAGGCCACCGAAAGGGACTATTGACCTCTTCTCGGGACCTCCAATTCAAATGCCACCCCAGCTTACTCCCATGGACAGGGAGGCCAGAGTCTTGAGATACAGAGAAAAAAAGAAGACAAGAAAATTCGAGAAGACAATCCGGTATGCCTCAAGGAAGGCCTATGCAGAAACCAGACCACGTATCAAGGGCAGGTTCGCAAAGAGAACCGATGCTGAAGTTGAAGTTGATCAAATGTTCTCCGCAACATTGATGACTGATCCTGGATATGGCATTGTTCCTTCATTCTAAATCCATCGATGAGGCAAAGAAAAGCTCTCAAGATTAGAGTTCTACCAGTTATTACTAAAGTTCTACTACTTGTATTGTAGCTTTCTTAATCTAATTTACCCGAATTAATGAGATATTTCTTTTGGGATTATAGTAACTTTCTTACTTGTCTATTCGTGCAACCATGACACTGATATGTTGTAAATGCGTGTATATTCATAATTTTTGGAATTAATTTCATCGTGATTACTTCTTTCCAGTGTCACCTTGTGTACGCAATAAGAACTGAATGGTCCTTGTAGTGATTTTTGAAGAAAAAAGTTGATTCAATGTATACCTTTCTGGAGAGGAAAAGGAACTAAATTTTGAGCCACATAGTGTAAAATGACAAAGATGATCCAATGTGAACAATGTGGCATAGATCAAAAGCTCAGTATAGCTATGGGGGTATCCAAGCTTGAATGAGATTTCTGGTATTTGAATGATTCCTTGCTGATTACCTTTTAACTTATTCTTTTCTTCACAAGTATCTAGCTACACATCATATAAGAAAGGCAGGCCAACTGGCTAAAGGGATCATGCCCACGTCTGCGAAAAAGAAAAAGGGCAAACAGTTGGCATAGTTTTGACTCTTTTGTTAATGATTTGCTATGTCATCAATCTATCATTACCACAAACAAGGAAGCATCAGATTCGAAAAGTAAACAGAATAATTCCTTTATCATACCACAAGTTGATAGAAACCTAAACGAATTCAACTGCTGCAGTGGAATACAATAAATTCAAAATAGCCTTCTGCATGCTATGCTTGGATATAATCTTCTAGTTATTGCAATCTGAATCATACAAATCAAGTTTAGCAGTCATTACTTGACTAGTACAGAGCCAAAAGGGAATTGTAAACTACCATAATTTAAATACCATGGTGTCTGGGGGAGATGGCAACTTTGCCTTAATGAGTGAAATCATTATCATCATGTACTATGCAACAACAACTCCTACTTTTCAAAACTCAATTTGCAGTCCTTATTCCAGGATAATATCAGTGATACAATATATTATCTGTATTTGTAATTCTGGTGCATTTATTTAATATTGAAAGGACGATAGTTTAAGTATTTTCTGCACAACTTTTTCCCAGCATCTAATGTTAACAACCTCCTGCCAACTTATACTTGAGTACTGTTATTGTTTTCATTTGATGCCAGCTGTGGATTAAAAACTAAATCCCAAACATAGGAATTTTGTTTGAGTGGAATCAAGGGAGGTGTGCTTAAGGTATGGTATTATGATATGATCAAGCTAATGAATCTAGAAAACAAGATAGTACTATGCAGTACTTGAAAATATACACAGAGCCACAAATATCATAACCATAAACTTCATCAACAGAAGTCAAGGCTTCTGATGCTCTAGCAGCAGCTAAAGACTCTGAAAAAGCAAACTTGCACTTTTTGCTTGCTGTCATGTACGAAAAGGCGAAAAGATAAAGCTAAAGTGCAGAGTGAACTTAAGGAAGAGGGCTTCCGTAAAGGATATTGCTAATGGCTCTAGTTTATGATTCCAAATGCATTCTATGAATGTCATAGCTGAACTTTTTCACTTTAGTCGAGGTCCTCACTGATCCTATTGCACTTTATGTATCCATATCTGCATTGCCATTTGTCGGGCATCAAATCTTCTTGTCCACTAAGCAAGTATTGAGGCTAAAATTCGTACTTATAATTTATTACAGATGATATACTGAACTAAGTTACACCACTAACAGCAGATGATAACATATAACAATAGATGTTGATAATGATGTAGCCATTAAAAAGGGAAAAGGACTGCTTGATTATCGGTATATTTTTATCAAAAACCTTTGGATTTTTGGTGGAAATTGAGGGCCGTACAGAACAAGTGAAAGTCAGGCACTCACTCATCTTTATTAAAAGGATGCTGCACTTTTTCCACTTTTAAGGGTATGCAGCGATAAAGACAAAGTTGAGCCACATGCAGCATTTTGATACCCTCTTGTTTAACTGCTATGTGTAGAATTTCGACTTGCGTACTGAACTACTGATCTTCCAGGCTATTGAATTAAGTAGTGTGTCAATTTCGTACAATCAGCCACCTTGTTGTCAATTTCTCCACTCATCAGTGATCACTGGCCTTAGATTCTTTACTTTCTTGTTACTGATAATATTCCAGCTTAATTATATGAAGACAAAAAAATGTAAGAGAATGCTTCTCTGTAATTTGTATGTTCTAAAAAACAGAAAAGATATCCCCATATTTTTTCTAAATGGCAACTCCCTCAGATAACACATTAGTAATAGGTTCCCAACAGCTTGTTTGTAACTACTGCGCTTCTGCTTAAATTTGAACGCACAACAGCTAAAGTGTTGTGTAAACAACCATAGCGTGGACTAGTGCTGAATTACCATGAACCATAAAGACGTTCACATTTTATAAAATATAAGCGTGGACAAATCTTGTAAAATAGTCCACTCTATGACCTTTTATTCCTTTTTCTTGCATTCCCATTTATGAGATTTTACAGATCACGAAAAAGGGTAACACTAGAGTGGAGTTAAGTGAAGAGTGAAGCCACACTGCAGTATACTGATCTTTCAAGAAAGCACAAAAGCACTTTGCACTTTTATGGAAGCAACTGGATATACAAGAACTAAATGCAGCCACAGAAAGTGCTTGCCGTCACTGCATATTGAGAGTTCTAAATTCCAAAGCCTAAAGCCTGGTGCTCGCATCACATGTTTCCTCAGAATATTTTTTTGATATATTTACTTGAATCTGGTCAAATTAACCTTTCTGCCAAGAAGGTCCAAAAGGATCGTTATTCATTCGGGCGCTCACAATATCAGTTTCTGCTCTCTCATACGTTGAGAATCAGTCTTTTCCTTCACACATTTACATGAAGATTCTTTTTTGGAGTAACCTTTATTCAATGATTCTTTAAATAAGCACCTCTAGTCCCTTTGATCAACCAGGAACACCCATTGCTGAAATAGGAAGCTTTGTTAATTTTTTCCAGAATTGTAAAAGCAATTGCCTCTTACTGAATTTTTGTTCAAATGCAATTGGAAGGAACATGGCCAGTTAAAATTTTTGCAATATTTTAGTTGCAAGCAGATGTGATTTCTGGTTTTGCATTCTTGATTTAAAATGTTGTCATTTACAGACTGAGGATTATAGCAGTTAGGTCTCTAAATTTTATGAATATTCAGTTGAAGTATGGTTTAGACATTCATATCAAATAAGCCTACTTAATCTATTGAAATGATCGTGTCAGCCTTGAAGTTGCATGCTCTTTCATTCTGAAATGATGACTCAAAATTCAACATCGAGACAAATTTAGTTGTCTTAACAGAAGTTAGAAGCTTGCAAACAACTCTCTGATTTCAGCACATTCTAACCATCCTCCGAAGAGGGCCATTTAACCGCAGCAAGAGAGCAAAAAATTGAGCGTACTATTATTTTCTCCGAAGGTGTGGGAAAACATAAATACATGTAGATTTTATCTTCTTCCCTTCAACATAAAGTAAGGACTTAATGCTTTTATAGTCAAACACATGAACATTGATCTTTATATGAAACATATTATATGCTAACAAATAAAACAAAGTGCCTAAATAATTAGTTATAATAATATATATATTTCTTAGAGTAATTTGGTTATTTTATATTATAAGGTTAAAATAGTTAAATTAAACTTACTTAAAAGCAACCTTAAATAGTTAAAGATTGCTAAAAGACTAAGATTGCGTTTGTTTTTTGGTCTAAAATCTTATATGTATCTTAATTTGACTAAAATTTAAATAAGTCTAAATACATATATCTGAATGACATATTTTTTTTAAAAAATAAAACATTTTAAATATGATATTTTGACATATATGACCCCATAAATATTAACAATATTTATATTTATTGATTAAACACATAACAAGTTATAAATAAATTATTTGAATGGTAAATTTTTTTTTGATAATGTTTACCTTGACAAAGTATAAATAAATTTATATCTAACACATTTATTTTTTTACATTAATATATGATAGTTATAATGTTATTTTTAGTATATTATATTGATATTTTTTTCTTATTAATTACATAAGCCAATCAAGAATTGTTTAATCATTTGAATTAAAATTAATGTATTAAATACAATTCAAAATCTATTATAAAAATAGTAAATATAAGTATAAATAGATGGACCCGTTATAAAACATACTCATCTAAAATTTTATTATATTTAAAATTCCCACTCACAAAAAAAAATAGTTGAATACACGCATATAACAAAAAAAAAGGGGGGGGATAAATAAAAAAATAATAAATGGATAATTTTATGTAATATGAAATAAATTTATTTAATAGCAGCATTAATAAGAGAGAATATTAAAATTTTATTCAAATATTTGTCATTCAGATAACATACATAAATATTGTCTAATCAGATATAAGTAATAAAAAATAAACAAATTAAAAACTATAACTGTATGAAAATAATTAAAATTCAAACTTCAGCTAAAAAAAAAACTCTTAAAAAATTATAAAAATTATTTAATTAATTATCTATTTAAACTTATTATTAATTTTAACTTTATAAAATAATGTGAACTTATTGTAATTATTTTTTTGGAGGTGGGGTGAGTTTATAAAAATAATGGGATCCAAATATTCGCAACCTTATTTTTCAAAAATAATTTTCGATGGGCAGAGTCAAAAGAACAAGGTCTGGTTCTCCACTTATTCGGAATGAGTAAAGCTTCTAATTCCTTTCAAATTATTAAGAAACCCAAATTTTCATTTTTATCTCTTTCTTTTGTGAAATTATAAAAATGGATACAAAATTACAATAGAATTTCATTATCATTTAGAATAATTTTGTAAACATACTTTTTCATAATAAAATTATTGTTATTTGATAATTTTTTCATTGTCTTAAAATTATTTTTAAATTTATCAAAAAAATTAATTATATCATACTCAGGATTAAAAATTAGTTTAGGTCCATGATTTGTAAAGACATTTAAATTTAATTAAATTCACAACTGCCTTTCTATGTAAACTCTTGCAACAGTTGAATAATGATCACAAAAGTTTGGTGATATTAGTATATTCAAGGAGTGTGGAAAGCATTCCTTCTGAAGCCGATTATTTGGAGCTCAAATCAAGATGGACCAGACCTCGGCTATTGTGGGGCCATTTATCCATTGTCTGGACTCTTCCAGTCGAGGTCCAAACATAAAATTTTATTGGTTCTATATTATTCTTGATATTTTAATTTATGTTATAATATTTTTATTTGTGGATTTGTAGTGCTATTGTATGTTATTTTAGATGTTAGAATTGTTGATTGTTGAATTATGATTAGATTTTATTAGGTAAATTAGTTAAATTTTTTATAGTTAAATTTAATATTATGCAGATCTGAATATTTGAAAAATCCGCTTATAATTTACATGAATATCACCTGTATTCATATTTGTATGCTTTTTAGCATATGCGGATGTAGATGCCAAGACGCGGAGATGGATGTACCTATATCTGAATCTAGATCTAAATTTTGCTATTCCTACATGAAACAATTAAACCCACTAAAAAAAAAATCAAAACAAGATCTATCTAGACACGATCCCACCGTACTAATTGTTTACTTTTGCATGTATTTTAGTGACATGTAAATTACATTAAATTAACTTAGGCAAACTCAACAAGTAGTTAGCTTACATGAAAGTGTGCAGCATTAAATATTTTGAGTGAGTGGTGGGTGGATGTCTGTCTTCATGTTATCCAAATCAATAACTAATATTAGCTAATTGCAAAGTTCAGTATCTTTCGTGGCCTAAGGGAATAGCCTTTTGTTTAAGATCAACAATTAGAGTGAATTGTGGCTGCTATTTGTAGAGTTAGGGTACGTTTTTATATTGAGGTTGGATAGTTATAATTTTTAAGGTATGATATTAAAGTATTTAATAAACATTAACTGTTGTATCTTAGAAGTTATATCAATATAATTTTTTACTTAATACAAAATTTATTATATCTTTAATAATTTTATCAAAATTATTATTTAAAAATTATATTTATTATTTATTATTAATTTTTATTTTATAATTATAATTTTTTTCACGACAACTATAACTTAAAAATTATAACACCTTAATCATAAATATATCCTTAACAATATTAACACACTAATGATAATGAGTTTTGACATAAATAAGAAAAAAAAAACTGGACATTATTTTTCTATTCCTAGAACATGCTTACACACTTCATTAAATTCTCTACAGAAACTGGGAAGGAATTTGCTGATGAAATCAACTAAAAATTTTGTAGAAATGGAGAATTGATACCCGTGGCAAAAGGACACGTTTTGTGGGGTCTTATTATTGGATAAGCAACCAAAAAAGCTTTATTAGTTTATGAGACATGAATGTTTCACATTACAAGTCTTTTCTCTGTTGGTAGCTTCGTGTATGGAACATGAATTTCAACACAATTCAATTTACAAGAGTACCCATTTGTGTAATCAATATGGCAATTACTAATTAATTTTATAATGAACCCATTTCACGGACCTTCTTTAATAATTATTTCTTAAAATTAAAATACGTTAGCTTTTATTTTCAACAACATTTTCAAACACTTTTCTTTATTTTATAATATAATACCACGTAGGCTACGATTAACTTCTCAAAAATAAAAAATAAAAAACTTGGAAACAATTTTTTTTAAAAAAAGATATTAAAAATTGGGTCACTGATGTTTTTGCATTTCTATTTCCACAAACATAGTTATTCATCAACATAAAGTAAGTGCCTAACCTAAGAAGTAACAATGATCACATTTCTTTTAATTTTTCAATTTAATGTAAGAGTATGCAACTTGCACTAATTTCTCTATGATAAATTGGTCAGGGTCCTATTTGATAAACTTTTTTTTCATCATTTTCATTATCATTTTTTACGCATGTCATATATATATATATATATATATATATATATATCCTTGAATGTTATTTCACAGATGGAAATTTAATTGTAATTTAATATGGAATCACGAATTGTTAGTAATTGAAAAAATAATTAAGATAACATGTATATGGCTGCCCAATTAAGCGAACAAGAGTCTGATTCGAGCGATGCCTCAGCATTAAGTAGAGATCAAGAAAGAATCACCCTTTGTTGAAAAAAAAAGGGCAATTTGGTATCTCAAAAAAGAAGCAACAACATTCACATTTCTTTTTTCTAATCGAGGAACTGTACAACTTGAGCTTTTAATGAGCTATAAATACCAAATAACATCACCTAGGTAAAACTGCAACAACGAAAATAATTAATTAAAGAAAACTGATTAGAGACTCTCTAGAGAGATGGTGAGTCCTGGAACTGCAAGCAATTCAACAAGAGATGATGGTGTCAATGGGGGTGGGTTAGGGCATTGGAACTCCCCCGTTCCTTATCTCTTTGTTGGGTTAGGCCTCATGATGGGACTAATCACCATAGCTTTGTTGATTCTAGCTTGCTCTTATCGAAAATCTTCATCGAATTCAGCTACCGATCATGTAGATGAAGATAAATCAGCTGGTCATAATAAGCAAGTGGAGATGCAAATGGAGATAGAGCCTAAGATTGCTGTGATCATGCCTGGAGATGATAACCCTAGTTTCTTGGCCAAGCCTGTGTCTTGCTCTTTTTATCATCAGCAAACTGAACAAGTACTTTAAGCTATGTAATATAATATAATATATATATATATATTTCTAGCTATATATAACTAGTTAATTTCTTGTTGTTTTTTTATTTTACATCAAATTTCTAGCTGGCCTTAGAATTCTTGGAGTATGCGGGAATATGTTGATTGATGATGAGTGCAAAAAGAAAAAGTCGATAATTTTATAGATTTCTTCTTTGATATTCTTCATATCATGCATTGATCATCTAATTCGAAATTATTAAGAAGCCTCATCAACAGTTGGCACAAGATCAGTTGATTACTAATATATGCATGCTTCATGAAAATTCACTGCAATAACGATCAGATTGCATTGCTTGTAGAATTTATTTAAAGAATTGAAGTTGTGAGGGAAGGATATATACAATTAATATGAATAGAAAACATATGTTTTATTAATTGATTAAACTTCTATTTGCATTTACTTTAATTCAGAGACTAAAATTGTAGTGTTAATTTATTAGCTCTCACTGGAAAAACAAATTTTATTTAGCTTGATTCAGAAACATACGTTTTCTTTAAGAATATTGTGGGTTGTGGTAATTGTTTTCATGAACACCCTTTTAGAATATTTTACTGTATTTGGGTCTTTATCTTCAAGCTTAAGCTTTCAGATGAATCAAACTTCTTTGACGAATTAAAATGGTGGTTTCATTTAACTTGTAATTAACATGGAATCCATAGGAATGGTACCAGAGTCATTACGATTTTGCTTTTCACTTAAGATATCCTTCGGTCTTTTATATATATATTTTGCCTCAAAAAATGTCCAAATAATTCATTGCCGTCTCTGTTAGGCAAACATTAGAAGACCATTCTTTTAGAGGACCATTGACCACATTGGTCAACGTCTCATGACTAAACAATTAGCTATATTGGAGGTCATTATTGTTTCATCTGCATCAGGTAATCATAATTTTTTGAGCTGCGGGCGATATTCTAAATTTCATCTTTTTTTTTTTTTGAAAAAAAAATAAAATATTTTTGCTTGAAGCATAAAGGAATTGACTAATTAAACATATACATCATTAATTGGTTGATTTCTATACCTTGTCCGTGATTCTCTTGATCTGAACTATTATTTGTTTATTTATTTTTTTTTGTGTATTTAGTTGAGTGATGCCACACATATATAATCAGGATACACATTTTGTATTCCAAATTATATAAGATATGATGTGTTAGCATTATAGAATTGACTAATTATTTAAACAAGCATTATAGAGTTGACTAATTAATAAAAGATGTATATAATTTGATGGATATCTATACATTGTGCATGATTCTCGATCCAAACTCATTTAACTTTTAAATGATCTTTATCGTATTCCTATATATATATAGTCGATATTTAGTTAGAATTATGTCAGTAATCAAACAAAGTTTTTGCTCCATCTTAATTCTGGTAAAATTCGGATTAAGAAACATTATTTACTAATCGTGTGGATCATATGCCTCAATTGGGTAGTTGACAATTAAATATAGTTGTCAATTAGAAGTGGGATATAATTGTGCTTTTAAATTTAAGTAGAAACTCAACAATTACAAACAAATACGTTAAGTCAGATCATCGTGAATTCTCCGCTAAAGCAACATGTAGCTAATGATGCTGATTTACCTCACCATATATTGCAACAAGAATATAAAAAAAAAAAATGGAAATTGTTGAATTGGAGATACACCTAATTATTAAACATATAAGCTAATTAAGCTGATTAATAACCTGTTCAAGTCACTAAAAATCTTTGACTAAACGGCTCAAAGTTGAGCCTCATGCATCGTCTCCATTAGATTAGTTTTTTGTAGACGCGGCGGCTCGGAAATGTGATTTAAGCACTGTTGATAGTGGGAGATGGAGAAAATTTGCAGTTGAATACTGAAGAAATGGACAGAAAAGTAAGTAAGAAGATGGTGGTTTTTTTGTTGAAATTAATGTGCAAGAAAATTATAAAATTGTGGAAAGTGCATCTCCACATCAAACTTTGCTTCAGTGGGAGGCATTTGATGATGAACATTGCCATTAAGTTTTGGTAAACTTTTTATTATTTTATTATTATTTTCACCTTGTTGTTTAATTTCTCATTGAAGTTGATAGAAATTGACCTTATTAGATGTAGCCAAGAATTGGCACTTGCAAGCGCCGCCAAAATGAAGTAATCGATACGAATTGCTACAAAATTGTCTCAGAAATCACAATGTGAGGCCGTCGTCCCAACTTAATAACATGACTACAGTGCAGCATTGTTTTTTTCTGAGAGTGTAACCAAGAACTAAATATTTTCACTGAAGAGTGGAGGGTCTTTGTATGTATGCATATATATATATATACACACACACACACAGACAGAGTTAATTAAATGATTTTTCTTTGAAAGTGGGGATTTAAAAAGGTCGTTGATATGATTCTCTAATTCATTCCCATTACTCTTTCTAATCTATGTGACTCTGACGTGGTGAGTGCATTATATACATTGTTATCTGAGAGTAAATTAACAAGGAGAATCTTGACTAATTAATTTTGACGGTTCATGAAGTGATGAGACCTCTTTTCTTGTTCGTCCATATCCTGAAAAACACCTTTCTTTAAACTTCTTTGGGAAACAGAGACAGGCTTTTTGTTGATTGGGAATCTCCAAAACCAGATGTATTGCAAACTGCATATTTTAATTTTTATAATTAAATTCTTTAATTTTTATAAGCAGACTCATATACGTTTCCTTTTCTTTTTAAATGCCAAATTAAGACTTTTATGTGTTAATTCTTTCGAAATCAATTAGCATATTAAAAAGTCTTGACCTGTAAATTACTATGATCTAACCTTCAATTATGCACATCTTGTAAGGGAAGTAAAAAATAAAAAAACCCCCTCAAGGAAATGCATGTAATCAGCTGTTTTCAAAAACAAAATTTCCTAAAATTATGTATATTTTATAAAATAATAAAAGATGTGGGTGGGGATATTTCCACCCGTTAATTGTGTAAATCCACCCCAATTATAAAAAATATTCACAATAGATTCTTAATATTTTTAATAAATACAAATCAACAGAAATATTTATATACTTAATCAATTAAATCATTCTTATATTTTTTTACTTATTTTTTTTTATAATTAAGATTGATTAAATATAAGTTTCATTTAATTATTTTACCTTTATGACATAAAGTAGCCTAATTGCTTGAAAAAATATGTGTTCTTGTATCTAATACTTTAGGTACTTAATTTTAGAACTTATAATTTAACTTTTTAAATGAAATCTAATTTTTCAATATTTTAAATATAATGACATAAATTTGATAGCCTAATAATATACATAAGTATTGTTTTATGGAGATATTACATTAGTTTAATAAAATGTTGATAAAATAAAAGAAAATGTTGAAGTTAAAGTAAATTTTTGGTATTTTTAACTTTTACGGATAGTATTGTCAATTTAAATTTAGACTAAATGAATATGAGTAGTCAAATATAATAAAAAAATATAAGTCACAATAAAATAAATTAAAATATCACAAAAATAAATCAAGATAGATTTAATTGATTAATTCTTTGTTATTTGAAATTTTTAAAAATAAGGTAAACTTGCTATAATTATTTTTAGAAGTAAAATAGATTTAGGTAAACTTGCTATAATTATTTTTAGAAGTAAAATAGATTTACGATAAACTTACTATAATTATTTTTTAGAACTAAAATAAATTTACTAAATTTATAGAATGAAAATATCACCACCCAATGATATTCTAGAACTTGAATCTCAAACCAAACATGTTTTTTTTAGACATCGATCGACTTGTGAGTTGTAACAAAATGAAAACTAAACTCATTGGTTTTCTTTTAAAAAAAAAAAATTTTGGAAAGTAAAACCCATACGATTATTATCAAGAAGGAAAAAGAAAAAAGGCCTATTGATTACATTTATCTTCTCCTCTTAACGAACGAATCAGTTAGAATTAGGATGAACTAAAATTGACAACTGATTAATTTATGGGTCCCTTTGTTTTACGTTTGCTTTCATTATGGGCCATATTGTATCTTGATATACCATATATTCAAAAAGATAAGCATAAGAATTATTTTCAAGAAAAGGAAAAAAAATCAAGGTTATGGGGTTTTATTTCTGTTAATAGCACATGGAAAGAGGAGAATCTATGGGCTACTTGAGTTGTTGAGTTCAGTTGCCGAACCCAGTACCAATCTATCGATTGCATCTTGCTACATCAATCTATTTAATTTTTTCCAATTAGACAAAAGGAAACATATGTTAATGTGATTTTAATACTAATGTTGAACTTTTATTTAGCAGATTCTCGTCATTTTATTGTAATACAAAATAAAATTACATTTGTTGCTTATATTTATATTTTTTTTATAAGGTCAGACATTTACAACATACTGAAATTAACCCTAATAACTGGTGGAATTAAGACAAAATTTTGGGGAGGAGAATGACCTAATGAGGCCTCCATAACAGTCTCACCACTTAGCTAATCCAAAATCACCTACTCGATTGATAAGCATAGCTTTGATAGCTGCCTGAAGTCGTGTAAATTATAAATGAATTAACAAATACGACGCAAGACCTACTCCCAATCTCAGAAATAATTGAATAAATAAAGTGTGTACAAAATTTTGAATTTGGTATACATGTTGGTTGGGATCACTTTTTAATTGTTAAGCCCCCCTTCATTTGACATGTAAAAGGGATGAAGAATGTGTCGAAAAAAGTTCAATTCTAAAACTCTTTGATGAATACGGGTTGGTGGACTCGGGGGATTGCAGACGTAAAGTTTTTTTTTTTTTTTTTTAATAATTTGAATCACTTTAAAAAGTTGAAAGAAAATAAGAAGCCATAAAATAAATTTTAATATATTCTTCTGTTTGCCGATCTGAAGAAGCACACGGCAATTTCGCACGTGGAATTGTTGGGAGGCGAAAAGTTATAAATCGTGTATTAAATCAACAAATGTTTAGCAATATAAAAGACTGTGTGTGTGGTTGATTATTATATTTATATTTTTAGGTTCATGCGAACACTTCAATTGAACATTTTAATAGGATATTGTCTCCTTATCGGAAAAAAAGAAGATTATAATTAACTTCCAGTATTTATTTTTGAGTTATCAATATTAACTTATAGCCAGAATATCAATTATATATATAATACGTAGCTCTAGCTAGATCAGTTTTATGATAGCACATTTCGATAATTTGTGGTCAAAGAAAGTAAAAATTATTTTCAAATTATAGAATTATATGTTCACCCATGAAGGGCTGAATCAAGTAGAACTAGTTAAATATTTTTATTCTTATGAGTTGAATTATTATTATTTTTTGAATATATTATAATCTTCATGTCACGCTCTTTTTTTTTTAATAAATTAATTATTGATTCTTAGTGAGAGGTGATTTTAGGCCGGCATGTCAAACTCTGTATGTACATAAGAAAAAGAGATTTGCCTGCTAACTTTTCAATGGTGAAAAATTCTTATACAAGATTTTTCCATATGGCCTTGTCAATTTCATGCCCAAGATCTTATGTCATATATTTTCATCCACATTCAAAGAACCGATGGGGTTCAAATATCGAATTGATACATGAAATTATTTGTTGTTTTTCAACGAGAGATCGCACGACAAAATAAAGTGGCTGCTGCTGAGATCTATATCTTGATTATTGTTTTATATATATATATATATAATTTGTGGCAATTTGGAAATTGTAAGTCTTGAATGAATTAATGGCTGTGATCATTTAGAGGGGAAGGTCACCGTCCATTGCATGACCCATTAAAAAACCCACCAAAGCTTCTATTCATAAAATAAACAAACATTAATATGTCGACAAATGAGAGCAAGATTTAGAAGAAGATATTAGCTGGATCAAAAGTACAAACTAAGCGCAAGATCATACCTGCTTTAAGTGCCACTATTCGGACTCTTGTATTTAATTTGCTCATATCAAAACAAATATGTCTTATTTATTTATTTAAATATAATCTTCAATTGCCAATATAATGAAATTCAATTGAACAAATTATTTGGCTCGATTAGTTGATTTAATTATACTCACAATAGTAGATAAAAGAGAAGGAAAAAAGAGGAACCCATGGGATGCAATTAATAATACATGGGGGGCCGATTATTGATACCGTACTTCGACATTGACAAATGACAAATAAATGCGACTGATAAAGCCCCTAGATGTAACGCATCGGTGTCAACTTTAAATTTTCAGGCTCATGAGTTCACATGAATTTCCCTCTGGCTAGGACAAGTTCGACTGAAAGGCCTTGCCCTTATCCTTAGAATTAATAAAGACCTCTAAAACATTTGTTCTGAAGTTTAAGTGTACAACACAAGCAAAAAATCCCCACAACCACAACGCACAATGACATAAAATAAATTAATACACGTTACATGATTGACAATAACTACTAGCTGCAAATTATTTTTATGCGGACAAGAATTTTGAATAAATAGAGAAATTATGTGACGCAAATTAGTGATGGAACAAAATTCAAGAACTTGGAACTTCAAATGTCTATCTAGAGGCTACTAGATTTCCCAATTGTTCTATGAGGTAGAGAACACACATACAAAGTTAGGATACTTATTAACACATTTATGAGAATGAGACGTGTAGGACAAAAATCAAAAGCTCATATGAAAATATCGAAAGATTAATTGGTGAGTTTTCTATAAATAAAGTTAATCATTAGAGTTATCTAATTATTACATAATAACTTGCCCATGAAGAAAAAAGGACCACAAACAATGCACAAGATTTCTTAAAAGAATATGATTTTTCTCAAGTAGTTTTAAATAATTTTAAATATAACATACTCATAGTTTTCTCAAGTTTTTTTCTATCTTATCTTAATACGAAAGAACAAAAAGTTGTCAAGGGTGTAAAATGTCATATCGTGGACTTCTCCTTTTCTATTTATGTTGACACCTTGGCATCATCGGGGGAGCATTTAATATTTCCAAGCTGGTGAAATTTCAAGAGCACACTCAATTAGAGGTCCACAATAGCTTAAAAGTCCTGATGATTATTAATAGAAATAGTTTGATGATTTACACAACACCTCAATCTTCATCCTCCATTGGTTGTATCATTGTTGGCCTTGGCTCCTCATCCTTCCTTCTATTATAATCATAGTTGTCAATAAACCTTCCTCTAATATACCTTTGTTTATTAGATTGATTTCTTTTCTTTTTTTTTTTTAAATCAAAATATGAAATGTAGTATCATAAATATGCGTGTACAACATCTTTATAAATTCAAGAGAGCTTAAATAAAAAGAACTCTAAATATTCTCCTATAAAACCTTAAAAATCAACATTTTTTAGTTGAATGAAGTGCAAATAACAATATTTGTTCGAAACCAAATAATTATATTTACAAAAGAGATATTTTCAAGTCATAAAAACCCTTTAAACTTTTTAAAATGTCAAACTATTAGGCATGAAGTAAATGCCTAGAGAATAAAGATTTTGCCATAATTTTCTCAGTCTGCAATTGATATCATAAAGAAATAACAGTAAGAATATTATGTGACAGCACAAGGAATCTCCCCTTTAAAGTTCAAGGCCATTAAGGTCATTTAATATCGTTATATCAAACCAAAACCACTTCAAATCCATCCTATAAATTAATCTCTTTACAACAGCCTAATTTCATTGCCACTACACATACAACAACAATCAAAGAGTTCTTGAAAGTTCAAGAACTAGAGAAAACAAAGAGAGGTAGCAAATGAAGCCTGCGGCAGCAAACACAACAGCACCCATCAATCTTTGGCAATCTCCAATTCCTTACCTTTTCAGCAGCCTAGCTCTAGTGCTAGTGCTAATAGCTGCGGCATTGGTCCTATTGTTATGCTCATATCACAAGCGTTACCCTAACTCATCATCAGGAAATGGGCATGATCAAGAAAAGCCACCGGCTATGATGCCGAAGGTGCTTGATCCTGAGCCAAAAGTTGTGGTGATAATGGCCGGAGACGACAAGCCGACATACCTGGCCACGCAGGCCACCATTTCATCAAAACCTTGTTGCTGTGAGCAAGTTTAAGTTAAAGATTCAAGAAAATAGTTACATCGACCATTTCCATGTGGCTGAATATAAATGTTTGTTTTAATTCATGTATTTTATTTGTATTTGATCTTTCTTTCCTGTAAGTTGATTCTAGTGCTATTGTATTGTGTTTGCGGGAATATGTCAAATTAAATTTGATGAGTGTAAGTGGATTTGTTCCAAGTTTTGGCCATATTACAAAAAGTGTTCAATCTTTCCAGTTCTTGTTACTGTTTTGATTTCTCTCTCAACAGGATGTACTTAACAAACATATCATGTGAAGGTCTTTTATTTCTTGTTAATATGGAAACTGTTTTCTTATACTTCAAGTAATATTCTTTTGGAAATCAAAATGATCTTACCATTTTAAACCTGTTCTCAATAACCTTCTTTATTATAATAATACTTTTAATTTAGAAATACCCACTTTTATTTGTGGTCAGTCTTAAATAAATAGAAGTCATAATATCTCAATTTCAAATATATCCTTACTTACACAAACGCACACACACATACACACACACACACATATATATATATAAATCATATTCTTACTCTCCTGCCTTGAAGAATAAATAGAAGGAAAAAAGATTTTTTTTTCTCTAAAGTTTGATGCAATAATTAATTTTATTATTATTGTTTAAATAATAATTTATTTCATCTATATTTTTTAAACAATAACCCAAAACACTATTTTATAAATTTACTTTTAATTTACTAAATAATTCTTTGAGAGTAAAATAAGAATTTCAATTAAATAAATATAAATTATTTAAAAATATAAATATCAAGAACAATTAAATAACATTTGACTTTTTGAATAAATTTAAAATTTAAGGATAACTTAATAAAATAAAAATTTAAAATTTAAATATAACTTCATTAAGCTATTTTTAAATTTTAAATTTGTACAAAAAATTAAATATTATTTAATTTTATTTGAGAGATTTATTTTAAAATATTTTGTATATCTTTAATTAAAAATTAGATTTTGTTCTCAAAGAATTATTTAACAAATTAAAAGTAAATTTACAGAATGATGTTTGAGCTATTGTTTAAAAAAAAGACGAAATGAATTATTATTTAAATAATAAAAATGAAATACAATATTACCCTAAACTCTAAAAATTTAAAAAATATTTTTTAAATAAAAATTATAACAACTCAATTTCAAACATACCCTCACACTATATGATGTGTTATAATTTGCCCCATCACTCCACTTCAATTTTCCATGTAATCTTATTATCTTTATCTAAGCAATGACTATGGTGACGTTTGCTGATAATAATAGATCAGATTTTGGCAACAAATTTGCTATATATACGCAAGAAAAGATACTGTCCAGAGTCCGGACTGGACTAGCACCCGCTTCCTTTTTCACCTTAACAGCATCTTGCATTATTGCTTAACCTCCCAAGATTAACAGCCTTCACCAGTTGCCAACCGATCAACGATCCACGGCCGCAAAAAGTTCTTATAATGGCCAAAATTTCATTATCACGGTCATTTCACAACTAGGGCATCTGGCCATGTGCATAGGATATATAAATTTTCATCTAATTAATTTGGCATTTGACTAATTACTATCATGATTTTTGTTATTCTTTGACTTCGCTAATTAGTGGATGCGGCGGCCTGGAAATGCTAAGAGGCTAACGCTATGATGGTCTAGTTGAATTAGCGTTAGGCTGCTGAGAAAGAATAAATAAATAAGGGCAACGGCACTGTGGGTGATGGGGGACAATTGCTGATTTATAAACTGCTGTAGGTGCTGTGCAATTTGGATATATCCTCAGGATATTCGCTTGACAAATCTCAAAAGTTAATTGTAAAAGTTGAAAACACAATCTAGGGCCAGTAGCAGGCTTGCAGCTTACATTATAGAGAAAGCTTAAAAAAAGGGCAAATTTTTTTGTCAAGAATGGGATTCGAACCCATGCCCTTTCGGACCAGTACCTGAAACTGGCGCCTTAGACCAACTCGGCCATCTTGACACGTTTGATCCCGGGGTGGTTCAATATAATCATATAAATTAAGTGTTTGTGTAAGAGGTCCTTCTCTAGGAATCACTTCTGATTAAACTTGCTGGAGTTCAAAGTTGATTTCCTGACTCTTCTCTTGCTTTCTGCCTTCATTTTTTTTTTTTCCATCGAATATAATGCAAGTGAGATGGAATAGTTAAAAAGATTGATTGACCATGCATGAAATCATATGCCTTTTGCTCTTAATGCTAAACAAATAGTGAGTTGGTGAGTATTTCTAGGCCCAGAAGATGAGGCTTTTACTAGTTGCTTAGGCTGCACTTTAGTTGATTTTAGTCATTTTACAGAGGAGCAAGCTCCAGCCCAAGTAAAGCTACAATTGGAATCACACACCTTCACCAAATCCTGCTGCATGTTGCAGCGACTTTAGAGCTTCAATGGGCTTCTGCTGTTGATTTTATAAGCAAGAACGCAAATTCAAGAGAACAGGAATTTGGGACATTTTAGAAGCTCGATTACGTTTCTATTTTCTAAGAGAATTATTCAATGATTCAAGTTTTTTTTTTTTTTGATTTATTATTAGTTAGTCAAACATCTACCAACACCAAACTTGGATTAGTACTATTATAGCATGGTCCGAATGTAAAATCACATTTGCACAAATGAATTAAACTCCCGTTTGAAGAGGTTCACACCATAACTTCCTGAAATCAATAGCAAAATTAAGTGTGAAATCAATATCAGAATGAAGTATAAAAATTTGAAGTGTTACTTTTTAGATTTTTTTATCTAGCATTGTTATATTCTTAATTTAACGTTAGACTCTTAATCTAACGTTAGACTTATCTGTGAATAATTATATATTACAGACTATCATATAAGATTATGCTAAATTAAAAGTAATTCATTAATATTTTTGATAATTTAGACTTTAATATATCTAATAGGATGTGAGCCTTTAATATCTAGACATAATTTTTATTTCTATAATTGATTGAAATAAGAAAATTTGAAGATAACTAGAAAAGTTACTTATATAAATAATTATAATTTCTAGATCATGTCTATTAACGTTTTATTATCTTCTGACATCCTATCATTATAAAGAGTGCAGTTAGAAAATTAAAAGATTTTTTAGAAAAATGTATATTAACGTTTCATTCTATTTTAACATCTCATCATTAGAGATAGTGCAGTGAGAAAATTAAAGGATTTTTTTAAAAAAATATATTAATTTAAAATGTTCATTACTCAACTTCTTAGAACAATTAAGTATTATGAATTTAAATATATTTTTACATATTTGTTTATTAATCTTTTGTGATACAATAAATACTTCAAAATTTTAGAGGATGGATTTCGCTAAAAGATTTATTATTCTAATATTAATGTGCTTTAGTTTATAGGTGCAAAATTGAGTGAGAATGTCCAAAATCGCAACTGCTTCAAAAACCACCACGTTATTGAGTTAAACGGAGAAGAGTTGCAGCAGCCTTCTATGGAAACGTGTGGTAAAACATAATTTTATTACACACACATATATATATATATATTACATATATACATATATATCACACTCATATAATTAAGGTAAGTCAAGATGCAATCTTTGAAGAGAAAAAGCTGTAAAAAAGGATTCAAAAAGATTAAAGTTAAATTTGTTGGAGATGATGAGATTTAAGTGGGAAACAACCTAAATCATGCCATTAGAATATTAGACGGCAAGAAAAGGGTTGCCAACCCATTCTGTTTTCTTTTAATGATTTGTTTTTAAAATTTAAAAAAAAAATCCATTTTTTTTTTAGTTTACTTCTGAGTCAAAAAGTAGTTAATCAAGTTGATTAAGAAATTTTGTGGGAAACAGTGGGATGTAAGAAATAAAGATTAGAAAAACATGAAAGCTGTGAGTTTCCCATACGAAAGAAAGTCAAAAAAAAAAAAATGCCTGCCAGCTGCAAATTCCTTTTCACAAAAGTTGGCATGAAAACAACTGCTATAGCAACTGCTATTGTTTATGCTGTTTTTGTTTTGTTCATGCTATTGTCTAAAATGAACAAGTACTATGATCATGCATGCATGATACAACAGCTTCTATCGATGATCAGAGGTGATATCCCACATCACTAACGAGAGAGGATTTGGTCTAATTTATAAGTCGTGGGTTCGCAATTGCAAACCTTTGAGGCAAAACTGTGACAAATTGTTAGCCTGAAATGGACATTTTTTACTTAGTTGTTGTCTAAACTACGCATCTCGTGTTTTGATCACGGTAACAAGAAGACAGTAGCCGGCTTTTCTAGGAGTCAAGGGACAAGGAAACAAACAATGACAGAACAAAAGTGTAAAGATCTTTGTTGGCCACATTTGAAAGATTTTGATCTGGATACCAGAAGTCTGTAACTCACAGTTGGCTGGTCTATGCTAATGCAAAGGACAAAAGAAATAAAGGCATGAAAGAAAAATAGAGAAATGGGGATGGTCGTACTGACTCTATCATGCTTAGGGATATGGGTCTCATATTTCTTCCGGTTTGAGGAATGGGTTCGTCTGCATATTCTGGTAACACAAACACAGAATTTTAAGTGTTAAGATATTTTTTCTCATGTTTATGAAATGGGTTCTTCTGTAAAGATGCAATGAAAGAGAGCATGTAAAACTTCATTTCCTTTAAAAACAAAAAAAAAAAGAAAAAGTCTAATAAGCTGTCCGTTGCAAAGGTCTTTCTTTCATATCTTTTTTTTAAAAAAAAATAAGAAAATGTTTAATTATCATAGGATATGCAAAGATGTCAAAATAATCCTATAGCCTCCATAAAAACAGTCTAATAAGCTCTCCATTGCAAAGGTCTTTCTTTCATTTTTTTTTAAATAAGAAAATGTTTAATTATCGTAGAATATGCGAAGATGTCAAAATCATCCTATAGCCTCCATAAATAGAGGTTTTATAACTTCTATGACACTGGTCTCTCTCCTCCTCTCTCCCTCCCACCCTCCTATATCTCTTTATTCTTCTAAACAACCTCTTTTTCTTTGCTTTTCATCCGGGCTTCCAAATCATTACTTTCCACATCACCAGTGTTCATTGAGAATCTCTGGCTTTGCATAGAGCAATGGACTACTCCAAATATCCTTTCGGCGCAGAAGGATGTAGCAGCAGTGAATCTGGGTGGACAATGTACATTGACTCTCCCACGCAAGAAGATGATATGGAATGCTACAATGAAGAGGATTACAACAATGATCGTAAGAGTAACTGCAATGATAGCATTCATGGTGGATATAACAAGGAAGATAGTGATGATTCAATGGCTTCAGATGCTTCCTCTGTTCCAAGTCATCAACATAAACGTGCAAATGCTGAAGGTAGACATAGCACGGCAAGTTCTAAGCATGGTAAGAGTGGTCTTAAGAAATTGTTTTCATGGAAGAAGTCAAATGAAAAAGAGAAAAAAAGTGTTGATCACAGTAGTAAGCATAAACATAAAAATGATGGTCACAACAAACACTTCAAGTAGTTCAATTTGATTTGTGCAGGATGGGAAAATCTCCGAGTTTACAAAAGGGTAAAATGTTTCTCTCTAGGATTTCTTTCAAGAATGGAATTGTATTCCATATTGATATTTGTAATTTCATACTTCCACTGCATATTTGAGATCAATGTGAATGCATTCACACAGGAATAGAGTGTCTCCTGTCTTCTCAGCCATATGAATAATCATGTATTTTATTTGTGTTTTTCCTGGTTGAGTAACCATATCATAACTATCTTTAGTTGGGTCACCAATCATATCATGCCTTCAACTTCTGGCGTCTGCAATTCAACTGTTAGATCAAGGAGTTTCCAATAATAATAATAATAATAATAATAAACAGTACCTCATGAAGCAGATGAGAAGAGATAAAATGAAGTTAGTGTTCAATCGGGTTTGAATTGAAAAAGAAATAAACATTAAGTATTTTGATGGAATAAGCTTTTAATAAGAATACATTTTTGTGCATGTGTGCCCATGTGTACCTGTGTGTGGGTTAAGATATGAACCAGCAATGTTTAATGTGCTGTAAAGAAGAAAGATAATTAGATCAGCATGGAAAGACAAATAAGTGAGAGTTCTGGTGCATATGGATTAGATTGAAGTACAAAGAAAAATAAAATGATTGCAAGACATAACAAATATTCTTTCAAAACCAATAAAAAACAACAATGAATTTGTGCATGCATGAATGGGTGTGTGTATTTGTGTGTGTTGTGCTGGAAAGAAGAAAGATCAGCCTAGAAAGACAAATGACAACTATTAAGGGCAACAAAGACATTTGTCAACACACAACAATGGCCACTTGTAAAAAGTTCAACTCTACAAAGATTGGAGGCAGGTGCAACAGCTAGGAACCTTCAAAATATTGGCTGTACAATGAAGTTAAAGAAGAGAAACGTTATAGAACATACCCAGATAATTCCTACCAAGAAAGCATGCACAGATATACTAACCAATCTTCTTTATAGTTTAATGAATAATAGATATCATATCAAGAATATTCTGTTAACATTTAAAACAAAAAGGAGAAAAGAAAAGGTGTTAGCATGTGTCATAGAAGACAGAAAACAACAAAAAGTAAACTAAAATAAGATTGTGTTTGTTCCTTGTGCTGGTCTTGATTCTGTAGATTCATTTAAGGTCCTCACGGCGTTACTGGGGTGTTAAAACAAAAAGTGAATTTATAAAACATATTAAGGATTCTCTCAAATGTATAAATGAGCCATCTTTTGAAAATATAACCGTTAAACTAGGAAAGGCTACCGCTGCAAATCAAAGAAATAAAACAAAAGCTATAAAATGAGAGACAGAATGAATCCAAAGCATTAAAGCAAGAAGTTGGGCTATAACCTTAAAGTTAACTGAGTGCCAAAGATTGAATGGTCGTGTAACTCAACCATCTTCTATTTACCATGTCAGAATGACTCGGTTTGTTTCAAATGATGTGAGAAAGCAATGCAGATAT